>JAPPVO010000036.1:75761047-76126332 GCA_030407325.1 Camellia japonica | reverse complement strand
TTATAAGAATGTAGTACAATGACCAAGAATTACATCATGCGTGAAAATGTGAATACAACAATTGAGGAATACAAAAGTAATAGCTTATTGAAAGTAGCGTTTCAAGTGTTCAGCATTCCATGGGGGGGAAGGTCGCGACCCCTCCATCATCTTGAAGTCGGTAGGTGCCTGGACGCGGTCTGGCTTTCACAATATAGGGTCCCTCCCATTTGGCGGCCAATTTACCCTCAGTCGGATTCTTGGTGGCAAGGGTTGCTTCTCTCAACACTAAGTCCCCCACCGCAAATTCCCTTGGTCGGACCTTGCGATTGTAGTGTGTCCTCATTTTTGCTGGTATGAGGCTAATCTTACCGCAGCGGTCTCCCTGAGTTCTTCAATCAGGTCTAGGTCCGCGCGACGGAGCTCTTCGGTTGAGGCGAGGTCTGGATGCAGAACCCTGGGGGTGGGCAGTCCGACTTCGACTGGGATGACCGCCTCAGCGCCATATGTTAGACAAAAAGGGGTTTCCCCAGTGGGAGTCCGAGCAGTGGTTCGGTAGGCCCAGAGTACGTTGGGTAGTTCCTCAGCCCAAAGGCCTTTAGCAGCTTCGAGTTTGGTTTTGATGATCTTCAGGAGAGAACGGTTTGTGACCTCAACTTGGCCGTTTGCTTGGGGTGACCAGGGGAGGAGAAACATGGTTGAATCTGGAGGTCTGCACAAAACTGCCTGTACTTGGCGTTGTCGAATTGCTTTCCGTTGTCGGTAACGATGGCTTGAGGGATGCCAAACCTGCAAACGATCGACTGCCAAATGAACTTGGTCGTATTTCGCTCGGTGATGGTGGCCAGGGGTTCTGCCTCTACCCATTTGGTGAAGTAATCGATGGCGACAATTGCAAACTTGGTCTGGCCTCGGCCGGGGGAGTGGACCAACCAAGTCGATCCCCCATTTGGCGAATGGATAAGGGCTGCAAAGGGTGATCAGCTCGGTAGGAGGGGCGTGTGGGATGTTGGCGAAGCGCTGACACTTGTCGCATTTAAGCACAAAATCGGTTGCATCTTGGTTGAGAGTCGGCCAGAAGTAGCCTGTGCGGAGTACTTTCTGAGCGAGGGACCTGCCCCCCGAGTGGTTGCCACAGATCCCCTCATGGATTTCTTGCATGACATAGGTTGCCTGGGTGGGGCTGAGGCATCGCAGGTATGGGCGCGAAAAACCTCGTTTATAAAGGATGCCATCGACCAGAATGTAGTTAGCCGATCGAGCTCTGACCTTGGCAGCTAGCTGTTGGTCGTTTGGGAGCTCCCCAGCGGTCAAGAAGAGGAGAATGTCGGATGCCCAAGGGATGGGTTCAGTCTGGAGGAATTGCACTTCTTGTGGGTCGGGCGAGATGGCCGGGTGAGCTAGATATTCAAGGTGAACTCCGTCGCTAAGGTCGGAATGGTCGGCGGAAGCCAGCCGGGCCATTTCGTCTGCTTTGGAGTTTTCCGTCCGGGGTATGTGCCTGATCTGGAAAGTATTGAAGAGGCGAACAAGGGGGAGTGCTATGTCTCTGTAAGCTCGCATTGTATCATCCTTGGCATCGAATTCCCCCGTGATCTGACCGACGATGAGTTGGGAATCACTGAACACGCGGATCTGGTCGACACCAATGTCTTTGGCGAGGCGGAGTCCTGCTATCAATGCTTCATACTCAGCCTCGTTATTACTAGCCTCAAACAGGAAGCGAAGAGCACATTTGAAATAGCCACCCTCAGGAGAGGCGAGGATGATGCCAGCCCCACTACCCGCCCTGCAAGATGACCCATCAACATTGAGAGTCCAGGAATGGGGTCTCTCAGGATCGGCAGGAGCTGATGGGGCTGTTGAGGTAGTGGGTGGCATAGGATTGGTGAATTCCATGATGAAGTCGGCTATAGCTTGCCCCTTGATTGCTGTTCGAGGGCGGTAGGAGATGTCAAACTGGCTGAGTCGACTGACCACTGCATTAGTCTGCCGAAAGTTCTGGTTGTTGCATGACCTTCTTCAAGGGCTGGTCGGTGAGGACCACTATAGGGTGGGCTTGGAAGTAAGGGCGAAGTCGTCTGGATGCAGTGACCAAAGCCAAGGATAGTTTTTCAGCAGGGTAGTTGCTCTGCTCTCAGAGCTCCCCTGTGATGATGTAATAAACAGGCCGTTGGACTGAGCCATCTTCTCTGATGAGGCCGCGCTGACAGCAGTGTTGATACTGCTAGGTAGAGGAAGAGGGGTTCGCCTGTGATGGCTTGTGAAAGGAGGGGTGGGTTGGCCATACACCGTTTTAACTGCTGGAAAGCCTCTTCGGACTCAGTTGTCCATTCGAAGGTCTGCCTGAGGACTTTGAAGAAGGGTAGGCACTTATCTGTGGCGCGGGAGATGAAACGGTTGAGGGCGGCTACTCTGCCAGCGAGCCGTTGAACTTCTTTAACCGTTTTGGGTGACTGCATCTCGACCAGAGCTTTGATCTTTTCAGGGTTAGCCTCAATGCCGCGTTGACTAACCATGAAGCCCAAGAATTTCCCAGACCCTACGCCAAAGGCGCACTTCTCGGGGTTGAGCTTCATCTGATACTTTCGAAGGGTGGCAAAAGTCTCTCGCAGGTCGGCGATATGATCGGTGGAGAGTTTGCTCTTAACTAGCATGTCATCCACGTATACTTCCATGTTTCGACCGATCTGATGGTGGAAAACTGCATTGACTAACCGTTGGTAGGTGGCCCCAGCGTTTTTTAATCCGAACGGCATTACGCAGTAGTGGTAGGTACCTCGGTCGGTGATGAAGGATGTGTGTTCCCGATCGGATGAGTGCATCATGATTTGGTTGTACCCAGAGAAAGCATCCATGAAACTGAGCATTTGGTGACCGGCCGTGGCATCGACCAGCAGATCTATGCGGGGAAGTGGGTAGCTATCCTTGGGGCAAGCTCTGTTCAGGTCGGAGTAGTCGACGCAGAGACGCCATTTGCCGTTGTTTTTGCGAACCAGGACCACATTGGACAGCCACTTAGGATAGTCCACGTTTCGGATGAACTGGGCGTCAAGGAGTTTGTCAACTTCTGCAGCGATAAGATTATTACGCTCTGGGTGGAAGATTCGCTGCTTTTGGCGGTAAGGTTTGAAATGAGGTTCGATGCTGAGGCGGTGGGTTATGAGAGAAGGGTCAATGCCTGGCATGTCAGCATGAGTCCAAGCAAAGATGTCCCTGTGCTCGGTCAGGAGGGCAGTAAGGTCGGCTTTGGCTTGGGAAGGTAGTTGGCTGCCGATTTTAGCTGTTTTGAGCGGGTTGGTGGGATCAATATTGACCTCGACGAGCTCCTCCACTGGTTCTCCTCTGACCAACTCGTCTTCATCCCGGGCGTCGAGCCCTTCAATGATCATTGCTTCCTTTAGCTTAACTTCTTTAAGGGAGGCGACGTAGCACTCCCTGGCCACTGTCTGCTCTCCTCTGACTGTCCCGACACCGGAATCAGTAGGAAATTTGATGGCAAGATGGTAGGTGGATGTGATGGCTTGGAAGGCATTTAGGGCCGTGCGGCCAAGGATGATGTTGTAAGCAGAGGGGCAATCGACCACAAGGAAGGTGAGCAACTTAGTGGTCTGCCTGGGGTGTTCGCCGATGGTGATAGGTAGGTCGATGGAGCCGATCGAGGTCACACGGTCGCCGGTGAAACCGACTAGAGGGGTTTGGAGCGGGTCAAGCTTTCTTCTCCGACCTTAAGCTGGCGGAAGCAATTTAGGAAGATGATGTCTGAAGAGCTGCCATTGTCTATGAGGACTCGTCTGACCTTGTAATTGGAGAGGATTGAAGAGATCACTAGGGGATCATCATGGGGATAGCGGATTCCTGCACAATCGGCGTCTGTGAAGGTGATGGGTTCAATCCACTGCTTTGGCTGCTTGGAAGGTCTGTCGACCATGGCCACCGTGTTGTCCGAGCCCTGCCGGATTTTTCTGAGCTCGGCCCTCTGAGCTGAGCGGGATGGTCCTCCGCAGGCGAGCCCGCCTGAAATGACCCTGATTTCTCCAACTGGTGGAGGAGGATTTCCTGGGGGTCGTGGTTGTGGTTGTTGACGATCACGACCCTGGTCAGGTGGGGCTTGGTGTCGGGGCGGGGTGCGCCGACGGTCGTGTCTGAGGGGCTCAGTCTTCTGTCTCTGCTGAGGGTGGATATTTGTGAACCGGCTGAGACGCCCTTGACGTATCAGGGCTTCGACCTGGTCCTTGAGATTGATACAGTCGTCTGTGTTATGGCCGTGGTCTTGGTGGAAACGGCAATATTTGGACTGGTCTTTCCGGCTGGAAGGGTTTCGTGAAGGTAGGGGCCATTTGAGGGGTAGTCTTTCTGGATTTGATGGAGGACCTGTTCCATGGGGGAGTTAAGGGGGGTATACCTCTCGAACCGACCAGGTGGTCTAGCTAGTGCCGGTCGGTCGGTGCGCGGAGGCCGGTCGGTATAATGGGTGTTTGGTTGTTGTACTGAGTGTTTCGGGGTTCGGGGTCTTTCCTCTTATCTCTGGGGGTCGGGTTTTTAGTGATCGGGTCTTGCCGAGCGGCTAATGAGTCTTCTGCGTTCATATATTTCTGGGCTTTGGAGAGTAGGGTTGCCATGGAGGTCGGGGGGTTTTTAGAAAGTGAGAAGAGGAAATCAGACGACCGTAGACCTGCCATGAATGCGGTGAGGATGACCTTGTCATCATTTTCAGCCACCTGCAAAGCTTCGGTATTGAAGCGAGTAACAAAGTTGCGTAGTGACTCCCCCTCGGTCTGGCGGATGTTAGAGTTGGGTTGCAGGACGGCGCTGACGTTGAGCTCCGATAGAGTGGCTGAGGAAAGAGTCGCTGAGGTGCTGGAAGGTGGAGACAGAGTCCGCCGGTAACTGACTGAACCAAAGCCGAGCTGACCCCTTCAATGTTACAGGGAAAGCTCGGCACATGATCTCGTCAGGAAAGGCGTGGAGAATCATGAGGGTGCGGTAGGTTTCCAGGTGATCGACTGGGTCCGTGGTCCCGTCGAAGGAGTCAATGGTGGGCATTTTGAACTTGGCGGGCAGAGGTTTGTCTCGAATGGAGGCAACGAATGGTGAGTTTGTAGTGGTAGAGGGTTTGTGTTGAATGTTCTGCATGACCCCTTGGAGCTGAAGCTTCATGGCTCGGAGTTCAGCGTCCCAGAGGGGAATGTTGTCACCTCCGGAGGGGATGGAGGCTGGGGTGGATGCTGGATACTGCTGGCTTCCTGCTCGGGAGCTGGTGGTGCGATCGACGGGTGTGGAGGTGGAGGTGGTGGAATGACTTGTGGGTGAGGCGGTTGCAAGCCTCCCAAGTTAGGAAAGTTGGGTTGTGGGATGGTGTGGCTCAGGACTTGTTCTGGATGGGGCAGATCATCTGGGGTTGGCGGAGGCGGCATGGGAAGATTTCTTTGGAGCAAGGCATTTATCAGGGCCTGGTTTTGCTCGGCCATGCGGTTGATGATATTGGTGAGCTCGATGAATATTGTGGCGGTTGGTTTGGGTTGGGAGGGTCGGTCTGGTGGTCAGCAGCATTGTGGTGAGAAGCCATGGATCTAGTCGTGACCATACACCTTGATGGGTAAAGGTAAAGGATCGTTGGAACGAGGGTCTCCGGCGACAATGAACACAACTGGCGCGCGGATAAGAACCAAGTTCCCACAGACGGCGCCAACTGATGAAGCAATTCGTCTAGGTGGATGGGTCGGACTGGTCCAAGCTCCCTGGATATGGGTCGTGATGTCGAAGTCTCGCCGGAGTAACCTGCAAGCAAGTTCAATGGGGAATGGGGTAGTCCCCCAGTGAACCCTCCGACGAACAAGTTAGTATCTGGACGATAGAGAGAGAGTGAGAGAGATAGCGGTTAGGAAAAGCTTAACCTTTTTTCTGTCTTCCAGCTTTGCTTATATCCCTTTTCGTCATCATTTCGTTCCCTGCCGAAAGTTTGTGCCGTCATTCGTCTTGTTCAGGGTGAAGGGATGCCATTCCGGCTGAGAGGTGTTGTCGCAATAAATGCTGCGATGGATTGCATTAATGGTGATGTGCTGTGGCAATAACTTTGCAGATCTTTGTCTGCTGACGTGGCCTTTCCTGCATCTGCCATGTGTCCGGATATCATTGGTCCTCCCTGCCCAGTTGGCTTCCAGTGGTGCTGGGTTTTTCTAACCGGGTTGTGTAATGGGGATTTAGATGGTGGGCTGTGGTCTTTGTGGGCCTATCTGGGCCTATCCATGTCATATGTAATGTGAAATTCATGTGTAGAATAAATTTAAATCATAAGATGACAATTATAAGTAATTTTGAGTAGTTAAGTATGAGTTTGTAAGGATAGGATAGTTGACCCAATGATTCATATAACTGTTTCTTGAAACTTTGAGAAGGTCAGAGGTTCAAAATTTGAGTCGATTTGCAATCCTTTCGTTGTAATTTAATTTATTAATCCCTTAACATCTTACCATATGGTAAAAAAATAAAAAATAAAAAAATAAAATGATTTCATAGCATTAGTGTTACAAAATTAGATACAATCCACTTATAGGGATTGGGTGTGATTGAGAGCTTGTGTGAGAAAGTTGGGTCGGGTTTTGTATTCTTATATACATATATTTTGTTACAAAAAGAATTTTGAAATAAGAAATAAAATCCACTTTAATAATGTATTGTCACATTAATGAGTAAATAAATATATGTTACAAGAATATGCGAAAGTAGAAATTATCTAGCCTTTCTGAAATTGCATGTAACTATGCACTCGACTAATAATATTCTTTTGTAATTTTTCTAAATTATTCTTAATTTTTTAAGCGATATAAATAGATAACTTTTTGTATTGGGCAAGCATAACATAAAGGAGAGCCGCATAATGGGTGTTGGGTGATGGCATTGAAATGAGATGGAGAGTTATACTTGGGCCAGGGGTACTGCAACCAGACAGAGGCGGAGGAGAGTCCACTGTCCCATGGCCTAGATCTGTCTTCAAAGTTTTATATAATTTTGTCTTTAAATATTTATAATTATCAAATTATTGACTTTTTGATTTTCGAAGGTTATTATTGTAATTTTGAGCGTGCCGGTAAGGATCAATTAGTTCTTACAGAATATTAATTGCCAGCTAATTATTAGACGATTGTGTTTTAGTTCTTTCAGTCTCAATGAAGAGGACTTTTACTGGTGACTTTGTTTAGAAGAATTAAGTAAATAATGATTAAATGAAAAACAATTGTAGCATTTCATTTAGTAAAATGGAAGACTTACAAAGATCCAAATCAGCCTCGTAGAGGTTTACAGCAACAAACTACTTGAAACTACTCCTATGAACGAAGTGCAGTACAGGAATGTAAAGAACAAGAAATGTAAAAACTAGAAGGAAAATAAAGTAGATAAAACTGGTTTTTTGAATTTGAGTCTGAGGGCTCTTTCTGGGACCTTCTCTGCTATTTATACTTCTCAATGATAACCGTTGAAATGAGCTTCTAACCGTCGAATCATCCCTTCATGATTGTTGATCATGTTTCCTCACAGTTAGCTCCACTACGCCATGTCTGCAGTTAGGCTTCCCTCATGATTTTTGAATTTAAATATGAGTAACCGTTAAAGTTACGTCGTCTTGCACCTCTCTGCTGATTCCATGCTATATAGATCCACAATAACCAATACTAACTGCCACGTGTGTGATTACGATTAAAGATTTGAATAGCCTTCCCGTATTACCCTCATCCTGCCACGTGTTAAACTGTGATTGGCCTATACAAAATATGTAGCCAACATTACCCCCCACACTAATATACCAAATACTTGGTGATATTAGTGGATCAATGTATTTTACCCACATCTTAGAACGTGCATGGGCTTTGCGCTTTTTAGAAATGCAACTGTCATTCATCAATGAAACACTTGCATTAAATTCTCTTCTATCCTTTGATCATCCCCACTATCTCAGTATTCGAAAAGACTGATACATCTTTCATGGCCAAGCAAGTCTTTTCTTACATTGATCAAGCATATGAAAAGTTATTTGATGATGTTCGTCCTCGAAAGAATCTTCATGCATTGATTAACCACCTTTATCCGCCTCCATTTATACAAGTTATGGAAGCTTTCGCAAATCATCGACCTTCGAACCAAGAACCTACTACTTACTATTCTTTGGAACACAAATTTGACACCATGGATATCGGAAGCTCTTCTTCTACAACAAAGCCATCTGCATGGGACGAAGCTGCTACTTCTTCTTCTTTTACGACCTCTGGCTGGGGAACTTGGCCTACCCCTACTCAACCTCAGACGAGAGAACGCATTCATCATCGTTTCCCTGAATTCGATGACCCTCTTGAAGTTCCTCCTTCCAAACGCAGTTTTGTAGTATATCCATATGTTCCTATTAACCGTAGATGCAGTCTTGAAGACAATCTGCTTACAGCATAGTATACTTCTACCTTGCCATCTCGGATGGTTCGAAGTGTCCCACGTCCTAATGAAGCTTTAGGGATCAGTCCTGCGTTTCCCTCCATAAGTATTAATATTGAAGGAAACTTTTCGCATCCGTACCTTTAGTACTTCTTTATGAATTCCATGATTGGGTATATTTTCAGACATAAAGGTTTAAAAACCCTTTTTATTTCGTGCTTTGAATTCACTCATTTGCTTAACACACAAACCCTTCATCTTTTGTTGGCTTTCTCTTTCCTTTTACTCTCTTTCCCAACTTTGTCTTATGAAAAAAGCTCTCTATCAATAGCTTCTTCTTCCTTGAAAATACCGGTTGTGGAGCGTGCGAGTCCATCTGTAGCCTTGAAAAGGATCATTGATAAGAGTGTGAGAAGTACAAGGCTGGTGGGAAAAGTGCCATTGATAGACGCATCTTCATTCCTCGTCGTCATGAGCAGCAAGAGTATGTGTTTGGGCCTATCTTTAAGGAGATTCCTATTGAGCTTCCATCTCTGTATCCACGTCTAGAAGATCATTGTCTCATTTACAAAGGTGGTCTTGACTGGGGATGCTGGAGGATGAACCGCCCCCATCGCTGCTGCCCCACAGTAAGACCAGAGTGGGAGAAATGGTATGATCAGGTCGTCCCTGATAAGACTCTGGATCTTCAGGAGCTCTGCCTCTTCGACGCCCTCCAATTATTCAAGTCCACCATTTCGAAGGACCCTTTTTTAATACTTGCTGCCCTTTACTTTTGGAATTCTACTTTTAATTTCTTTCAATTCAGATGTGGGATGATGGCTCCTACTGTTCTTGACATCTGCCATCTATTAGGATTGTCCCCTACTGGTACCCCCATTGGTCCAGACTACCCTGACCTCAAAATCTCTTTTTCCCTCCCCTCTCTGAACTCATCTTATAGTGACTTTGTCAAGGCTGAGAATAAAAGAGAGAGCCTTGTGACTGATAGGGAATTCTTTTCTTTTATATTATATTGGCTTTGCAAGTTCTTCTTCTGCACCTCTTCTCAGAGGATCATGCCTGAATTTGCCCCTCTTGCCAAAGCCCTTGTTTTACAAAGAAATGCGGCCTTAGCTCCATACGTTCTAGGTCATGTTTATAGAGCTTGTTTCCTTTTTTGTGAAAAACCTTTGGATGCCAATCAGGGAGGCCCATTTTGGATACTTCAACTTTGGCTTTTTGCATATTTTACTGAGTTACAATCTAAATGCCTAAAGTTTTTGGAGCCAAACCCCACCACTCATGGCATGAAGTTAGCCAATGTTTCACTTTATCTTTCGAACTTTGCTTTTTACTTTTCTTTCTTCCACCAACTCCCAGCTTCCGCTTCTTCTCACAGTTTCCGTCTTTTCGAATCTACCAATATTGGCCCATCCTGGTTGAGGACCTTTTTAAGTGATAGGTCCTGTTCTACACCCCAACACAAAAACATATGGGCTTCTATTCTGATTCCCAAAGAATTATTTATTGGGACTATGAACCCCAGAACAAACAAAATGCATTGCTGAGCCTTATTGTCCCGCCCAATTTGCTAGGCAATTTGGATTCTCACAAGGGGTCCCAATACCTCTTTGCAGTCAGACCAATTTAAGCCTTACCAGCAGGGATCTGAAAGTTCGAAGATCTAGATTGGAAGAAGTAACTTCTAAATTTATCCAGGATTTCATTAACTTTGAGTACTTCCCCTTCATACCTCAAAGCAACATATTGAAAAGGTGCTAGAACTGGTGGATGGCCAATATGGAGGTACACTTGGCCATTCCTCCTCAAGATCTGTTAATGGTACTAAATGTATCTCAAACCAAGTCCAAAGGGGCTGGAGCTGTTACTTCTTCCACTGCTCCTGCTACTTCAGTTCTTGCGCCTGTCACCACAAAGTCTGTTCTTGTTACCTCAACTCCTTCTAGAGTTACTCGAGCTGCCTCGAAGAAAAGTATGTACTCCTGTTTCTTTTTTTCTTTTTCTTTTTTCCTCCTTTATGATGCTCTTGTCCTTACTTATAACTCTTTCTTTGGTGTAGGTGGTACGGGTGCCTTTCAGGAAGATTCTCTCCAAAAGGTTCAAGCTTTAAATCTTCTGAAGAGCAAACAGTAACAACAGAAGAAAAGAAAGCTCTTACTTGACCTTGAAGAAGAAATACCTGAGGTTCGTATAGGAGAAACGGAAGCAGAACAAGAAAAGACGGAAAAAGAGCAAGAGACACCCTTGAAGAGAAGGAAGAAAATGACTGTCTCTCTGTCTGATTTCACTGGAGATCCCATTCACGAAGCATCTGCTAAAGCAGTGGAAGCAGAACATTCCAAAGAGCTTATTGTATTTCAAAGGGCTGAGAAGAGGAGACAACAGTAAATGCTTAAGGATGAAGCTGCTGCTGCTAATGCACTCCAAAGAGAAGTTGCAAGAAAATAACAAACTGCTGGACATTATACTCTTCGCAGCTCTCCGATCATAACCACTACTTCTGAAACCAGTAATTCCCTTCGTGCCTCTATTCTCATTTCTCAAATTTTTGATACTAAGACTTAACATTACCTTGTATTTCTTCTTTTGTAGCAACAGTTACTCTGTCCTCTCCTTCAATAAGGAATCCTTCAATTTCATCTAAAGTTGAACAACCTCAAAATGTGGAGCCAATTCAAACAATACTCCCACTTCCTGGTCCTATATTTTCCATACCTTTCTTGAGGCCAAGCATTCCTGCATCCCTATCTTTTGGCTTAACTTTATACTTTCCTTTTCTATCCTTCAACTCTACCCAATTTATTCTTCTTTCAAGCCTTGCTGTTCTTTCCCCTTCTGAGGAAATTCCAGCTATTACTTCCCCTATTACTTCATCTTCAGTGATAGCTGATTCCCGTAGAGAAGACACTGGTAGCTCACCACTTCTTTGTTCATTATCTCTACCTAGGTCTAGTCCCTCTTCTCTTGACCTACTAGTAACCAAAACCATGGAGACTGCTAGGGATACTTCACCTTCTTCTCCTATTCTTATGAGGCCATTTCTTCTTTCTACCAGAGTTCTTTTTGCACCCTCCACGTCAACAGATGAGGTGGACATCTTCGAAGATAGGCTAGCTAGTTTTTTTGACATACCTTCCACCAATCCAATAGCTAGCAATGAAACTGAGCCATTAGTCCTAGCTGATTCTCTACTAGAAATTTTTTAGAGCTCTTTCTCCAGTGGTAGGACTTCTTTGCCTTCCATAGACTTGGACAGCTGTTTGGAGCTGCTGACATCCTTCTCAAGGATTCCTTTCGAAGCTTTACAAAGGCCTATAATCAAGAATGGCTTCCTCCAGTGTTGCAAGATTGTTAAGCAATCCAGCATGACTGTTTCAAGTCATTTATCTCAGGCGGCAGCTACCATTGATTTTTACATCAACATCTACCGTGTTGCCAAGGTTGTAGAGGAGAAATTATTGAGAGACCAGAGTGTTGTTTCCAAAATACATGCTGAAGTGTCAGAACTGAAGGAACAACATTCCTCTATCTCCCAATTTCGAGCTCAACTATTGGAGAAGAAAGCTCAACTTGAAGAGAAGTTATCAGTAATCAACCAAGCTTTAGATCGAACTGCCACCAAGCTGCAAATCACTAATCAAGGACTGGCTGATCGAAAGCAGGAGATGGCTACAACCATTCAGTTGTTCCCATCTCTTAAGAGTAGAGCATCTATTGTAAAGGAATAACTGAAACATTGTACTGACTTTTGGGCCAATCTATGGCTACATGTATTCAACTCATTATGAAATAAAATCCTTATTTATCATTTGAGTATTTTCATGTTCTTTTCATTTAGCACTTATTTTATTCCTTGTGTTTCCCACACGGTTGGATAATAAGGCTTCAAATATCTGTCATTAATCTTCTTAGGATGTACATATCCATTCAAATTTTTCAAATGATATGCTCCCAAAGGCAAGCCTCTATAAACTTGATATGGTCCTTCCCAGTTAAGTGACCATTTGCCAAACTTGTGGCTTTTAATCCCTATTGGGAGTATTGTCTTCCATACCAAATCACCTTTATCAAAGCTAATGTGCTTGACTTTCTTATTATAGTTTTTGGCTGATTTCTTCTTTTGGAAAAGAATGCTATTTAATGCCAGAATTCTAGCTTCATCTATACTTTCTAATTCTAAGTATATACTCTGATGGTACTGCTCAAGATTTAACTAATCCTGGCATCTCACCCTCAAGGATTTAACATTAATTTCCACAGGTAGCACTGCATTATGTCCATATACTAAAACATAAGGAGTGATTCATGTACTTGACCTTGGAGAAGTCCTATAAGCCCATAATACATCAAACAGCAAGTTATGACAATCCCTGGGATTGTCTTCCACAACTTTCTGTATTCCTTTCTTCAAAGACTTATTGGATAATTCTGCCTGACCATTGGCTTGTGCATAATAGAGGGTAGAATTAACAAGGCTAATTCCAAACTCTGCCACAAAAGACTTTACCATTTTTCCATCAAATACAGTTCCATTATCAACAGTTATAGTCTGTGGAATGCCAAATTTGTGGATCAGATCTTTAATGAATCGAATAACTTCGATCTGGTCTATAGCCTTATATGGCTTAGCTTCGATCCACTTAGTGAAGTAATCTGTGGCCACTAAGATAAAACAATGATGCTTCGAAGAGGGTGGGTGTATTTTCCCTATCATATCCATAGCCCGTCCTCTAAATGGCCAAGGCTTCACAACCGCATGCAGATTAGTTATGGGTACATGCCTTATTGTGCCATGTTTTTGGCATGCCTGGCAACCTCTATCTTATTTTATGCAGTCCTTAAGGATGGTTGGCCAATAGTAGGAATGTCTTCAAAGCAGCCATCTCATCTTCACACCAGGCTGATGAGCACCACAGATGCCTCATGAACCTCAACCATGGCTGTCAATGCTTCCTTTAGACCTAAACATTCCAATAATAACCCATCTGCCCCCCTTTTGTAGAGAGCATTACCATACATTATGTATTGCATGGATTGTAATTTGATTTTTCTGCTGGCTTTCGAAGATGGGCCAGCTAGATACTGCATTATTGGATACCTCCAATCTTGTTCTTGTAAGTCATTATGATTGGCCTCTAAGACCATATTCCTTCTATTCAAAGGTGGTATTACCTTTTGATATGTTGTTTGGCTTATGTTCATTTGAGTGTTATCCCTTCTCTTGAAATTCGAAGTTTTTTGAGCCACATCATTAGCTTTATTATTCAAGAATCTTGGGACATAAGTTACATTTGCTATTTGAAACTGAGAAAGCAACTGTAATGCAACAACATAGTATGGCAACATGCTTATACTTTGACATTTGAAAATCTCTTTCACCTAGTTAACCACCAGTTGGGAATCTCCAAATATATCAACTGCATGAGCTTGTAATCCAATAAGTATTTCGAATCTCACTATTAAAGTTTCATATTCAGCTTGATTATTGGAACAAGTAATTTCATCCACTTTGAAACCATGTGTGGTTTCTACCCCTAGTGGTGACTTAATCACCACACCAATTTCAGTTAGACCATTGGCTTTTGATCTATCGAACCACATTTGCCGTGGTTCAACACTAACCATACCGAGTTCTATTATCTCTTGGCTTTTTGTTTGACATGGATGGTCTGCCAAGAATTTAGCTAAAACTTGTCCTTTTACTGCTTTTTGAGGGACATATTCTAGATGAAATTCTGATAAAGCTAGTATCCATTTGTCAATTCTTCCTCTCAACATAGGTCTAGATAACATATATTTAACCAAATCTGTGGTTGCAAGTACTAAGACAATTGTAGGCAAAAGATCGTATCTTAATTTCATTGCAGCAAAATACAATGCAAGGCATAGCTTTTCCACAGCTGAATATTTACATTCACAAGAATTTAGAAACCTACTAAGGTAATAAATTGCTTGCTCTTTTCCTTCTTCATTGTCTTGGGCTAGAAAAACTCCCAGTGAATCTTCTGCTGCAACTATATACAACTTCAAGGGCTTATCACCCTTTGGTGGCATCAGCACTGAAGGGTTGGCCAAGTAGGCTTTGATTCCTTCGAAAGCAGTTTGATGCTCTGCTGTCCACACAAACTCTTCTTCATCTTTCAGCCTTAATAAGGAAGAAAATACTTTAGTCTTCCCTACAATATTAGAAATGAATCTTCGAAAAAAATTAACCTGTCCAAGGAATTTTTGTAATTCTTTCTTACTTGATGGAGGTCTGGCTTCAATGATAGCTTTGGCTTTATTTTGATCAATCTGTATTCCCTTCTTGTCTGCTACATAGCCTAAGAAGTTTCCAGCTGATACGCCAAAAGCACATTTGAGAGAATTAAGTTCCAACTTGAACTTTCTCATTCTTTCAAAAGTTGCTTCCAAGTGAAACAAATGTTCCTCCATGGATTGAAACTTTACTACAATATCATCAATGTAACACTCTAAATATCCTCTAATGAGATCATGAAAGATAGCGTTCATAGTCCTTTGATATGTAGCCCCAGCATTCTTCAAGCCAAATGGCATTTTAACCTATTCGAAGGTGCCAATATTCCCAAGACATCTGAATATTGTCTTGTGGCTATCATCTTCTGCAATGCAGATTTGGTTATAACTAGAGTGCCCATCCATCATTAATAAAATTTTGTGCCCTGCTGAACTGTCCACCAATAAATCTACTATGGGCATAGGATACTCATCTTTTGGAGTTGTTAAATTCAAGTTTTTGAAATCGATGCATACCCTCATTTTACCATTATTCTTAACTATAGGCACAATATTGGATAGCCATTCAACATACCTGGCTGTCCTAATAAAGCCTGTCTTGAGGAGCTTAAGAATTTCCTCCTTGACCTTCTGAATCAATTCAAGACTCATCTTTTTTGGTTTTTGCTTATATGCCTTGAAATTAGGCCTCATAAGAAGCCTATATTCTACTAATGACCTATCCAATCCTAGTAGTTCATTATAAGACCATGCAAACCAATCTTTATATCTCTTCAAGATCACCAACAACTGGTCCCTGTCAAGAGCATTCAACCAAGCACTACTATAGGTAGGCTGCTGTATAGAACCTTCCCCTAAGTTCACTTCTTCCAAAGAGTCTTACATCTGAGGACTCACTGATGCTTCTTTTTTTATTTCTTCTGTCTTCAAAGTAATCTCCTTGCTTTGTTCTGCTCCCAGTTTCTTTGGTTCAACATCTTTGCCCTCCTCTTCATAGACAAAGTCTGTCCATAAGGCTTCTTCTTCCTGTATCTCCTAGACTTTTGTTTCAATGTCCAATGCACAGTATTTATCCAAGGCCAAAACTCTGACCTGTTGCTACTCTTGCTTACAGCCAATTACCATGGCTTCTTTCTCTTACTGCTGCATCTTCTGGACTATTGACTTTATGTCCAATACTGAGAACTTAATTAAAGCCAAAGACCTAGCCTCCTGGGTTTCATCCTTTTGCTTACAACCAGGCATCATTGTCATCCTTGGCGACAAATTCTTCATCAACACTTTCCTAGAATAAGTGCTTCAGGTGTGCTAATTCCTCATCAGCCGTCACTTCGGCTGATCCATTAGGTTTTCTCAGTATACTTAGTGGTGTCACTCCTTCAGTATACAATTTGGCCTCTGCAAAATCTGCACAAGCTATGAAAGGTTGAGGGTCTGCATTGATCTCCTCTGTCTCTCCATTGCACAAGGCCATCATGATTTTCTGATGTAAAGAGGAAGACACACATTTGTTGGTGTGAATCCAATCCCTTCCAAGTAGAGCATTATACTTAGCATTGCTATCGATAACGAAGAATGCCGTCATGCAGTCCCTGGTTCCCAGACTCAGGTTGATAGGCAAAATGCCTTGAGCCATCTGTTTGTCTCCAGCGAAACCAGCAATGGTTGTACTGGTTGGGATTAGTCTGGGGTTCATCTTCTCTAGTTTCTTCAAAGAAGATTTCGGAAGCAGGTGTACTGCTGCCCCATTATCCACCAATACCCGGTTCATCTGTATCCCATCGAAAAAGGCCTTGATATACAAGGGTTTGACATGCTGTGTCATGGATGTCGTGGGATACTCAAAAGGGTAAGAGAGATTAATACTCACCTCTTCCTCACTCTCATCTTCAGTTTCCATTGGTATGGCCACTTCAAATTCGTCTTGCACCATGCTCACTTGTGAGTCTTCACTAGAAATTGGAATTGGGTCAATCTCCTAACCTTGGTTTTCATCTTCAGCTTGAAACTCCTATGGTAGTATATGCACCATATTCACTGACACAGGAGGAAATGAGCCAAATTGGATAACTGGCTGTACCTGCTTATTTTCCTGGGCAACTTGTTCAATTACTTCAGAAGCATCTTCCATGCTACATTCTGGCACTTCATTACTAATAACCTCCTTTGAATGGTCTGTTTTTGCTGGTTTTTCGACCAAAAATGTCTGTTCAGCCATGAAGGCTTCAAACATTTCTTCTTTAACCATCTCCTTCCTTTGTCCTAGGCCAACTTCTCCCTCCGTCTCACTATCACTTTCCATCAAGGCCTTTTCCAATCCTGCTAAACTGGATCTTTCTTTGACTTTCAGTTCGGAATGAACTTTGGCCAATTGCTCTCTGCTGCAACTCTTTTTGTCTTGAGGAGTTGATTTTGGATTATGCTCTAACTTTGAATTTTTTTCTCCCTCTGTCTGGCCCTTTAGTTGGACCAATGAAAAGCTTTCTCCATTTTCTTTGAGATCTTTCTGGTACTGAGTGTACCTTCGCTGGATTTTCCTCCTTTGGGACCTAGAAATCACTGGGACCATATTTGGTTCCTTTGTTTTTGGATGCTTAAGTAACACCCAATTATTTGGAGCCACCAAAGGAGGTTTAACCATCCTACCTTGGTCTTCAACAACATTTCTTTGGGTAGACATATCCCTAGGTTTGTTCTGCATGACAAACCAATCTGGAACTCCAGGTACCCATGAGCCCACTAGCCCAGTTGTTGAACTGTCTCTTTCTTCCTTCGAAGCTGGCTGTGAAGGCCACTGCTTGGCCCTGACTCCTTGTTTTGGGCACAATTCAAGCCTTCCATGAAGGTGGCCACTTTCCATCCTGTGTGAGGCTGGTCTAGAGGGCCAATCCCTGGCTTTGATCCCATAACTTGAACCCCTTTCAAGTCTCCTTTCAGGATGATTGCCCTCCATTCTGTAATAGTTAGGTAGTCTGGATTCATGTAGAGGTCTCTTGCCCTTGGAGTGCACTTTAGCGACTGTTGGCTCAGCCATTAATGGCTGCTGCCTAATACCAGTTGGATATGGCCTTTTGTTATAAGCACTGGTTAGTTTAGGACGCCTCTGCACATCCTTGTAATATTGCTTCCCATCAATCAGAAGCCTTTCAACCACTTGTAGCTCAACCTGCATCTGGGACACATTCTTTACATGACAGCTACCTCTAAAGAATCATCATCCAGTGCCTCTTCATGAGAGTCTTCCCTCTAGTCTGCAAAACCTTGTCCAACAGCTGGTAAACTTCTAGCATCTTTCTTGACAGTAGTTTGGCTAGCAATATGCATTTGCACATTAACCTCTTCCAATTCTTTCAAGGATAAGTTCTAGAAGTCTGGCACAATAACATTGGCTGCCACTTCTCCAATTTCTGGAAATGGATTAGTGTCAATCCTCATGGCCTTTTCTACTTTAGCTGGAAATTTTAAACTCCTCTTTCAAATCTGCTCTTGGATCTTGTCTCGAAAAACAATGTAGTTTTTAGTTGAGTGAGACCAAGAATTATGCCATTTACAATATACTTTTCTTTTAAGTTCCTCTGGAGACGAAATTTTGACTTCTTTTGGTAACTTCAAGAAGTTTGCCGTAAGCAAATGATCAAAAATATCATCTGCTTTTGTTAAATTGAAAGAGTATTTCCTATGAAGGCCTTTCATTTTAAACTGTTGGTCTATTATTGTGTCTTTATGAATTAATGCTTCACAGATCACAGGTCCTTTCCCTACAATCTTTGCTGGATCAATCTCATAATTAGGATCTCTATAGTACGTCTTGTATGATGCATTACTTCGATCTTGTTCTTCTTCTAGTAATGCTTCATACCTAGACACCTTATAGGTCAGTTCCACTAAGTCTCTAAACTCAGTTGAGTCAAACTTCTTTCGAAGCCTAAACTTTAGACCATTTTGAGCCAATCTCACGAACTCAGGCTCTGGTAGGATAATCTTACATTTGTTTCGTGCTCTTTTGAATCTGGCAATAAATTGAGCAGCCTTCTCATCAGGCCTTTGACTCAACCTTGCCAAGTCTGCCATAGAAACTTCTGGCTTTGTTTGGAAGAATTGGGCATGAAATGCCTCCTCCGTCTGTTGCCAAGTTTGGATAGAGCCAGGTGTAAGGTTAATATACCATACAAAGGCTGCCCTAGTTAGAGAATTTGGGAACAGTCTCAACTTCATGTAATCATTATTGGTAAATTCACCACATTAAGCAACGAACCTAGCAATATGCTCCACCGTTGACCGGTTTCCATTCCCATAAAAAAGAGCAAAGTCTGGTATCCTAAATCTTCTTGGGTATTCATGTACCCTATCTACCCATTCTGGATATGGTTTCCTGTATACAAGAGTTTGAACCCCCCAAGCTATCGGTCTATACATCTCTCTAACAATATCAGCAATTTGGTCCCTAGGAACCATATTTTGTGCTTGTTGAACCACTACTGGAGGAACAAACACAGGATTTGCTAGACAACCTTGTGTCTGAGATCCTCTTGGTCCATAGGGGTGGCACATTTGGGACTGGTTATCCCTGTGGTGCTGGTTGCTGTTGAGGGTATGGGTAACCCCTCTGAGCTTGTCTTGCGAAAGGACTTGCGAAAGGTGCTGGAACAGGTGTTGTGTCTCTTCCAATTGTAGGGAACCCTTCCAACCCCCCGGGTATAAATTCGAACAAAGGATTAGTGAACCCCCTTGTGCCAGGTATGGCTTCGAACATGGGATTTGGAAACATCCTTATGCCATTTTCTTGTGTTGGGCCAAATCCACCAATTTGCATGGCTTCACTGTTAAGTAATGAGGCATTTTGATTTGTCACAGGTCTCGAAAGAGGTTCATACCAAGACTAAGGTGATGGTCTTTCGTAGTTTTGGTTACTAGTTTGACCATTAGAATATCCATTATTTTGCATAAGCTGTTTATCTCTAGCCAATCTTTGCTGAGGGACATTTGGAATTTCCTCCATATGTCTTGTGTTTGTTGGTTGATGGGTATTCATTCGATCCATGAAGGATGTTGCCCACCTTTCCATTGTGTTCATTAACTGCTATCCCATGGCATCTACTAGGCTACCCCATGGATTCATTAGCTTAGTAGATGGAACAGCGGATGGTCCAATTCCTTGTCCTCATTCAATATTTTGAACATGTAGTACTTATTCCGAAGTGTTAGTCTGTTCGACCACAGGTTCTGATAAAACAGGTACTTCCATAGGATGTGTTATCACATTATCCTCTATATTAGGCATTTCCACCTCTCCTTCCACGCCTTCTTCCAAGCGTTCATATTGTCCTTGTCTCCTACGTCTTGCCATTTTAATTAGTCCCACTGGGCGTGCCAAAAATATATGTTGGCTTTTTGGCTTTCGAAGGTTATTATTGTAATTTTGAGCGTGCCAGCAAGGATCAATCAGTCCTTACAGAATATTAATTGCCAACCAATTATTAGACGATTGTGTTTTAGTTCTTTCAGCCTCAACGAAGAGGACTTTTACTGGTGACTTTGTTTAGGAGAATTAAGTAAACAATGATTAAATGAAGAACAATTGTAGTATTTCATTAAGTAAAATAGAAGACTTACAAAGATCCAAATTAGCCTCGTAGAGGTTTTTGCAGCAACAAACTACTTGAAACTACTCCTATGAACGAAGTGCAGTACAGGAATTTGAAGTACAAGAATGTAAAGAACAAGAAATGTAAAAACTGGAAGGAAAATAAAGTAGATAAAACTGGTTTTTTGGATCTGAGTCTGGGGGCTCTTTCTGGGACCTTCTCTGCTATTTATACTTCTCAATGATAACCGTCGAAATAAGCTTCTAACCGTCGAATCATCCCTCCATGATTGCTGATCATGTTTCCTCACAGTTAGCTCCACTACGCCATGTCTGTAGTTAGGCTTCCCTCCGGATTTTTGAATTTAAATATGAGTAACCGTTAAAGCCACGTCATCTTGCACCTTTCTGCTGATTCCATGCTATACAGATCCACAATAACCAATACTAACTGCCACGTGTGTGATTATGATTGAAGATTTGAATTGTCTTCTCGTGTTACCCTTATCCTGCCACGTGTTAAACTGTGATTGGCCTATACAAAATATGTAGCCAACACAAATATAAAAAAATTTAATGGTGAAAATCTCAATATGTAGTTTGATAATTGTTAATATTTTAGAATAAGAAAACAGAAATTTGGGATGGGGAATTTAATGCCTTAATACAATTTCTCCTTTAAAACCCCATTTCCTTATTAGCACTGGATCCTCAACTCTAATTTTCTCTATTTCTGCATTCCAAATTAATTTCATTTGTACATTTATGGTCAGTAGCATTTATGGTACATTTTAACATTATTGTATTTAATGAAATAAAAAGACAGCTAGATTGAGAGTTTTGTTAATATATTAGTCAACCGAATGATGGGCAAGAGCTCGAGCAATGGTGGGCAGTATGTTTCCATCCACCTTTGATTTGAGGAGGTACTTAATTTTATTTTGGATTTATCTTCTAAGAACATTTTGATTAAAGTAGTGTTTGGTTGGTTAGGATTTACAATCGTATAAGAGTCAATTAGTTATTGATCTTCAACTTGTAGGACATGGTGGCCTTTTCATGCTGCAAGTATGACAGAGGGAAGAGAGAAAATTTTGAAATGGACTCAGTAAGGGAAAATGGTTGGGGAGAGAAGTTCAAACGTACAGACCGTGTCATTGCACCTAGCCTTAATCGAATCAACGGAAAATGCCCTATGACCCCTTTGGAGGTTGGTTTTTAGTACTCTAATATTGCTTTCCTTCTCGGTTTCAGTTTCTTCCTTATAGTAAAAGGTATTTGGAGATGATTATGTGAGGTTAGTCTTTGTAACCACGTTGCCTCATGTTCAGTTTGTTTTTTCTCTTTTAAATATGAAAATTAAATAGCTTATAGTGTTGATACTTTGACTTGCATGTAGTCCTCTATCTCGCCAGATAACCAATTCTTCTCTTTGCATATGTTTTTCTTTGTCTGCATAGGTTGGAATGATGCTTAGGGGTATGGGGTTTGCCCACAATACTCCGATTTATTTGGCCTCAGGGAAAATTTACAAGAGTGAGAGAAATTTAGCTCCTCTACTAAAGATGTTTCCCCTTCTACAAACTGTGGACTCGCCTTTTTCCGCGCCCCGCCTTTCGGAAAGGGTTTGAAAAGAAGGCCTCACAGTTCAGACTGTCGCGGTTCTGAATCTAGTCTCACAAGTGCAATGTGAAACTAATAATCACCAAAGAGTCCAATCCGGAAAATCTTTTTGGAAAATCGATTTTAAAGCAAATAATTTCAAAATTGGACTGCTTTGTCAGATTACAGAGTCGCCACCTAAATATTTTATTTTGAAAAATTTAGGAAACCCGACTCGTGCCAAAGGCCACGTGTCGATCATCACCAAAGTTGCCTTGGCTCGGGAACTTGGGTACAAGAGGGGAAGGTCCTGAAATGAACACCCCCGCTCGCCCGATCAAAGATCGGCCTCTACTAATCATGATATGTTCTTTTATAAACCTTATGTGTTCTTGTTCTGGTTATTAGGTTAGCTTTACTACGTGATGCGCACAAGCAAGTATATAGACTAGTCGCAAGACTTGGAACAATTCAATTCATGTTTGTTCAGAAAGGGTTTGAATTTGCCACCCTCAAGTGGGCTTAAAGATGCGGGTTTGCCACTAAACATAGTGGGCTTAAAACATGATTTTGCCACAATAAAGGGGCTTAAAACTCACATTCGTTGAATCGTTCCAATTCAAACAACAAGCCTTCATCTACAAGCATTCATGCAGGTTAGCATTTAAGCACATAGCCACATGGCAAGCATACGAAACATGGCAATATGACAATCACACTCATGCAAGTATGCTAAAGCATAAAACCCATCAAGTACCCCAAGCCAAAACAAAAACTAGTTAGAAAGATGCATGATCCTAACTATACAAGATGCCTAATGCAACACATGCAATATGAAATTAATAGGCTACGCTATTAATATGGCATACGAATCGATTTGAACAATATGCGATTAAACACGTATTCAAAGAATTATTTGAAATGACAATGCAGTTTGAATGATACGCCGAGCCTCGGTGCATGCAAAACAAATGAATGGATGCAAGCATGCGAGCATAAGGTATGCTAATTGAAAATGCCCCTAATCTAACCATCTAAAGCGATTAAATAAAAGGGAGAAAGACGTGGGGTTGGAAGACATGCGCACACACACGCATGCTTATTACAACATTATGCCCTCGCGAAGGAGGGTCCGAATGAATAATAACTAAGCAAGCTAAGCTAGGCTAACTAATCTAATTAAACTAATTAGAATAATTATTCCAAATCAAATGAATAACTAGCAAACTAATTACTAATTATTACAGCACTTTAACTAATTAGCAACTAATTAATTAAATTACAACACAAATGTACATAAACTATTCATGCAAAATATTTAAACTACACTGCCTCAGCTCTGCTTCGGGAAGTGAAGGGTGCATGCACTCGGTTTTCGCCCTAAAAAGCCATCGTTTTTCTTTTAAGAGGCTCTGTTTGCAAGGTTGACCATACTCCAGAATCTTTCTGCTCCACCTTACCAAAAACTTACTGAGGATTACACCAATGGCCTACCGGCCATGGGAGGTTGCTGCTGGCCATCTACCGGCCAAAAGTATGCCCTGCCGGCCACTGGTAAGGCACTACCGGCCACTGGTGCTCTGAGTCACCACACTGCAACAGAGCACAAACAGAGGAAAATGAAGGTTTTTCTAAGGGTGTGTTTGTACTATACCCCTCCTTATCATCTCAAAACCTTAAAGGAGTGGCACACTTGGATCGAAAACCACCAATCAAGCATTTTCGATGCATGATGGCCAAAGAACCAAGGAGTACAATTTCATTGTATGCAAAAAACAAGACTCAAGACCACCACCTTATCATGTGTGATCAAAGGCAATGGATACCAAGGAGATTGGCTCATTTCATCACTTTGAGTATGAAATGCTCCAATCTTCCTTGTGTTCAATATAACGTCCGATTGAACACATCCAATGCAACACAGCATGCTTATCTTGCTCAAGTTTTACTTATCACTTTTGTTTACTCATTTTAATTTACCAACCCATTCTTTAATTGATTTAGTCCATTGGTGAGAGTCCTCTGGAGAGAAAGAAGTTTCAACCAAGGGATGATGTAAGGCAAGAGAGAGTTCGTGCCGTTGGTTAGTAGAAACCCTCAAAAGAGGATTAAAACCATTAAGCACAAACTATATCTCAAGCTTAAAAGATCCCAAACTTGAAACAACTCTCAAAAGTGATTTAAAGAGTGAAACAAATGAGAATATGACAGAGCTATATATGCTGAAATTACATCCAAAATGACATTACAACATGCTTTCAATTCAAAATAATGATGCTCAAAGCTTTAAAACACCAAGCTAATGAAGGAATTAACCCTACAACTATGCAATAGAAGCCTCAAATGAATTAACCAGCCCAAAACAGAGCCAAAATAGGTCAAAACAGTAGCAAAAACATGCTGGACAAAAGCTAAGTTAGGCTAGAAAAACATGTTAACACACAAAGCTATCTGGGCATGCAAACAAGACACAATGAAGGGAGGCTAACCCCTCCTATTTTGGACTTCAAAACATGATTTTTACCACTGAAAATCCTCTGAAGTTCAGTGGTTAAAAGGGCCAAAAAAGTTAATTTGAAAGTGTTGGAAGATAGCACAACAGCTTTAACAAATCACGGAACAAAAGGGTAAACCACCCCTAACTCAAAAGGAACCTCAAACCACCATTTTTAGACCATAAAATAAAGATTTTAAGAGGTCAAAACCAGCCTTAAAACAGTATGTAAATATGGCAAAACAAGTAATAAAGCTCAAAATACAAGTGTTCTACCTCTTGAAGACAAGATGCAATTTAGGCACCAAAACCAAGCTAAATCAAGATAAAATCCTCTTCTAAAGCTCAAAGAAGGCCTCCAGTAACCTCAACTCAATGGTGATCAAGTTTGATCAAGGGTTCATATGCAAAAGTGTAGAGAATTTAGGCTATAAGGCACAAAATATCAAGAGAGAGAGAGAGAGAGAGAGAATTTTTTTGTCTTCAAAATTTTCTAATCCCTCCACATGCAAGAGAGGGCTTCTATATATAGAAAATGCAAAATCCCCTCATAAAGATCCAGCCACACACGTGTTGGAAGATGCTTCAATCCGTGCAAACAACTGGCACAAAATATTACAAAATATCTGCTAATACACTAGTGGCCAGCCGACCATCAGTGATGGTCGGTAGGGCACATCAATGGCCGGCTGGGCAAAATCCATGGCCGACAAGCCATCAACCATCGTGCTGAAAAGACCTAGACATGGTCCAAAGATGAGAAAGAATGGATGCAGGGTTTGGAAAACTCAAACCTATGGCGTTCCACCGCGGACTTTGAGCGCTCGACGAGCAATCAAACTCATCATCAGATGTACCTACAAGAACATCCAAGTCTTGAGGACGGTCAAAAATGGAGTGTCTACAGTTGCCCCTTTTTGACAAAACTCGGAGTCATGAAATGACGTGAGTGAATGTCAAAGCCCAGAAACGACCCATTTTGACAAGACCGCAAGACTTTGACAGTCATTCAAGATAACAATATATAATTGTGCCCGCAGGCTGGGGCAAGATGCAAATGGTATGTACAATGCAAGAACATAACTTATGATCATGCAATGAGGCTGTAATGAAGCATTTAAATGCAAATGTCATGCAAGGAAAATGCCACATTTTAAACAAACCAACAAGGTACAGTAATCTCATACATGAGAAGAAGTAAGTAAATAAACACGCCACGTGTGAGAATCATAAGCCGAACAGCATTTCATGCAGAAAGGATGAAAGAAAATTATGCAAACTTAACTACGCAACGCGCAGGAAAGGCTAAAAGCGACTGTCGGGCACACCCGAGGTCTCAAACAAGATTCCAACACGTTGCATGCGGAAGGAAAAAAGGGATGATGTGAACATCGGGACTCACCCAAATGTTTCTAAACTGTAATGTCCTAACGCGTCGCACGCGAGAGGAGAAAATGCAACGAGAACACCAGGGCGCGCCCATGTGTCTCTAACCGAAAACGTCCTAACGCGTCACACGCGAGAGGAGAAAAGGCAACGAGAACACCGGGACGTGCGCAAATGTCTCTAACCGAAAACGTCCTAACGCGTTGCACACGAAAGGAGAAAGGGCAACAAGAACACCGGGATACGCCCACGTGTCTCTAACCGAAAACGTCCTAACGCATCGCACGCGAGAGGAGAAAAGGCAACGAGAACACCGGGACGCGCCCACGTGTCTCTAACCAAAAACGTCCTAACGCGTCGCACGCGAGAGGAAAAAGACAACGAGAACACCAAGACGCGCCCACGTGTCTCTAACTGAAAATGAGTGGTGTAAACACCGAGACACACCTACGTGCTTTTAATCAAATCAAGGTGTTCGAAAGACAGGAATGGTCTCACCTGGGATTCCTCTAAATGAACCGTATATGCAATATCGTGCATGTAGAGAAAGACACATAACAAGTGTGATATGATAAGAACGCATGTTCCATGCAAGCTAAACAACCGATATATAAAGGTGACGACATACTCTATGCAAAATTGAAAGCATACTATGTAAAGTTGAAAACAGGAGCATATTCCGAGCAACACCAAAATGCATATTCCATGTAACTATGCAAATGCATATCTATACAAGATTAGCAAATGCAGCAAACGCAAGGCGAAATGTGTGTGCAATGCAACAATAAAATGCAAATTCTATGCAAATGTAGCAAATGCATGTTCTATGCAACATCAAAAAATGCACATTCTATGCAATAATGAAGATATAATCGTTTAACCCAATTTCGAGAATAGCTTCCGATTTACCACTCGGAAGAGTTGCAATATGTTAAAAAGGATACACCTTGTTTATGTTGATGAGTAACGACCATCGCACACTGGAAATGCAATTCTGAGCTTCCGTGAAACCATTCTGAATCAAACACTGAACAACCCTTGCACTTCTTGGATTCCAAGGACACAAAACAGAGCCAGGGATACAGGGAAGACTTTTGGAAACCTGCTGACCACTAGAGGGAGCCGCTGGCCACCTACCGGCCACTGGTGTGCCCTGCCGGCCACCAGTGTGCCCCGCCGGCCACCAGTGTGCCCCATTCGACCATCGATGTGCCACTGCCGGCCATCGATGGCAGATTTGGGCAAAATTGACTTTTCACACTCGGACCTTTAAGTACACAACTCCAAACTTCATTTCATCACAAACCCTTGCTCGAAAATCACCTCCCTCTCTCTCTAGGTGCTCTTTCTCTCTAAATCCACGCTTTCTACGCGTTTTCCAACACCCTACACAAACTTTATTCGCTAAATCCTCCTAGTTCTCTTCACTTTGAACCGATTAAAATTTAATTTCGACGCTTCTTTCCTCATTTCCACCATTCTAGGCTCATTCCCTCCCGAGTTTCTCTCGAGTTCTGTGCAGTTTTCCCAGCTTTGACTTTCTTTGACTTTTCTCTCTCCTAGGGTTGACTTTTTCAAAGTTTTTTCCTTTTTCTTCATTTTTCCTCATTTTTACTCATCTTGCACCTATTTTCAGATAGCAGACGATGTTCCTCATGACGGGGCTCCCCCCGAGCTTCCTTTAGTAGATTTTGAGGCGAACTTCGAGGCCGAGCCACAGCCATTACCGTTGAGTATACGCCCGTTTGATTCAGCGAGGTACCACCCTCAGACACACATAGTACCCACCACAGGAGGCATCAAATCCTTTACTGACTTTGCTGAGGACGCGCCAGAGGACCTCCTACTGAGGGAGCCAGCGTCTCATTTGTCGGCCATCGCCGCAGAGGTACGAAAACTATTTTTCTACATTACTACCCTTAACTGTTTGCATTTCTTGAACTGTTTTGATCTGATTGCATCTCATGCACTGCCTTGATCCAACTGTATCTTATACGTTACCTTGATCTGATTGCATCTCATGCATTACCACAGGACGGGTCTCGTGCCTTCAGAGGCTATGGCACGACGACCGCTCGAGATTGGTACGGTGAGCTCCCAACTGGAGTTCGCGACATCATTGATGAGACATGCTTCGGTATCTTCTGCTCCAGCCTGACTCGAGTTATAGCGAGCCGTCCTCTCTTAGGGGCTCTGGTAGAGAGGTGGTGGGACACTACCAACTCCTTCTATTTTTCCATCATGGGGGAGATGACGATGACTCCTTATGACTTTGCCATGATCACTGGCTTAGGCATAGGGGGTGATCCGATCCCTCTCAACCCTAATATGAGAAGTGGGAGGCAGCATGGGTAGCGCTGCTTGGGCGCATCCACCGACACCCCGAGCAGGCATGGTCCGGTACAGTTGGTTTAAGGAGCAGTTCAGGGGGACCGATTCCGAAACGATCGAGGAGATAGAGTAGTACGCCAGAGGCTTCCTCATGTTCATTTTTGGTACCACCTTGTTTTCGAACAGGTGGAATACCGTGGGCCTATATTTGCTGAGCGCCTTAGTAGTGCTCCATCAAGTTCAGTTCTATGATTGGGGCGGAGCCGGCCTCACCATATTGTACAGATATATGAGCTCGACTTTCCATAGGAGTGGGAGCTTGATTGGAGGCTACTGGTGGGCTTGGGAGGTACACAGCTTAGTCTCCCTCTTTTTCGCTTTACATTTTCTGCCTAGCATTTCTTGCTTTACACTTGTTCAACACATGCACTTTCTGCTTTGCATTTTCTATATATGTTCATGTTGTAAGCCTTCTACTTCGCATTTTCTGCACCTATTCATGCACTGAGCTTTCTGCTTCGCATATCATCACACTTTCCCTGCAGCTTTAGGTGTACGCGTACTTCCCGGCACTTGCTCCAGAGCCTATGGAGGAGGTTCCAACGACAGTCCCCTTTTCTTGGGTATACGACAGCCAGCTCCGTCGTGGGACCCTAGGAAAACTTCATGTTTTTCCGCCAGTATTTTGATGTGGTTACGGCGCATGAGGTAACCCAAAACGAAGTCATCCTACTCTTCAACCATTTTAATCCACACAATAACAAATGACAGCGACTAATAATCTGTTTACTTTATATTTCAAATACATGGCAGCCTTGGGCCATGATACTGTCAGGGCTCCGAGCCCAATATGATATAGCTCAGGTCATCACCCGCCATTCTCATTCTTCTCGAGGGCCTGATTTTCCGCGCCTGGTTCTTGGGCGAGCGCTTCGCGCTGTAGACGTCCCCGAACGTCCCAGGAAAGAATCCCCGTTCTGTTCGTCTGTGGGTCTACTACAGTTCAGGACTCAAATTGTCACGGTTCTTAATCTGAACCAAAGAGTCCAAATCCGGCAAATCGTTTTGAGAAAAATATATTTTTGAAAGAAGTGCCAAACATGGACTGCTTTGCCAGATACAGAGTCGCCACCTAAATATTTTTTAATGGGGGAATTTAGGAAACCCTGACTCGGTGCCAAAGGCCACATGTCTGTCATCACCAAAGTTGCCTCAGCTCGGGAACTTGGGTACGATTGGGGAAGGTCAGCTATGAGCACCCCCTCTCGCCCGATCCAAAAATCGGCCTCTACTAACCATGATATCTTATTTTGAAAACGTTATGTGTTCTTATTCCGGTTAATTAGCTAGAATTACTATGTGATGCGCACAACACAAAAGTATAGACTAGATCGCCTAATTTGGAACGAAGCATTGCATATCCGTTTGTTTGGAAAACGCTTTGAGATTTGCTACTCGTAAGTAGGCTAAAACACGGATTTCAATGAGTTGTTCCAACTCAAACAATACAACCTTCACCCACAGGCATTCAGGCAGTTTATATCACATAAGCATCTAGCTGCATGGTAAGCATGCTATCATGGCAACACTCACACTCATGCAAGGATGCTAAAGCATAAAATACTTACAATGTACTCCGCGCCAAAACAAGAACATGTTAGCAATCATGCATGATCCAAGTCCATGTTTAAATGCCTAATGCAACGCATACAAAATGTCACTAGAATAGGCTCGGCTAATCTTAGGATGACATGTGGAATGCACAGATAACATGTATTCAAGTTAGATTTGAAATATCATGCATTTAGTATGATGCGCCGAGCCCGGTGCATGCAATACTGATGAATGATGCACGCATGCTTAGCATAAGGTATGCTAAAGTAAACATGTCCTAATACTAACCATTAAAAGCAGGTAAGTAAAAGGGAGAAAGAAGTGGGGGTTGGAAGACATGCACACACGCACCCACACTTATTACAAATTTGCCCTCGCTTGGAGGGACCGAAAAAATAATACAATTTAATTAACCTACAAGCTAATTAAATATTACAGACCAATTGAACTAGTTAAGCAAATTAACTAATCTAATTTAAGCAATAAGCAGCCTCGGGAAGAGGGTCCAATGCATGCGCGCTCGGTTCTGCTCGGAAGGCCACTGCCATGCACAAGATGCCTCTGCTTTGGCTGTTCTGCTCCTCTGAAGACTACATAAGTCCCAGGATATGCTCTCTGCACACTGTGGAACACCACCGGCTGAGGGAATTGGTCACCGGCCATGGAGATTGGTCACCGGCCACAAATTGAGTTATCGGCCACTAATGGATGGCCGGTCGGCACTGAAGATGGCCGGCCGGCCAAATCTTCCTGCAGAATCTGTGTTGACAGCAACAGAGGGCAAAACAAAGCATGCCAATTCATTTCAACCAATGTATGCACCAACCACACCCCTTATCATGTGTATGACTCAAAGGAGGATGGGCCTCGATTCTCGGACCGCCAATCGCGCATTTCCATGCATGATGGTCCAAAGAATCAAGTGTGCATTTTGATATGGAATGCAATGCACATAATCAAACAAAGGGGCTCAACCTCTATCATACTCAACTCAAGAGGCAAAGCATGCATGCCAATGCAATGCAATCCTAAGCATGTGAACTAATATGCAACATGGCAATGCAACGTGTATATGCAAGTATGCAAGCAAACATACAAGGTGAGCATGCAAACAAGCAAAGGGGATGGACTTAAACTAATTTAGGCAGCCCTCAAACAAGCCTAAAACAGTGGCCAATGCTATGGAAATGAAGGCTAATGTGCACACAAACATGCATGCAAATGGGCCAACACTTAAGCATAAAACAAGCAACTTTTAAGCACACTTAAAGAGACTAAACATAGACAATTAGCATGCATGGAAAGCTCTGAAAATCATGTTAATGATGGTGCCAAACCAACTAATCAAAGCAAACAAAGCATGCAATAATGGTCCAAGATTCAAGGCAAGCCCAAGGGGACTTAAACCAAGGCTAAGTCAACTAAGCCTCACAAGGCTAAGGGGACTTAAAATAGGTCCAATGTTGACCTAAGCGAAGCTAAGGATGCACTTAGATGGCATCTAAGTGGTCTAAATATGCAAGCATACAAAGAAGCACATTCGTGGAGCATAAGGCAACAACCTTTTAACACATTGAAGGAGCATCAAATGCAAGCATATAGGCATGTTATAAGGACTGAAATAACATGGTAAGTGGTTCCAAACCACTGGAATAATGCAAGTAATGCATGCTACACACTCACACACCTAAGGCTAACAAGCCAAAATGCAAGGTGGCTATACTAAGCATGCCATGCCGACCAAAACAACCAAAACAGAACTTAAGCATGCTAAAACAAACACAAAAGCTTCACAAAGCTTGGCCAAAATCATGCTAGAACAAGGATCAAAACCTAAAGCATGTCAAGGCCTAAACATGGCATTACAAGGCATGTATGCTAAGCAAGCATGGTGTACCCAAACCAACTCAAAACAGTGCTAAATCATGACATAATAAGCACAAAAAATAGCTAAGGCATGGTCAACATACACTTAATTAGATGCTCCCTCAAGAGGCAAAAATGTCCCTTTTCAAGGGCAACAAGGAGAGGGGGTGGCCTTCTCCTTCTTAGGACCTCAAGGCACCATCCTCACCTCTGAAATCCCTCAACATTTCAGTGGTGAGGAGGCCCAAACACAATGGTCCCGGAGCTCAACCAAAATGGCACAAAACAAGGGCCAAACAAGCCTTAAGAGGGTCAAACAACCTAAAGCTTAAAAACACCCCTTAAACAACTATTTAGAGTAGGCAAAAACAAGACTTTTTATATTTATATGCTAAGCTCAAAACAGATGCAAGATAGTCAAAAAAGCTTTGCAAAAATGGGGTATTTAAAGGAGTAAAGTGCTCACCCTTGTAGACCCTCTTCAAGAATGGAAGACCAGTAGCTTCTTTGCTCAAAACCAGCTCCAAAACTTCAAAAACAACCTTCAAGGGCCTCAGCTCCAAGAGAAGGTGTGATAGTGGGTGTTTGTGCACAAAAGTGAGACAAAACACACACAAAACACAAAAGGTAGGAAGGTATAGATATAGGATAGATACAAATCCTAACCCTAAAACCAGAGCCCCTCTGAAAATGTTGTCTAACCTAAAAGAGGAGAGAGGAGGCCTCCTCTTATAGAGCTTCAATCTTGTAAGCTTACAAGACAAGCTAGCTAAGAGGGAAATCCCTCCATACACGTGTATGAGAGGGGAGCCAAGTGCATGCCAGCTGCATGAAAATATCTGCAAAAGCAGATGCACAGTAGTTGGCCGGCCAAAAATGCAATTGACCAAAAAAAGATAGCCGGCCGGCCGGCCATCTATAGTGCCGGCCGGCCAAACATTTGGCCGGTGGCAACAAAACACAGCCGGTGGCCTCAAGCCATGGCCGGTGGAGTGTGGGGATGGCCCACAAGCCATTCCCTGCCCCTCCAAGGCAAAGCATAAGTGTTTGGTGCAAAACCAAACACAAAATAGTCGAGTCGAGAGATCCTGAGGCAAGGCGCGTATCCGAGACCTCCGGGAACTCAAGACGAACACAAACATGGATGATCACCGAGTGTTCAAGCGGTGACGTCCAAGTCTTGAGGACGGTCAAAAATGGGGTGTCTACACGCGCGCCAAACTTTGGGCCTGCCTGCCCCATTCATATCGGTGGCACCTCCAGTGTCCATGAGAGTGACGCACAGTCTTTGTGCCGACGAGGGGATCCAATTCATGGTAGGGCTGGAGGCAGAGTATTTCCTTATAGAGGGCGATTATGCGGCCTTCATCCAAACACACCTGATGCCGCCTTTGACGGCGTTTATGAAGGGAAGGGAGTGAAAGCTCCTGCCTTGAGGGTGAGACGCAGAGCGAGTCGGGCGAGCACAGCCTGTTGCAGAGCGACTTCTCAAGCAGAGCAAAGGGCTGGTTGGCTGAGCTTCCGACCGAGCTGACAGGTTGGCAATACTCCGGAGAGGCTTATCAGATTCTGATCGTGCCTCCGTTGGCTAGTCACAGATACGTCAGGGCGCCTGATGTACCTCCGATATGCACTTCAGTTTTTATTTCATTTTTCACTCTTGCTTAGATACTCAGACATTCATTCATTTCAGACATTGATCGTTCCAAAATGCATTTGTAGGCCTCCACAGAGTACATTGAGGGGTTACTCGAGATGTTGGCCTTATTCGAGGGCATGATCTTGAGGAGGGAGGCGATACTCGGCTTCCACGGCATTGAGGTAAAAATTTTCAATTTTCTTGCATTTCAGTCATCAAATCTATGCCGATATACTGAAACTGGCATTTCAACTGAACACTTCTTCACCCTGCACTGATATACTGCGTGTATAGATCACATCTGACACACTGCATTCTCGCATTGTATTCACACTCTGTATATACCTATTATGCACACTACACTTGCATCTGATACACATACTGTAGCTGACATATACCAACTGCCTTTTTTGGTCCCACCTTTACCGACAGCAGCAGCAACAACCGCAACAGGACCTTCAGTACCTCCTCCAGTAGCAAGGAGAAGAGGGACACAAACTCCAGCACGCAACCGAGGCTGAGCTAGGGGCATCCGTGACGAGAGTGGCCCTTTAGAGCCCATCTTAGACGACGATGATGATGAGACGAGCGAGGATGAGGAGGCTGCGAGTCCACAGTCAGAGTCATCTGAGGACAGAGATGACGACGCTGGCTCGGATTCTGCCAGTGGTGAGGCTACGGAGGTTGAGGAGGGCTCTGATTCAGACTCTGATTCAGATTCAGACAGTGGCGCCGATGGAGACAGTGCTACAGAGTCCGCTCCGCCAAGGAAGAGGACGAAGAGGGCCTCTCGAGCCTGAGATAGTTAGCGCTGGTCTATCTATATTTTGACTTAATTTCTTTTTGCTAGTAGTGTTAGCACTTTGTACAGTTTCAGACGAGTTTTATTTCTTTGAAAACCTGTACTCTTTTGCAAAAAGTGACCATGATCGGAATGAAAATAGCTTTCGATGAAAAAGTGTTATATTTTGCATTCTGAGCATCGTATAGCATTAAAAACGAAATTGATCTTGATCGAAAACTACACATTGTATTGGCATCGTCTTAATCAGGTAATGAACCGACTAACAACTGAAATGACAAACAAAATAAAACAACTCAATAAACAACATAACAAACTCGACAGGCTAATTAACGCAAATACAACTCGATAAGAAAAACAAAAACTTGATAATCAATACAACTACAACTCAATAAGCAAAACAAGACGAATACAACTCAAATAAACATGCTTAAGCCCAAAGGGACTGAAAACAAGACCTCAAAAGACACGAATAACAGAATACAACTGCTACATGCAACTGAATCTTCACAAAGGAGGATAGTGGGCATGAAAGAGAGGCTGTCGGCCATGAAGGATGGCATGCCAGCCATCTATTCCCTCTGCCAGCCATCAATGTGCCCCTGCCGACCATTAATGAGCCTTTGTCGGCCATCAATGAGCCTTGCCGGCCATCAATGTGCAGAACCTCTAAAATGTTGACACCTGGCCTCCACTCACTGCCTTATCTTCTACAAAAGCTCTAGCTTCGTGGTTTCTTCATTTCAGCTCTATTTTTGCCACAAATGGAGCCATTCTTTGCCGAAAAAACTCTCAAATTGGATTGCAACTTTAGATGGCTCAGAAAAGTTGAATTTCCGAGGTTTCGGGATAAATGCACTATTCCCACTAGGTTGTACCCCATTGTGTTTTCCATGCCTCCATGCCATGGCTAGATGTTGGAACCCAGTTACACATGTTTTCAGCTTTGGGGGACAAGAGATATGTCCGACAATTGAAGAATTCTAAGTTTTGATGGAATCTCAGCGCGACGAGGAAATCTTGCCCCAATCCCGTTTTGGTCACATCCCAACTCTAGGAAGAATGTGTGGGCTCACTTCTCGCGATGCCCGATCTTTGGTTTATAACGGAGAGTTGGATATCCCCAGTTTGATTCATCGATTTTCTGATGCCGGCAACCACGACGATCGCCTCTTGTAGAGCTTTCAGCAACATGACCTTTGCTTATGTATGTTGGCTCATTTTCTGATTGCCCCTGGCTTCGGAGGGTCTAGCATTCACTTAATCGAAGTAGCCCAAGGCTTGAAAGAGGGTAAGAGCTGCATTGGCTTAGCACTGGCCGAGACTTTGATAAACTTAGACACCTTCCATAAGCGGGAGACGACCAAATTCGCAGGAAGTCCACTACTTTTGCAGGTAATGTTTCCCACCCCATCTCATATGTGTTTCTCACATCGCTCGTCACTCAGGCCTTGTTTTTTTCTCAAAACCCTTTCTTACTTTTTTTCTCCACATACACCTCTCTATTCTTTAATCTCTTTTATTTTTCATCCCTCCCCAGATATGGCTCATGGACAGATTAAAGGTAGTGGACTCTTGCCCTGCATATTCAGTACGAGGCTATTTCTTTCATCAACGGCTAGTTGATTTCCCGAACGAGGGGTGGTGGTGCCATTGGATGTGCAACAAGTCTGCTGTCAACATTGATTGGTGTTGCCCCTGTTTGATATGCCCGAGATGAGCTACATCATGTCTCGACAACCTGGCATTCAGTTGATTGGGTTGACACACTGCGTCTTTTATTTTCCATTCCATTTCAGGCGTCAATTTGGACACAACCAGACTTGCCCAGAAGAGGGGGTAGAGTACCCAGCTCCATTTCTAATCTGAGGTTCACAACTAGCTCGATATCCCAATGCATGGAGCACAAGAGAACTTCTAGCTCCCGCTCCCAATTTCAATTGCACTCTTTCTGGCGAATGCAAAGCTTGGCTCGAGGATGAGGGGCAAACCGGGCCTACTTTAGTATCTGAAGCTTCCACAAGCTCTGGGAGGGGACGCAGGAACACCTAACTCATCGATGCCCCAAGTTTATTGCTTTGATCTATACTTTCAAGTTTTCCTTTTGAATGTAATAAAAGCAACTTTGATTTGCATCGAAAGTTGGAGAACTTTGTATTGAAATCAATGAAATTGAAGTTGTGGGCACTAAAATTTTCCTTTTGGTCCAAAAACTGGTCTAAGTTGTAAAAAAATTAATTTGAACAAAATCAACTTTTATTAAAACTTTTCAAAACCATTTTCGATAAGGATCACAACTTGACACACATGGAATCTACCCTCGAGATGTACAACCCCGAACCCAACAAACGGAAAGTTGCCTCTTTTCTGAATAGCATTGCACTCACTGTACTGTAACCAGTTCTCATAGTGGAGATCACAACCGAACTCTTGGACACAGAAAAGACAAAGATGACCAGAACAATCTCATGGACACAGTTGATTTGGGAGTGTTTATGGCTGGACTTCAGAATGAAGTTGCCTACGTATCCCGAAAATAGGAATCAAGCCTTACGTAGTTCGGTTCAGGTTCACTCGGGTATTAACACTCTCCTTTTGTGCTCTAACTTTTGCCAAGGCCGCCCTTTCTGGGTTTTCAACCTTGCGAGCTCAGTTTTTCTTATTTCAATTTTTTTTGTGATCTAACTTTTGCCTAGGTCGCCCTTTCGGGTTTTCAGCCTAGCAAGCCTCTCAAGGGTAGTATTTCTTCAACTTGTCCATGTTGATTGGTTGGGAGAATTCGAGGCCATCTAGGTCCATAAGAATGACAGCTCCACCCAACCAAATAGACTTGATGATGTAAAGACCAATCCAATTGGGTCTGAACTTGCCCCTAGGGTCATGGATGGGAGCTCGGTTGTCTTTGAGTACCAAATCCCCTTCCTTCAGATTCCTAGACTTAACTTTCTTGTTGAAAGCCCTAGCAATTCTACGTTGATATCCTTGAACGTGGTACAGTGTTTTCAGCCCCCTCTCGTCGAACAGCATTAGTTCCTCGAACCTGTTCTGCTGCCAATCCGCTTCTGCTATCCGGCACTCAGCCATAACTTGTAGCGACGGAACCTCAACTTCAATTGGCAGAACAACTTCCATCCCATAAACCAAAGAATACGGAGTTGCCCCAATAGATGTTTGAATTGAAGTCCTATAGCCCCAAAGAGCAAATGGCAACTTGTCTAGCTAGTCCCTATAAGTTTCCACCATCTTCTGTAGAATGTGCTTGATGTTCTTATTAGCGGCCTCAACAGCTCCGTTGGTTTGTGGCCAATATGTGGATGACTTATGAAAAGCCACGTTGTATTTCTCCAACAAGTCGATCACTTCTTTCTTAAAGTCAGAAGCATTGTCTGAAATGATCTCATTCGGGACCCCGTAACGACAGATGATATTATTCTTGATGAACTTGGCTACGTGCGACGTTTTCAGCACTGCATAGGATTGGGCTTCGACCCACTTTGTAAAGTAGTCTATTGCCACCAGGATATACTCATGCTCGTTCGAGCCTTTCGGCGTAACTGCCCCAATAATATCAATTCCCCAGACTGAAAATGGCCATGTCGAAGTCATGTTATACAGCATTGACAGCGGGATGTTCATGCGATTTACATGAATCTGACATTTGTGGCATCGCCGAACAAAATCGATACAATCCTCCTCCATGGTTGACCAGTAATAGCCCTGCTTGAGAATCTTCCAGGCTAGCATCACCCCATTCATGTGCAATCCGCACTCTCCTCTATGGATGGCCTCCATTAGGCACTTCGACTCTTCTGCATCAACACACAGCTTGTGCATTCCCAGATGGCCTCGTTTGTACAATTTACCCTCGCAGATGATAAACTGAGCAGCCATTCGCCGTATTGCCCTTTTATCTTTAGTATTTACCCCTAGTGGATAAACCTCTTTTTCCAAGAAGTTCCAAATGTCATGATACCAGGGGTTCTGATCTTGCACTTCATCTATTGCGGCAATCAACTCACAGGCCGGCACATACCTCTGTTCAATAATAATCGAACGCATCCGGACTCCCAAAGAGATGTCAATCATAGAAGATAAAGTTGATAAAGCGCCAGCGAACCTGTTGTTCTCTCTTAATAGATGCGTAAAGATTAGCTTCTTAAACCTAGGAATCAGAACGTCCAGGATTTGGTGATAGATTTTTATCCTTTCTTCCTTAATCTTCCAATCTCCTTTTGCTTGAGACACAACTAGGTTCGAGTCCCCAATGACGTCTAACCATTTTGCCCCTAGTTCCAGGGCGGCTTCCAAGCCAGCGATACATGCTTCGTATTCTGCCTCGTTGTTAGATACCTTGAACTGGAGTTTGAAAGCTAAAGGTATATGGGAATTGTCAGGTGCTATCAGCAACACCCCTATCCCATAAGCGTACTGATTAGACGCTCTGTCAAAGTACATGGTCCAAATCTCTTTCTCGACCTGCAGAATGGCCTCATCTGGGAATAGATATTCTACTGCTTCATCCCCTTCCATTAGGTGATCGACTAGGAACTCTGCTACCACTCTCCCCTTGACAGACTTGCGAGTCATATACTTCAAATCAAATCCAGAGAGAAAAAGCAGTCAACGAGCTAGCCTACCCGTAAGTGCTGGTTTCTAGAAGAGATATTTGATAGGATCTAATCTCGAAACCAGAATTACGGAGTGAGCTAACAGGTAGTGCCTCAACTTCCTGGTAGCCCATACCAAGGCTAAGCAAGCCTCCTCCAGCGGGGTGTAACAGGTCTCATATTCCAACATCTTCTTGCTCAGGTAATAGATGGTTTTCTCCACTCTATCCTCAGATTCCTGTGCAAGCATGCAGCCCATTGTCGTGTCGGTTACTGATAGGTACAAAATCAACAGCTTTCCCGACTCTGGCGGTGACAACACGAGCGAGTTTTAAAGGTACTGTTTGATCTGCTCAAAAGCAACCTGGGATCGGTTATCCCATTGGAATTTCTTTCCTTTCTTTAGGAAACCAAATAGTGGTTCACAAGTCAAAGTTAATTTTGCAATAAACCGTCTTATGAATTGCACTTTACCCACAAAGCCTCGCACCTCTTTTTCAGTCCTTGGTGATGGCATTTGTAGGATGGCCTTGATTTTGGAAGAATCAACCTCAATGCCCCTCTATGTGATCAAGAAACCCAGCATTTTCCCTGCTGTGACACCAAAAGTGCATTTATGTGGGTTCAGCCTCAACCGATATTCTCTGATCCGTTGGAAAAATTTCTTCAAGGCGGTGTAATGGCCCTCTATTTCCTTGGACTTGACAATCATGTCATCCACGTACACCCCAACCTCTTTGCGGATCATATCATGCAAGATAGTGGTTGCAGCCCGTTTATAAGTAGTCCCAGCATTTTTCAGACCGAACGGCATCACCCTGTAGCAGTAAGTTCCCCACGGCGTGGTGAAGGCAGTCTTCTCTCTATCCTCGGGTGCCATCAAGATCTGGTTATACCCAAAAAAACCCATCCATGAAGGAGGGCAAGGCATGGCCTGTGATGAAGTCCACCAATTCGTCGATGTGCGGTAGAGGAAAGTCGTCTTCTGAACTAGCTTTGTTCAGATCTCTAAAATTCACACACACCCAAATTTTGCCATCCTTCTTCGGCACCGGAACAATGTTGGCCAACCAAGTAGGATACTCAGATACTAGCAAAAACCCTGCATCTATCTGCTTGGTGACCTATTCCTTGATTTTCAAAGCCCAATCCGGGCGTATTCTTTGAAGCTTCTGCTTGACAGGTCGGGCCTCAGGGTCAAGAGGGATCCGGTGCTGTACAATCTCAGGATCGATTCCAAGCATGTCTTCGTAGGACCACGCGAAAACATCTTTGAAATCTTTTAATAAAGCGACTAAGCGCTCGCGTTCCTCCGAAGACAACGTGGACTCGATCTAGACCAGACGCTGATCTTTCTCAGTACCCACATTAATTGCAAAGATCTCATCAACAAGGGGTTTTACAAACCTCTCCTCCTCTCGATCAATCAAATGTTTCAAAACCAGAGGAATTCCTTCCTCGTCATTTTTTATCAAAATTTTGAAAGTCATGATCAATGCAATATACAAGTGGCACAGAAAAGTACTCTGAAATAGTAGTGGTTCCATTCTCATCCAAAGCTTCCAGCTCGTCCAATTCCTCGGTTACAACCGACTCAAAAGAAAAGGAAAAGACGACCTGGACAAAACAACGGCATCCGGGTTATCAACCCCAAGAATACCGAACTTCGACTCAAAAGAACTGGAATCTAATTCTGACTCCACAAACTCTGTGGAACCAGATTTCGGCTCACTACATGATTCAGAATAGCTAGACAAAAGGCCCTCCTCTAGCTGCCAAACAAGAGAGCGTGCGCTAAATGCATTCAGAATGCCGGTAGAAGGGTCCACACCTAGGTCCGCCCTGATCATGGTAACGGTGAAGTCATCCCCCAAGCTCTCCGGGTTGATCTGGGGATCCGAAAGGAGACAAGCCAGCGCTGCTCCTATCTCAAGTTCACTGCCATTGGACTCATCCTCTGTACTCTATTCAACCTCAGCTGGTAAGACAATCTGTTCCTCTGAGGCTTCATCTTCTGGCAGCTGTAGGTCGAAGAAAATCTCAAAGCCGGGCAAATGCCGTTTCCCAGAGTTCAACCATGGCTCAAGAAAGCCCCAAAATGGGAAATCTTCCCCCTCCCAGACAAAGCGGCCGTCCAGGGTTCCTTGAATGGGTCTATGCACCAACTCAAAGTGCTTCCCACTTTGCTTAGGTTTGGCTCTTCCAGCCATTTCCTTCCCTTTTCTCACTCAGTCCTCTTTGGTAGACGTGTAACCTAGACCAAAGATATTAGGGTTATGTGGCACTTCAGCTAATGCAGTAACGCCCTTTCGGCCGCTCCTTCCCAATCCCATTCCGGGCACATGCTGTAGCTTATTCATGAGGTAGACTGATTGAGCACTAATGTACAACCCCTCATCAATAGCCAAGATATCTTGCACCACTCGGGCCTCAGCCAAGGTGAACCCAGACAAGAAGACATCCTCATCGCCGTGTACAATTTCCAATATCGGTGTAATGACTTCCGGCAGAGGATGTATAGAAGAATTCCCAACAACAATGGCTACCCCCTTCCCATTGGGGTACTTCAACATCTAATGCAGAGTGGAAGAGACAGCTTTCACTTGGTGTAGCCACGGCCTTCCAAGGAGTAAGTTAAAAGTGACCGGAACATCTAGGACATGGAATTCAATATCCTGTTGTGTCGGGCCAACTTGCGTTCTGATCCGAACTGTCCCCATCACCTCCCGACTTGTATTGTCATAAGCCTGAATCACCTAGGCCGTTGGTACAAAGTCTCCTGGCTTCAAGCCAATAGCATAGGCCGTACGCAGCGGACACACATTAATTGCAGACCCAGTATCTACCAAGATAACCGGTATCCACTTCTCTTTACATTCAACAGAGATGTATAGTGGTTTGTTATGCTCAGAGCCCTCAGGCGGCAATTCCTTATCCGTGAAGGTCAAAGTTGGCGAAGCGCCTCCTGGGAAAACCAATCCCACTAACTGCTCGGGGGTTGTGTCGATAGAGAGCTTAGCCTTATTCATTGCTGATAGAACGGCTTGTCTGTGCACCCGTGAAGCCATGAGCAATCCCCAGATGGATATGTCTGCTTGAATCTTCTTTAGCTGCTTCAGTACAGCTTCTTCTTTTAGCAGTTTCTCCTTCTGTTTTTCTGCCTCCTTATCTTTTCCAGATGCTTTGGTTGGTCCAGGTGTCGGGGCTTGAAATACCACCCACTCTAAGTCATGTGATCCACTTCCTCGGAATACCAGGTATCATCTGGCAGATTCTGTCCCCAATCTTCATCAGTGTGGGCAAGATGCAAGTCATCATCTTCCCACCACATTCCTCCAGCAACTGACAAGCAATTGTCCGATTCCATTGTAAGTATTCTCGCATCCACATCACAGTCAGTCCCCGTAAGGCCTTTGGCTTTTCTAGCCTTCTGATCATTCTCATCACTTTCGTGTTCGAACCACTTCAGTGCGGCCTCCTACTCTATATCAGTTGTACTAACGCTACTCAATTCCTGAGCACAATTCTTAGTACCGGTGCTCTCCGGCAACTTTCCCTTGTCATCGACCGTTCCGGCCGTTGCAACAGTCCCTATTTCCAGCTGTTCCTGTTTTGGTTGAGTTCCCTCATCCACATCCAGTTCATCACTGAGCCACCCCGAATTATCCACTGATCTGTTCATATCAAACCAGTCAATCTGTACACTCCCCAAGTCTTGTTCATCGAAGAATTATAGATTATTGATGTCCTCCTCGAGATCGGCTAAGTCATACAATCCCTGGCTTGGTCCGTCCTCTCGAACTACATTAACCTCCATTCCCGTAGGCAAATATACCCCTGGTCTGCCCTGACTTGTTGGCACAATGTAGCGGCACAGGTTATATTCCTCCTTAGATAAGCTCACGAGGCCCTCACGCACTGAACTAGCACTTCCATCTTTCACTGAAGCAATCCCGCCTTCTTCTACCACAGCTACCACCACAGGTTTGGTTTGGGATATGGACGCGCTCATCATACACAAGTCTGTGCTTTCTGGGATGAGCAGCGCCGGGTTAGGTAGGTGAGAGGGGGTGATGTATATACTAGGGTCATAAGGGACAGCCAGTGTTTGGACAAGATTTACTTGCTTGGTTGGAGGAGGTTGGTTATGTGGTGGGAGGGGATTTGTAGTGATGTTAGGCTTTTGAGGAGGTGCTATCACTTTGTTGTCAATGAGATCCTGAATCTCATGATGGAGTCTAAAGCACTGGTCGGTATCATGACCATGCTGTTGGTGGAAGGCGCAATACTTGGCCAGGTTGTGTGTGTAGGAGGGAGAGGATTGGGCAAGGGGCGTTGTTCTAACAGTTTCAAGTTCCCTTTTTTGATTAGGACCCTCAAAGCCGCAGATAGAGACATGTAGAGTGAGGTGAAAACCCTCTGGCCACGGGGTTGGTGCTTTACGGTTTGTGAGGTTGGGTCGGATGTACCGGCAAAGGGGGTGGCAGTTTTCGGTGTGGTGGTGTCCATACCAACATCAGAAGATCTTACAGCTACACTACTACTTGTAGCCGCATTAGAACTGCGTGTAAAAGCCCTCTTGGGCTGCTCTTTCTCGTGGTCTATCAGACCCTGTTTCATTGCATCCTCTATCTGCACCCCTATTTCATGGAGGTCAGCAAAAATAGGCAGAGGTAAGACTATCATCTTCTGTAGCAGCCTCGGTTGCAGATTACGGACGACCATTCTGAACTGATCCTTTTCAGCTGGCCGGGTGGTCATTATTAAGGCCTTGGCCCTCCACCGAGTGACGAAATCAGAGAAGCCCTCCTTCGGCTCTTGGCGAGTTACTTTAAGATCACGAGTTGTGACCTCGATTTGAGTGTTATAGGAGTATTGAGCAATAAAGGCCTCAGCCATCTTTTTCCAGTTCTTTTTTACAGAATCCTCAAGTTTTGCATACCAAATGGCCGCGCTACCCGACAAGGTCTGACCGAAAAGGGATAACTTCTGTAGTCTAGTTAGGCCCATCGGCCGCAGAATATCTGAAAATAATCGCAAGTGGACCATAGGATCACCGGGGCCATCAAAGCAGTCTATATGCGGCATTTTAAACCTATCCGGCAAGGTCACTGCTGCATCGGTATAACCATCCTCTATATTTGGGATCGAATTAACACCCTGAGCTCGTTTAAAGAGCTTTTCCATCTTGCTCACTTTCAACGCTATAGGGTCCACCTCAAACTCAAACGATGCCTCTATTGGGTAAACCGGTGCTTTAGAAGTCTGGGGTGGAACTGGCTCTGTCAGAATGTTCGCATTTTCCTGGACATTAGTTGTAATCTTGGGTATTGGAACCCTGACTAGGGGTGGTTGCAAAGCAGAAGCTGCTGCTTGTTGTTGCTGCAGAAGCCTATTGATCAACTCAGCTTGCTGGGCTGCAATTTTCGCTTGGCGAGTGGTGACTTCCGCTTGGCGGGCAGCATCCAGTTGCATATTCTCGATAGTTTGCTGAAGTTGGCGCAGCATATCCTCCATGTTGACTAAGGGGTGCTGATTTATCAAAACTGGTGTGTACTCTCTTTTCGAAGTGGAAGCAGAAAGCTAGACTTCGCTAAAGGGAGGTAACTGTCGAACCGGTGAGTTATGCTTGACTCTCCTCCATCTTGTAACCAGGGGTAGCGAAGCAAACACTGGTTGTCCTCTCACAAGATACCCAAATCGGTAAAGTCATCTTACTCGAGTCCAGAGTGCTTGGGGGGTAACTGCCTCGTCTGAAGCAATTGTGAAACACTACCTTGCAAAAAGAAAAATAAAGCAAAAGAAACAAAAATCAGAAAATGCACAGCACCTCGGCTCAAACAGAAACAACACACAGTTGAAATCATAAGTTGGACGATTGTACTCAAACACTTATTTCTGCCTCAAAACTGATACCCTCAAACTGACATACCTAATATACCTCAGCAAGACTACCTAATATACCTCTCACACCTAACACCGAGAAGTGAAAGGAGAATCAAACAGTACAGCGGTAGTCCAAATCCAAGGCTTGCGTTCCCATCGTGGCTATCATGACCCAAACCCGCCCCTATGGGTTAAGGATATAACTGACCAGTAATCAAGGGATTACCTACGGCCTCAAACCAAACCAGACACAATTCATCAGAGTAAAGGGGCCAAACGGAAGCAAACTTACAAATTGTCCAAAGAGCTGTGCATACATGGCACATCATAACAATCCATATACATACATGTTAATAACTCACGTCATAATAAGTAATAACACAAAGTTCTACACATACAGGATCATTAAGTCTAAGTTGGTCAAACCCAAAGTTTATAAACGAAAGTAATCCGATGTTTTCGCCAACATAACAAAACTATGCCAAAAAAACAAAAGAGGCGAAGACAAGTCTCGTGCGTGAGACGTTTGGGCTGACTCTCCAAAAACCTTGACTGTTTCTCACACATTTCACCGAGGCTGGGTTTGGACGTCCCTTGGCTCACCTACATAGACATGAATGAGCGTGAGCGAAAGCCCAATGAATAATATCAAATAAGGAAGATACATGAACAATCTTTGAAACAATTACATCAGACGACCTTGGGCCCAATTCGTGTTTCCATTTAACGTATCGATCGGCTAAAGTTCTAGACGTATCAAACGACCTCGGGCCCATTTAACTCGCACCCGACGACCTTTGGCCCATCCATTCATGTCTAATGGCCTTTTGGCCCAATCGTTCGTATCCAACGGCCTTTGGCCCAATCGCTCAGATTCGACGGCCCAATCGTTCACATCAAACTATCATTCATGTCAGACGGCCTTTGGCCCAATCATTCATATGTCAGACTATCATTCGTGTCAGACTATCATTCATTTTCATTCGTGTCATACGGCCTCTGGCCCATTCATTCATGTCATACGACCTCTGGCCCATTCATTCATGTCATACGAATATTTGTCCCCCAATTCAATATAACAAACCCATAAGGCTTATATAGAAGTAAGCAATTAGACAAATAACATACTTTAGATATCTTTATTAAGATATTACTCACAGTGATCTGCCGGTGGATTCACCCTGGAGCTCGGCCCTACACATTACATGACACATATGGGTCACAATCAATTTAGTATGTTCTTAATTCAGACATCCCACTTAGGCTTCTTTCTTATTCTTTTAATTCATTCATAATGCTCAATGCATACCTAAGAGTACTTAGAAGTGACAGAGAACGGAAAATGGAACACAGAACACTTTTACAAAATTTCTAAAATAGGGGTCCCCGCTCGAGCGTGGGTTCCGCCGCTCGAGCGGACCCTCATGGTCTGCAAAAGTACTGGTTGCCTCATATTTACGCTCGAGCGTGAACTCGGACGCTCGAGCTGAAAGTCTCACTACATGGCTTCCCGCTAGAGTGTGAATCTCCCTGCTCGAGCGTGAATCTCCCTGCTCGAGCGAACACCCATGTCTGCAAAACTTCTGGGAGCTCGTATTTTACGCTCGAGCGGCGCTTTTCCCGCTCAAGCGGACATGCCAAATTCTAGGTTTTCCAGAATTCCATTCGAAGTTCAAATCAAAATTCCAGGGGTCCAATTCACGTATAAGACATTCGAATATGCAGGTACACTGCCAAATCATATATTTGAGGATAATTTGCAACCATAGCTCATAATTTCATGGGTTCAATAACTTTTCAAACCATAAATATTATGTATGTACAAATCATGTTTGTATTTAGCATAAACAAGCTTCAAAGCTTGAAATCAAGCTCCAATGCATGGAATTTCTTGAGTGCATGTACCAAACAATCCTCAAAACAACATGATCAACATACTTTACACCTAAATATGCAAAATTGTGGTCAATCCTTACATGCATGCATTCAATGATCTCAATTTATCAAGTTTAGCTCAATTCATGAACTTAATCCTTATATACAACTCACATTACACTTTTTTTATCACAATCCAACATTGATTCTACAAAATTACAAACTCAAACTCATGAACTCACTCACCTGGAAGCTTCAATCCTCCCGATTTTGGTTAAATCTTGAGTCAAACTTCAAAATCTCCAAGTTTTCCATGCTTCTTGATCAAAGCTTCAACTCTTCCACTCTCTCTCTCTCTAACCGACCCTCTCTCTCCCTCTCTCTTGAGTGATTTTCGGCTTTGAGCTCAAAACAAATGGGGTTGAGTGAAATAGAGCCCCTTATATAAGCTCCCTCAATCACAAGGCATTATTACTAATTACTTGTGCACTAACACATTAATTTAATTTGTTTAGTTTGATCCGAATTAATTTTCAATTAAATTTCACCGTAGGCTCTAAAAATTACGTTAATCACAGTGGCGTAGTCAATTTTGGTTTCTGTGGCCGATAAGGCCTTCAAATTAAATTTTAAAGCAGATAATCGAACAGATTTTCCTACGGTGAACAGATAGAAATTCAAAACCACATATATTCATAGGAATGGCACTCAAATCATATCAAACACATAATCACATTCGTAAGTAAGATTAATTGGCATAATACGGAGCAAGGTTATCACAGTGGCAGAGCCCGCAACCGGTCAGCCTTTTGGCAAGTTTTTCCAAGCAAGCCTCCGGCAAACCACTCAAGAATAGTAGATGGCAAACACTGTGACTTAGGCGCACCAATGCAAATGCAAATGTAAAGAAACACATAAGTGTGAATGAAACAACATATCATAAGTTCGAGTCAAGTTCTCTAAAAGTCCCAAACAGAGTCGCCAGAAACTGTGGACTCGCCTTTTTCCGCGCCTCGCCTTTCAGAAAGGGTTTGAAAAGAAGGCCTCACAGTTCGGACTGCCACGATTCTAAATCTAGTCTCACCAGTGTAATGTGAAATTGATAATCACCAAAGAGTCCAATCCGTCAAACCTTTTTGGAAAATCGATTTTAAATCAAATAATGCCAAAATTGGACTACTTTGCTAGATTACAGAGTCGCCACCTAAATATTTTATTTTGGGAAATTTAGGAAACCCTGACTCGTGCCAAAGGCCACGTGTCCGTCATCACCAAAGTTGCCTCGGCTCGGGAACTGGGGTACGAGAGGAGAAGGTCCTGAAATGAGCACCCCCACTCGGCCTCTACTAATCATGATATGTTCTTTTATAAACCTTATGTGTTCTTGTTCTGGTTATTAGACAAGCTTTACTACCGGATGCACACAAGCAAGTATAGACTAGTCGCAAGACTTGGAACAATTCAATTCATATTTGTTCAAAAAGGGTTTGAATTTGCCACCCTCAAGTAGGCTTAAAGATGCGGGTTTGCCACCAAACATAGTGGGCTTAAAACATGATTTTGCCACAATAAAGGGGGCTTAAAACTCACATTCGTTGAATCGTTCCAATTAAAACAATAAGCCTTCATCCACAGGCATTCATGCAGTTTAGCATTTAAGCACATAGCGTCATGGCAAGCATACGAAACATGGCAATATGGCAATCGCACTCATGCAAATATGCTAAAGCATAAAACTCACCGAGTACTCCAAGCCAAAACAAAAACTAGTTAGAAAGATGCATGATCCTAACTATACAAGATACCTAATGCAACACATGCAATATGAAATTAATAGGCTCAGCTACTAATATGGCATACGAATCGATTTGAACAACATGCGATTAAATACGTATTCAAAGAATTATTTGAAATGACAATGCAGTTTGAATGATGTGACGAGCCTCGGTGCATGCAAAACAAATGAATGGATGCAAGCATGCGAGCATGAGGTATGCTAATTGAAAATGTCCCTAATCTAACCATCAAAAGCGATTAAATAAAAAGGGAGAAAGACGTAGGGTTGGAAGACATGCACACACGCACGCACGCTTATTACAACATTATGCCCTTGCGAAGGAGGGTCTGAATAAATAATAGCTAAGCAAGCTAAGCTAGGCTAACTAATCTAATTAAACTAATTAGACTAATTATTCCAAATCAAATGAATAACTAGCAAACTAATTACACTTTAACTAATTAGCAACTAATTAATTAAATTACAACACAAATGTACATAAACTATTCATGCAAAATATTTAAGCTACACTGCCTCAGCTCCGCTTCAGGAAGTGGAGGGTGCACGCACTCGGTTTTCGCCTCGAAAAGCCACCGTTTTGCTCTTGAGAGGCTTTGTTTGTAGGGTTGACCATACTCCAGAATCTTTTTGCTCCACCTTACCAAAAACTTATTGAGGATTACACCAGTGGCCTGCCGACCATGGGAGGTTGCTACCGGCCATCTGCCGGCGAAAAGTGTGCCCTGCCGACTAAGAATAAGGCACTGCCGGCCACTGGTGCTCTGAGTCACCACACTGTAACAGAGCACAAACAGAGGAAAATGAAGGTTTTTCTAAGGGTATGTTTGTACTATACCCCTCCTTATCATCTCAAAACCTCAAAAGAGTAGCACACTTGGATTGAAAACCACCAATCAAGCATTTTCGATGCATGATGGCCAAAGAACCAAGGAGTACAATTTCATTGTATGCAAAAAACAAGACTCAAGACCACCACCTTATCATGTGTGATCAAAGGCAATGGAAACCAAGGAGATTGGCTCATTTCATCACTTTGAGTATGAAATGCTCCAATCTTCCTTGTGTTCAATATAACGGCCGATTGAACACATGCAATGCAACATAGCATGCTTATCTTGCTCAAGTTTTACTTATCACTTTTGTTTACTCATTTTAAGTTACCAACCCATTCTTTAATTGATTTAGTCCATTGGTAAGAGTCCTCTAGAGAGAAAGAAGTTGCAACCAAGGGATGATGTAAGGCAAGAGAGAGTTCATGCCGTTGGTTAGTAGAAACCCTCAAAAGAGGATTAAAACCATTAAGCACAAACTCTATCTCAAGCTTAAAAGATCCCAAACTTGAAACAACTCTCAAAAGTGATTTAAAGAGTGAAACAAATGAGAATATGACAGAGCTATATATGATGGAATTACATGCAAAATGACACTACAACATGCTTTCAATTCAAAATAATGATGCTCAAAGCTTTAAAACACCAAGCTAATGAAGGAATTAACCTTACAACTATGCAATAGAAGCCTCGAATGAATTAACCAGCCCAAAACAGAGCCAAAATAGGTCAAAACAGTGGCAAAAACATGCTGGACAAAAGCTAAGTTAGGTTAGAAAAACATGCTAACACACAAAACTATCTGGACATGCAAACAAGACACAAGGAAGGGAGGCTAACCCCTCCTATTTTGGACTTCAAAACATGGTTTTTACCACTAAAAATCCTCTGAAGTTCAGTGGTTGAAAGGGCCAAAAAAGTTGATTTGAAAGTGTTAGAAGATAGCACAAAAGCTTTAACAAACCAAGGAACAAAAGGGTAAACCACCTCTAACTCAAAAGGAACCTCAAACCACCATTTTTAAACCATAAAATAGAGATTTTAAGAGGTCAAAACCAGCCTTAAAATAGTATGTAAAGATGGCAAAACAAGTATTTAAATAAAGCTCAAAATACAAATGTTCTACCTCTTGAAAACAAGATGCAATTTAGGCACCAAAACCAAGCTAAAATCCTCTTCTAAAGCTCAAAAAGGGCCTCAAGTAACCTCAACTCAATGGTGATCAATTTTGATCAAGGGTTCATATGCAAAAGTGTAGAGAATTTAGGCTATAAAGCACAAAATATCAAGAGAAAGAGAGAGAGAGAATTTTTTTATCTTCAAAATTTTCTAACCCCTCCACATGCAAGAGAGGGCTTCTATATATAGAAAATGCAAAATCCCCTCATAAAGATCCAGCCACACACGTGTTGGAAGATGCTTTAATCTGTGCAAATAACTGGCACAAAATGTCACAAAATATCTGCTGATACACTAGTGGCCGGCCGGCTATCAGTGATAGCTGGCAGGGCACATCAATGGCCAACAGGCCAAGATCCATGGCCGGCAGTCCTCAAGGATGGTCGGCAGGCCATCAACAACATCATGCTGAAAAGACCTAGACATGGTCCAAAGATGAGACAGAATGGATGTAGGGTTTGGAAAACTCAAACCTGTGGTGTTCTGCCGCGGACTTCGAGCGCTCGACAAGCAATCAAACTCATCATCAGATGTACCTGCAAGAACATCCAAGGCTTGAGGACAGTCCAAAATGGGGTGTCTACATAGACTAAGAAGTCCCTTGCATCCTCAGAAGTGCTTGCTTCATTTGAGGTGAAATCTTTTACTGCCTCGTATTTCAACTTATTATTTTCATAGTTTTTACAGCATTCTAATTCCTAAACCAAACTAAACCTTATGTCCTAGTCAATTGTGATCGACAGACTAATGTTTAGGCAATATAGTTTTTCTGGTATTTTTTTTATGTTCTCCCTTTGGGTTTTTTATGAAATAAAGAAAACAGCCCGGTTTATTTATTTTTTTCATTATGCTCTTTTTGCTTAAAATATGCTGAAAAAGGTGGCCTAATTGAGTTCATGTTGGAACAATCTTCTGTGTAAAATAAATAATTTGAAACAAATCAAACAAAAATAAACAAATTACTTACAGAATTTATTTTACTGAACCGAATAAATATTTAAAAGATTAAGTTAAGTGTGTGACACTCTGTCCTTAAGATAGATTCGCCCCGCTACGGTGCTTACGGATAAAAGGCATCTATCTCTCAGAATATAATGATCTTCACAAATTATAGTAGCACTCCAAACAATTTATACAGCGAACAAAACCTGTGTTTTATACTTTCTAAATTTTTCCTAAAATTATATGAAGAATATATATGCAACAGAACAAAATCTGGACAGCAAAAATAAATTTTTAAGATTATTTTCGGATGCAAAAGACTGCTGAAATGGCTGGTATTTATAGGCAAACTGAACAGGTTTAGTTTTGAACTAAACAGGTATGAAACTGTTTTGAACAGATATAGTTCAAAATTCAAACAGATCTGCAGCAATTTCATATTTGAATCTGTTTGGAAACCTGTCTGGAACTGCTAGGAACCACTGGGCAGTTTCTGGCAGTTATGAATCTGTTGTGGAATTTGGAAAAGGCACAAATTTTCGACAAAAAATTTCAATTCAATTTTGAATTAAAAACATTTTAAAATTCAAATAATTTTCTGCAAGAATTTGAAAAAATTTAAAATAAATTTTGTCTAAAAAATTAATTTTAGAACCGACCCAACCCACAACCGCGCTCAGCACGGCTCGACCGGCTAGTTGGACAGACGGCGGCGACAGCAGGCACGCGTGTGGTGGTTTCATAACTCCTCCCTTCTACAAACTTGAGGTGCCCCCTTGGGGCCCAACCCAAATGGTGCCACCTTGAACTTATATACACACATAAGTTTTTTTAAGTTTCCAATATGGGACAAGCCTTATAAGGAAACCCATATTTAATTCTTGAATTTCCTATTCCACGAATCCGAAAGCAACGTCAACTTCCCATTCACTCATAAATGATTTTGACGAACCGTCTTCACCGTGTGACTTACCATGCGGCAAGGAATATGTCACTATTTCAAACCCACCCTCAAAATAAGCTTATAAAAACCAAATTTTCCAACAATCCCCCACATGAATGGAATTTGATGGAGAGAAAATGCAACAACATGATTTAATTTCAGAAAGTACAGAAATTGGAAATATTCTGCAAAGGATAGGTAGTTTTTGGCTTTAAACCTTCCCTTGTGAGACACTAACGAATTTACTAGCTAACCAGTGAACATGATGTCTTAAACTGTTCAGCCATTTGTGTAAATTAAGACAATAGAACTCACACAATATATCACCAGACACAGTTTAGTTTTCACTATTGTGTTCATTTTGGCTGTGAACAACCTTGTCTTTCATGAGTGCTCTAGAGAATTGTAGCCCTTCACAAATCTCATAGAACTAGCCCAGTTCACACTCACATAGGTGATTCTTATGAAAAGTATTCTGCCATACTCCACTAGGTTTACCTAAATATAAGAATCATTAAAATTTTACTTAACCTAAAACGCTGCAAACATCACTATTTCATCATAGAACTGGGTAGGAGTTTGACTCCCCAGTGATCCTTCTGAGTCATACACAACTCGGTTGTCCCTTTGAACCTAGATCTTGGGATCTCCAGTCAATTAGGTTGGGTTGCCATTGTGGTAACTCTTATTTAATAAGCTTAAGTCCCATTCCCCTCAATGAATTCTCAACTAACTCTCTTGCTAACCCTTTGGTTAGTGGATCCACTATGTTGTCTTTAGATTTCACATATTCAATGGAAATAATTCTATTAGAGAGTAGTTGTCTTACGGTGTTATGTTGACGATGAATGTGTCGTGACGTACTGTTATATATATGACTCTGTGCTCTACCTATTGCTGATTGACTATTACAATGTATGCATATAACAGGCATCGGTTTTGGCCATATTGGAATATCTTCAAGGAAGTGGCGAAGATTCTGCCTCTTCCTCTACTTTATCTAAAGCTATGAATTCTGATTTCATAGTAAACCTAGCAATGCAAGTCTGTTTGGAAGATTTCCAAAATACAGTCGCACCACCAAGAATAAAGACATACCCACTAGTGGATTTTGAGTCTTTAGTATCCGATATCCAGTTTGCATCACAGTATCCTTCAAGTACTGCTCGATATCTAGTATAATAAAGTCCAATGTTACGAGTAAATCTGAGGTATTTTAGAACCCTTATAAATGCTTTCCAGTGTTCTACTCCTGGGTTACTCGTATATCTACTTAATTTACTTACTGCATAAGCTATATCCGGGTGAGTGCAGTTCATTAAGTACATTAAGTTTCCAATAATTTGGGCATACCCTAATTGAGAAATACTTTCCTGTACATTTTTAGAAAGAAACAAATTAACATCCACAGGTGTTCTAGCAAAATGATCATCATTTTTGCTAAACTTGTCAAGTATTTTCTCAATGTAATAAGATTGTGACAAAACATATCCTTCTGATATTTTGGTAATTTTCATACCAAGAATTACATCAGCAATTCCCATGTCCTTTATGTCAAAATGTTTATACAACATTTTCTTGGTAGTTTTAATTATGTCATTATTACTATCTATGATGAGCATATCATCTACATAAAGACATATTATAACATAACCGTTGTTTGGGTTTTTAATATACACACATTTGTCACATTCATTAATTGTGAATCCATTTGACATCATTGCTTTGTCAAATTTCTCATGCCATTGCTTTGACGCTTGCTTTAAACCATATAATGATTTAACCAATTTACACACTTTCTTTTCTTTTCATGGAACAGAAAATCCTTCTGATTGTTCCATGTAAAATTCTTCATCTAACTCACTATTTAAGAAAGCTATTTTAACATCCATTTGATGAATTTCTAGATTGTGCAAAGATGCAATGGCAATTAGCATTCTAATGAATGTTATTCTAGTAACCGGTGAGTATGTGTCAAAGTAATCAAGACCTTCTTTTTGTCTAAAACCTTTGACCACAAGTCTTACCTTGTATTTGTCAATTGATCCATCCGCTTTCATTTTTCTCTTGCAAATCCACTTGTACCCAAAAGGTTTACAACCTAGTGGCAAATCCACCAATTCCGAAGTGTGATTTTACAAGATGAATTCAACTTCGCTGTTTACAGCTTCTTTCCATAAAGGAGGTTTAGGACTGGACATAGCTTCTTTAAAAGTTAAAGGCTCATTTTCTAACAAAAATATTAGAAAATCTGGACCAAAAGATTTTGAGGTTCTAGTATGTTTACTACGCCTAGATTCCTCTTCATCAATTTGATCTATCTCATACTCTTGTTCTTGATCATGTTCTTGATCCTAACTAGTAATAGCATCATAAGATCTTTTATTATTACTAGTCTCTCGTCCAGTCTTATTTGGAAATACATGTTCAAAAAATGATGCATTTCGAGATTCAATAATAGTATTCACATGTATTTCGGAATATTCTGATTTATAAATCAAAAACTGATATGCACTACTATTCTTGGCATAACCAATGAAAATGCAATCAACTGTTTTAGGACATATCTTAGTCTTTTCAAGACTAAGAATAGCCACTTTAGCCAAACACCCCCACACTTTTAAGTATTTGTAGAATGGTACTCTCTCATGCCACATTTCATAAGGTGTTTGATTCACTTTCTTTCGGGATACTTTATTAAGTATATTGTTAGAAATGGGCGCCCATGTGGCATGACCATTTGAATGCTTTGAACCTTATCCAAATAGGTTTTGAGTTTGAATTCAAACCTATTTGGATAACCACTCAGGATACATATATTATCTCCATTAACTGATATGGATAGATAATAAAAACATATTATATATCTGATATATGGGATATGGGTGATTAAGAAAAACAACGTATGTTTGAGTTTTTCTCATATACTGACTCTCTCCCAAAAAACAACGATCAAGCCACTTTGCACTGTGATTTGTGTGGGTGATATTCACTATTGTAATATCACCCCATTGCTGGGATGATTGACCAGATTCAAGAAGCACGTGATTTACCCACGAGGTTCTTCGTTAAAAAGTATGATCTAAACATTTTATCCGCTGCGTTATAATGCTTTAATGTTTTACATTGGTATCAGAGCCATGTATGGATTTTTTCGTGCTTTCTTTTATCATGTGTATATTTATAAAAGAGAAAGAGATCCAAAATATTTCATTTTTTATGATCATTAATGTCATTTTTAAGACCATAAATGATTTTATTTTGGAAAATGGAGTCCGGAAGTACCGAAATCGAACCAGAAAACACCGTGGAAGGCGGCGCGTGGGCTACACGCGCCATCTGACGCCGGCAGCGATCTCCACGCGCCTCCACGCGCTGTCACGCGCGGTGCACGCGCTGTCACGCGCTTCACGCGCGCGCTGTCCGCGCCCTACACGCGCGCGCGCCCCTCCGCGCCACACACGCGCGCCACGTGTTGAGCCGCGCGCCGAGCCGCGTTCTAAGCCGCGTGTTGAGCCACGAGCCGAGCCGTTTCCCCAACTGGCTTGACTGTAAGGCTCTGTTTGTCTTTTTTTTAATTCTGAATCGCGTTAAATGGTCATTATTAATTCATTACATATTTGTTTTATGCATGGTTTATACTGTTAGACTCAGAATTAATTTTTCTATATTCTGTAAAATTTTGAAAATTTTACGAAAATAAAAAATATTTTTTCTGTGTTAATAATTCATTTTTTATGCTTCAAAATGATTCTGGTATTGCATAAATAATTTTCTGGGGTTGAAATTTTTATTGTGGACTTCTGAAATGTTTTACTATTTACTGGTATAATTGTTTCAGTTTATCAGTTTCTGAATTTTTTATTTCTAATTTTATGTGTGTTTATTAGTTATTTAAAAATCCAGAAAATTTCAAAAATATTCCAGAAAATTTCAGAATGATATACTTTTTTAATTATGGCATAATCTGAATATTGTTTCAGTTTATCAGTTTCTGGATTTTTTATTTCTAATTTTATGTGTGTTTATTAGTTATTTAAAATTTCAGAAAATTTCAAAGTGATATAGTTTCTGTTATGGCATAATTTGAATATTAAATACAGCATATTATTTTCCTAGAGTTTATAATATGTTGTAATTAGAATAGCATGATTAATTATTTTTTATTTTAATTCCTTTATTAAATGTAACATAGCATGTATTGATTGTGAATCTACATTATGATGTTATTGTATGGAATTAGAATATTTTATCATATTTTTAGTCATGCCACAGTTAGTGGGAGGTTATTCGGTTGAGAGAAATCTTTGTAGATTAACTCCCGAAAACCAATATTTTGCGCATAAATTAAATTAAATTTTGGATAATTGTCACCTGTGACGCAAGAGATGATTACGAGCATAGCGGATTTTCGATCTTGCGACTTGTGTAATATTGTCACTATTTAATTTAGATTTTTGCGGCAAAATTATATTATGCTAATCAAATTAATCCCAATGCGAATTTCTCTCAAAATTGACTTAGCTTATGGAAGTTAATTTGGTTGACCTAGACTTAGTAGAAATGTTCAAATGTGAACAATATAATCCCATGCTTTAGATGAGCAAAAGTCTTGGAGACTTTAGGTCAGACCTTAATTGAGCCAAAGTAAGGAAACATGACTCAAAGTCGCCGTGGTTTTGTTGCATTTTTTTGGCACAATAAAAACTAATGTGTGCGCTATGCTTAGCGGCATGCTACGTAGTTTTGGTTGGCGAATTTTGAAGTTATAAAATTATTAAGCCCTCAATAGATCTGTATATGATCTTGACTATTGCGTTGCGTGGATTGACTTTGTAATTTGACTTTTAATAATGTTGCATCATTAGATGAAGTAACATTCAAGAGTCACGTCATCCAAGAAATGCGAGCTTAAATAAATTAGTCATTAAGTGTAAGACAAGTAGCCAGTATAAGCAGTGTTTTGCTCTCTACCCAATTAATGGGAGTGGATGGAGCAAAATTTCATGCACTATAATAGTGTGCGTTGAAATATCATGCTAAGTGAAAAGATTAGTGCTTAGAAGCTGCAAAATCTATTAACACTAAGTGAAAAGATTAGCGCTTAGTGACTGCAAAATCTATTAGCATTGCCAACTTGTCTAAGTCTGGACACTTACTGTTTCCACAATTGAGTGTGAGACATGATGAGGTGCTTCTTTGTATTATTCCTTTACTAGGCTAACGTTTTGTTTTGAATAACGTTTACCACTAAGCGCAAACGTTGCAGCATAGTAATGAAAAGGTCAAGGCCGACAAGGTTGTTATGACTCTAAGAATTTGACGCATGACTCGTGAGAGCATTGTGTTGAATTAGACTCTTTAGCCTAATTCGTGCTTAAGTTACTTCAAGAGCTGTCATAGTTGATAGCTTATTCTCTCCTTCTTGTGGATAGTAGAATTAATTGCAAGCAACTATGAAGCGAGAAATAGATATGGCAAGAGGAGTATCGTCATCTTTCAACTAGATGCATTAAAGTGTATGGAGAATAAAATTGACTTGAAGGTGCAGGGGATTAGCACTTACTAGTTAAATTTGCGACTTAGGCGCACTTGATATCTCCATGACATCCTTTTATGATCTAGTGAATATGAATTAGTCCTGAGTCATTACCTAGTTGGGCCTAAACCTTTTAAACTTATCTTCGAGAACTCACACATTAAGATGATTGGAATTAGTTTATGACATTGGTCATGAACTGGTGGCTTATTATACTTAATCACATTAATAAGATGATGACACGATGGTTTGAGTAGGCCTTCTCGGGCCCACTCGCTTGTGACATCCTGCTCTCATATAAATGTGTAACTTTGTTCGCAATGGGTGCGCACAAGTAAGTAGGAAAGCCGTAGAAGGTCATTTGTATTGGCGCATTTAGTCCACTGTGTTTTTTGTGACTAGATATGTGTAAGGGTATGATAGCTAAGCCTAAATCTTGACACATTTATAGATTACGATACGCATCTGAGTCAAGACTATTTGACCTCCCATAAGTCAGAAGTTTTGAGATGATTTTTGACATTGCACATATGAGGTCGAGATCAATTAGATAAGAGCTTTTGTGCTTTTAGTTTTGACCAAGGTGGCGAGTATCTATTTGAGTTATTTTTTAGAAAGCTCTGTGAAGAGAGATGGATGCTTAGAAAATTGATTATTCCTCATACTCAATAACACAATGGTGTAGTAGAGATAAGGAATTACGTATTGTTAATGTTAGGTGGATAATGGCGCAAAATGTTTCCCAATTGGGAATTGCACTAGTTTGTTACCTATATCCCTAACTAAGTGCCCTCCATATCAGATTTTACACTCCATTTTGAGTAATGGGTTAGCAGAGAGCCATCTATGAGCGATCTGTAACCGTTAAGCAGCTTATCTTTATTCTACTTCTCATAAGATTGCGAAGTTAAAACCTAGGGTTCTATAGCGCATTATTGTATGCTGTCTTGTAAACACAAAGGGTCGTGTGGCGCATTATTGTATGAGGTCATGCAAACCCTCCAGGTCATGTGCATTTAGGTAAGCAGCTTTGTGGTAGTGTAACTAAGTCATATAAAGTTTTCTTAGTAAAGGTGACGTGTATAGAGTTTTGGAACTCTATAAGATAAAGAATTCTAAGCATAGCGCTTTTGTATAGCCTAGTTGAGAATGGAAAGAAGTTTCCAATATCCTAGGGACAGTGGGAGCGATGTGCTTACTAATGGATTACTTCATTAGAGAAGAATACTCTACATTCTTAGTTGCGTGGTAGCAAATGTGAAAATTTTCCACGTCATCACTGGGTGATTGAGAAGGAAACATTCATGATTGCTCCGCAAGATGATAAAGAGCCTAGGATTATGCCAAAGGCTCTAGTCCCCTGTTTTTAGAAAGTGAATCAATGTTGCGCAGTTTAAGACAAAGTCTTTGAGGATTAACCATTTCTATAATTTGGTTGACTTTCCATTATGACGCGAAACTGTTTAAAGTTATGCGTAATTTGGATAGTCATTGTTGAGGCATAAGGCTCGCTAGATACTGAAAACTCGCACCATTGAGGAAAGTGTAGACCATGAGAAGACTTCCTCCTGGGGAGTGAGGTTATTTTGACTTAGGCTATGATTGACATAAGTTCGGAACATTGATTTGTGGACATTGTGACCCAACTTTCTCGTTAAAGAATTGGATAAGTAGATCCGTAGGGATTTACCTTCTGCTTTTATGGTGAAAAGTTAGGAGTGCAAAAAGGTTGCTAGTTCCAACAAATCTTTTACAACCTAAAACGGTTATCCAAATAGTGGTTCTTAGATTTCGTCAAGCCATGATAGGCCAACGATGATCGATGAAGACCACTGAGGCATGATCAATGGTCCAAAAGAAGTTTTTCCTTACTTAGTCATTATGAGCCAGGAATTTATAGGGTTGTCGCCACCTAGGGTGGGCAGTCCTCTGTTTTAGATATGATGGACATGGGTGATGTAATTTATATGCTCGGATGTACGATCTTTAGGGATTGTTTTGGGAGAATTCCTATTTTGTCTTCGATGACTTACATAAGGAATATCCTAGAATGATTCTAGATGCAAAAGTGCAAACCCATTGACTTACCTATCGGTAAAAGCCAGAGCCTTAGCTATTGAGTGTATCCTCGAATTGTCTTTGGGAGAAACAGATGATCTATATTCCTTGATCTTTTCTTTGTTGTGGGAGCCTAAAGTACGCTATGTGGGCGTATTCGGCATGATAAGTGTTATCTTTGGTAAATGGTCAACTGAGTTGTTTAGACATTGACCTTGCTCATTAGATTGTAGATAAAATGCTTTACTAGTAGTATATTAATTTGCTCCTTATAAGATTCAATGCGCTAGTTGGGCGCATCTGCGCTAGTTGGGCGCATTAAGAATGAATGCAAATTGGTCACCAAAATATCTTTAGAGAGGTTATTGCGCAAGAGTTAGTGATCTTGAATCACTTCATGTGAGGCGCACATGGTGGATTCCGTTGTATATACTTATCGCAAGAGGTGCTGATAAGGCTTATGTTTGGAATCTAGAATTGTGATCTTGAATCACTTCATGTGAGGCACACATGGTGGATTCCATTGTATATACTTATCGCAAGAGGTGCTGATAAGGCTTATGTTTGGAATTTAGAATTGCGCAAGCTGTGGTCATTTTTTTTAAAAATCGATCACTTATTTTGAGATGATGGGATGTTGACACTATTATGGTTTGTGTCATAATGATTAGCAGATGATGATGTCAGCAGGCAAGATTGGCTCACTCACACGAGCAATCGCCCTTGGCGCTTGGGAGCGAGCAAGGATGAGACTAGTGGTTTATTTTTATTTGGAGCCAAGAGAGGCTTAAATAATCCACTATGTATGTCGCCTTGGTTACAACCAAGATGAGGTCGTGTTAAGGACCAAACATGGATGTTAGTACCCACTTTCCATGTTGTGCCTGTTATGATTAGCCAGATGCGAGATCTCATTTGGCGCTTGGAAGGCGAGCAAATAGAGAATTCGGGTTAGGCGCTAGAAAGCGACTAGACTAATATCTGTACGGTGTATCGAGTATGACGTCACTCTTTATGGAAGAGTTACTCCACCGTAGCATGTATTCATACTATATGTGCTTGGCGACCGAGTAATGAGGTGAGAGAATGGATCCCTGTTTCCTCACCGTGTGAGTCTTACATGTCATTATTGAATGACTTTCATTTATGTACCCTTTTGTGACTTTTGACTATGTCATAAGGTAAGGGTTGATGTTCTGCTACTTTGGTATGTTGCATGCGGTCATGTATGATTCGGCTTTAAGGGACATCACTGGGAAAGCGGTCAATCCTAAACTAAATGGCATGAGGGCAAAGGGAAGATCATCTAGTATTACATCACGGTTGTATATTCACTGCCGGCAACTCACATCGCTCTGTATGAGAGGCGGATTGAGTGTGAATATATTGCAAGAATTGAGAGGGTCAAACATGCTCTTTTTGAGGGATTAGAGATGTTTTTTTGGACCGGTGTAATTAGATGGGTCTGGGGTATATGAGACACTATTTCTGTTCTTTTTGGGTTGATGTCTCTATGCTGGCTCATTTTGAGTTTCTAGTATAGAGCTCCCACATGCAGGTGTTCTCAACAGTCGCACGGTGCAGTGGCTAGTATGAGATTGTTCATTTTTGGGGAGATTGAGATAGAGATGTGGCAGTGTCATGCCAACTCATGTCCGAGTGGGAGATGTTAGAAATGGGCGCCCATGTGGCATGACCATTTGAATGCTTTGAACCTTATCCAAATAGGTTTTGAGTTTGAATTCAAACCTATTTGGATAACCACTCAGGATACATATATTATCTCCATTAACTGATATGGATAGATAATAAAAACATATTATATATCTGATATATGGGATATGGGTGATTAAGAAAAACAACGTATGTTTGAGTTTTTCTCATATACTGACTCTCTCCCAAAAAACAATGATCAAGCCACTTTGCACTGTGATTTGTGTGGGTGATATTCACTATTGTAATATCACCCCATTGCTGGGATGATTGACCAGATTCAGGAAGCACGTGATTTACTCACGAGGTTCTTCGCTAAAAGGTATGATCTAAACATTTTATCCGCTGCGTTATAATGCTTTAATGTTTTACATATATAATTAGCAGAAAGTATTGTTTTCCCCCCACAAATTCTGAGGTAATCCAGAACTTATTAACATAGCATTCATCATTTGTTTTAAAGTCTTATTTTTCCTTTCAACAATTCCATTTTGCTGAGGTGAGTAAGGAATGGTAGTTTGATGAATTATTCCATGTTTTTTACAAAATTCACCAAAAGGTGATTCATATTCACCACCTCTATCACTTCTAAGTTTTTTAATTTTCTTACCAAGTTGATTTTCAATTTCGTTCTTATATTGAATGAAAGTTTCCAAAGCTTCATCCTTGGTTCGAATTAAATAAATATAACTATATCTAGTATAGTCATCTATGAAAGTGATAAAATATTTTTTCCCACCTCTAGTTTGAATTGATTTAAAATCACAAATATCACTATGAATTAATTCAAGTGGTTCCGTACTTCTTTCAATTGAATGAAAATGAGTTTTAGATAATTTTGTCTCAACGCAAATTTCACATTTATGATTTGAATCAATGTCAAATTTAGGTGAAAATTTCATATTAATTAATCTACGCAAAGATCCATAATTAACATGTCCTAGTTTACCATGCCACAAATTTGAAGACTCAAGCAAGTAAAAAGAAGATGTATTTTTATTAATAACAGAGGTACAACAGTCATTACATTTATTTTAAAAAGGCCATCAGACATGTAACATTTTCCTACATATATCCCCTTTTTGGTAAGTACAAACTTGTCACTTTCAAAAACTAGCCTAAACTCATTTTTACTCAACAAAGATCCGGAAACAAGATTCTTGCGAATGTCTGGTATATGCAGCACATTGTTGAGAGTGAGTTCCTTTCCAAATGTCATCTTCAGAATAATCTTTTCTTGTCCTTCAACTTTGGAAGTTTAGGAGTTGCCCATAAAAAGTTGTTCACCGTTGTCCACTATAGAATAAAATGTGAACATCTTTTTGTCGACACAGATATGGCGAGTAGCACCAGTGTCCACCCACCATTCTTTAGGATTTCCGACAAGGTTTGCCTCGGAAACAACTGCAGAAAGATTTATGTCATCAACACCTTTGGAAATTTTGTCCACTTCGATCATATTGGCTTGAGCAGGCTTTTTGCTTGATCTTCCTTTGCCTTTGCATTTGCTACAGCAATCTTTAGCCCGATGTCCCTCTTTGTCACAGATGTAACACTTGCTATTAAACTTGTACTTCTTATTTTTCCCCTCCTTTAGAGCCTTGTGTAGAACTTTATGCAGAGTATTTTTGTTTTTTTTTGTTTTTGGAGCATGTTCCACCACATTTGCCTTAAATTCCATTAGATGCTTACTAGCCCGCTTTTCAGAATTGCGGTTGTCCTCTTTAATCCTCAAACACACAATCAATTCTTCTAAAGACATTTCTTTGCACTTGTGTTTGAGGTAATTCTTGAATTCCTTCCGGCCTTGTGGTAATTTTTTAATTAAGGCAGCAACTTAGAAGGATTCACTGAGAGACATGCCTTCTGCATGAATGTCATGCAGAATGAGTTGGAGATCTTAAACTTGGCTGATCACAGTCTTATAATCAACCATCACAAAGTCCAAGAATTTGCCAACCACAAATTTCTTTGAGCCAGCATCTTCTATTTTGTACTTTTTCTCCAAAGACTCCTAAAGTTCCTTTACTGTCTTGATAAGACTGTAGACGTTGTATAATATGTTGCCAAGTCCATTCAAGATGTAGTTCCGGCAAAGGAAATCAACATGTTTCCAAGCATCGACTGCAGCAACTACTTGCCGATCAGTTTCATCCTCGTTCAGAGTAGGAGCATTCTCACAGAGAAAACAAGTCAGGTTCAAAGTTGTAAGATAGAATAGCATTTTCTGTTGTCATCTTTTAAAATCAGTTCCTGAGAACTTCTCTGGCTTCTCACTATGATTAACTGGCATAGTCACAATAAGAGGAGGGGTAGGCGTAATTGCAGTCACCATACTAGTACTTGTTTGAGCATTAGTTTCAGCAGCCATGAATTCTAAATTATAAAACAAAATTATAATTAGAATTGTATACTACACAGAAAATTTAAACCAAAACCACATAATTAAATTCTATAAGAATAAAAAAAAAGAATTGTAACTTTTATTTCCAATTAATTTGAAAATAAAATAAAATTTTATTTAAATAAATTAATTTCCACACAGAAAAAAATTTCTATAGCACTTCAAAAATTAAAATACTAAAAACAGAATTTTAATTAATGAACACTCAGAAATTATTTCTAAAAACCAAAATTAATTTCTGACAAACTTCACAAATAAATATTCTGAATTGTTAATAACACCAGTATATTACTACTAGTTGTCAAAGAAAATAGACAGTATATTACTACTATATGTCAAACACTATATTACTACTATTTGTTTTCCAATCAGACTGTTATTTTGTAAAACCACAGAAAATAATTTCTATAAGAAGAAGAAAGAGAAAAGGAAACAAACGAAAAATTCTGTATAAACAAAATTATTTGAATCTGTCTTAAGATTGTTGGAACAATCTTCTGTGTAAAATAAATAACTTGAAACAAATCAAACAAAATAAAATAAATTACTTACAGAATTTATTTTACCGAACCGAATAAATATTTAAAAGATCAAATCGAATGTGTGACACTCTGTCATTAAGACAGATTCGCCCCGCTACGGTGCTTACTGATAAAAGGCGTCTATCTCCCAGGATACAATGATCTTCACAAATTGTAGTAGCACTCCAAACAATTTGTACTGCGAACAAAACTTGTGTTCTATACTCTCTAAATTTTTCCTAAAGTTATATGAAGAATATATATGCAACAGAGCAAAATCTAGACAGCAAAAATGAATTTTTCAGATTATTTTCGAATGCAAAAGATTGCTGAAATGGCTGGTATTTATAGGCAAGCTGATTTGTCCGAACAGGTATGAAACTGTTTTGAATAGATACAGTTCAAAATTCAAACAGATCTGCAGCAGTTTCAGATTTGAATCTGTCTGGAAACCTGTTCGGAACTACTGGGCAGTTTCTGGCAGTTATGAATCTGTTGTGGAATTTGGAAGAGGCACATTGTACAAAAATTTGAATTCAATTTTGAATTAAAAATATTTTTAAATTCAAATAATTTTCTGTAAGAATTTGAATTTTGTCCAAAAAATTAATATTAAAACCGACCCGACCCACACCTGGCACGGCTCAACCGGACAGCAGCGGCAGCACGCATGTGGTGGTTTTAGCCAAGGTTCCATTTGTCCATAACTCCTCCATTCTACAAACTTGGGGTGCCCCTTGGCGCCTAACCCAAGTGTTGCCACCTAAAACTTATATACACACATAAGTTCTCTTAAGTTTTTAATGTAGGACAAGCCTTACAAGAAAACCCACATTTAATTCTTCAATTTCCTATTCTACAAATCCGAAAACGACGTCAACTTCCCATTCACTCATAAATGATTTTGACGAACCGTCTTCACCGTGTGACTTACCATGCGACAAGGAACACGTTACCTTTTTGGACCCATCCCAAAAGACGTGTGGGACTCACTCAATTTTGGACTCAAAATTTGCCCAAAATAAGCCTATAAAAACCAAATTTTCCAACAGTTCAAGCCACTTGATTGACTTCCAAGTTCCGTGGCTGAGATTGCACTACAATCATTGAGTTTTACAAATTTGGTTTAACTCAAATTTGTGTTTTAATTAATAGGGCTATTCATGGAGATTGGCCGCTTTAGACTACATGGTATGCCTGTTGAGTGAGGTATTTGTCACCACCCAAGGTGAAAACTTCTCGCATTTTCTGATGGGCCACCAAAGATTCCTGTATGATGGACATGCTAAAACTGTGAAGCCGGATAAAAGTTAGCTTGCTGTTTTGTTGCAAGACACAAGCATCAGGTAATCTTCCATATACCTTATATTACAGCCCTGCTGTAGAAGATTGAGACTGTTTTGGCTATTTAAGCCAAAAATAAAAATCATAAAGCTGTTTGGTTTCAGCTACAGAAGGGGAGAAAAAACCACTTTTTTTAACATAACTCATCCTGTCTGGCCAATGCCAAAAATTTACATTTTTTTTTCTGAACTTTTTGTATTTAGTAAGTTTTTTTATTAATTTTTTTACGTTTCAGGTCCTATCAAAAGAGTAAAATCCTTTTGATAAATTTTTTTCAAAAAAAAAAAAAAAGCACTTAGTAAAGACAAAAAATAAAAAAATTTCCAAACCCAACCTGAGTTCTCAATAACAGAAAACAAATCTTTCAGCATTTGTCAAACATATTAGATTTTTTTGGAACAACTTTATTTAAAAAAAAAATAAAGAAAGAAAGCTATTGAAAATGCATTTGCCAAACCAGTCCTAAGTTTGGTGCATCTACAGTACTCGAGAATAAAAGTTGATCATCCTTCGGTGTGTCTGTTTGTTGGTGATCAGAAGCATTTGTTCAGTCTGATTAAAACCAATAATTGAGTTAAAACTACTGCAACATTACATAAATTGCCTCTTCTATGTTGCCAAAGATTTTAAAATCTCCTTCTAGATACAAATCACACTATACTTGATTAATATAAAATTTGTTGTACTTCAATTTCTAGCATTTCGAAATATTCCTTGATAATCAGCCAAATATTTTTTTTTTTTTTTTTTTTTTTTTTGGTTCACAGTTGGAAGGTTTTTAAAGATCAAATGGAATGGAGGCAATGCTAGCAAAAAGCGATCGCAAGGGGATAATGGTACCTAGAGTTAGAAAAAGCAACCGAAAGTCCTCTATTTTCACGAATCCTATGCCAGAATGCCGGTGTCTTTGGGAATCAAAAAACTCAACACTCAAATCATGGGCCCGTATTTTTCATACGCCTGATTGATAACAGTACCCCATTATGTGAAAAAGGAGGCTCGCTCTGCAGCTACTTCCTACTCGCAGAGTCTCTCCATTCATATGATTTGAAGTACATTTTTCCTGATGCTTTAGTGGCCCTTGGCTTTTTGATGCATTGTTGCCACACAAATTGTACAGGTGATTTGGATTTCAGAATTTTGACCACTGGTGGCAGATTCATTGTTCAACAAATTTTCTTTTTGACATTCAACATGGAGGTTCTCAAAACTCTTTAAGTTGCTTCATGAAAAATCCATGTGCGCCAAAAGTACAGGACATGAATGTAAGACAATATTCACAACTACTGATCAGCATCTCATTTTGTGAAATTCTTCTGGATTCCTAGCACAGTTTGCTTCGGCTCTCATTGTTTGGCTGTGAAGACACTTGTCATCCTTTTGATTTGTGTGCATTGCTTTCACATTTTGATCGGGAGGATGGTCATATCCGATGTGGTGGTGTTTTGGAGAAGAAGATATTGTTGGAACAATCTTCTGTGTAAAAAAAATAAACTGAAACTAAATCAAACAAAATAAAATAAAACTTACAGAATTTATTTTGTCAAACCAAATGAAAAATAACAGACCAAGTCGAGTGTGTGACACTCTGTCCTAAAGACAGATTCGCCCCGCTACGGTGCTTATGGTTGAGTGGCGTCTATCTCCCAGGATACAATGATCTTCACAAACTTGTAGAAGCACTTCAAACAAATTTGTATGGCGAACTGAACCTGTGTTCTATACTCTCTTTGATTTTTCCTAAAACTAGAATGAAGAATAATGCACTAAATAAAATCTCGATAGCAAAGCATAAATTGCAGACTGATTTTCGGATTGGAAAAAATGTTGGAACAGTCCAGGTATAAATAGGACCCAACAGGTGTAACTTTGAATCCAACAGGTGTTGTGAGGAACCGAACAGGTATACTTCAAAATTCAAACAGATATAACCTGTTTGAACAGATTTAACTGCTGGATAGTTAAACCCGGAACTGCTGGGCAATTTCTGGAGGTTAAATAACTGAAAAACAATTTTAATCTGTTGAGGAATTCGGTCAGAAATTGGACAAAAATTAGAATTCAAATTTGAATTAAATTCCCGCAATATTTTTTGAAAAAATTCAAATGAATTTTGTCCAAAAAATTAATACAAGAACTGACCCGACCCACAACCCACACCCGCGCCCAGCACGGCTCGGCTCGGCCGGATGGACGGCGGCGCGCACGTGTGGTGGTTTGGGCTAAGGTTCACTTTATCCATAACTCCTCCCTTCTACAAACTTGGGGTGCCCCTTGGGGCCCAACCCAAGTGTTGTAGGCTAGAGCTTATATACTCAACAAAACTCTCTCAAAGTTTCAATGTGGGACAACCCTTTCCAAAGAAACCCACATTTACTTCCTTAAATTTCCTATTCCACGAACCCGAAAACGACATCATGTTCCCATTCACTCATAAATGGTTTTGACGAACCGTCTTCACCGTGTGACTTGCCATGTGGCAAGGAACACTTCACCTCTTCAGACCCGCCCCAAAAGACGTTCGGAGCCCACTCAATTTTGGGCTCAAAGTCGGCCCAAAATAAGCCTAATAAACCAATTTTTCCAACAATCCCCCGCATGAATGGAATTTGACGGAAAGAAAATGCAACAATATGATCTAATTACAGAGAGTACAGAAATTGGAAATATTCTGCAAATGATAGATAGCTTTTGGCTTTGAACATTCCCTTGTGAGACACTATCGGATTTACTAGCTAACCAATGAACATAATGTCTTGAATTGTTCAGCTGTTTGTGTAAACCAAGACAATAGAACTCACACAGTATATCCCCAAACACAGTTTAGTTCTCACTATTGTGTTCATTTTGACCTTGAACAACCTAGTCTTTCATGAGTGCTCTAGAGAATTGTAGCCCTTCACAAATCTCATAAAACCGGCTCAGTTCACACTCACATAGGTGATTCTTATGAAGAGTATCCTGCTATACTCCACTAGGTTTACCTAGATATAAGAATCATTAAAAGTTTTACTTAACCTAAAACGCTGCAGTCATCACTATTTCATCATAGAAATGGGTAGGAGTTTAACTCCCCAATGATCCTTCTGAGTCATACACAACTCGGTTGTCCCTTTGAACCTAGATCTTGGGATCTCCAGTCAACTAGGTTGGTTTGCCGTTGTGGTAACTCTTATTTAATAGGCTTAAGTTCCATTCCCCTCGATAAATTCTCAACTAACTCTCTTGCTAACCCTTTGGTTAGTGGATCCGCTATGTTGTTTTTAGACTTCACATATTAATGGAAATAATTCCATTAGAGAGTAGTTGTCTTACGGTATTATGTCGACGACGAATGTGTCTAAACTTACCGTTATACATATGACTCTGTGCTCTACCTATTACTGATTGACTATCGCAATGTATGCATATAGCAGGCACCGGTTTTGGCCATATTGGAATATCTTCAAGCAAGTGGCGAAGCCATTCTGCCTCTTCCCCAGCTTTGTCTAAAGCTATGAATTCTGATTCCATAATAGACCTAGCAATACAAGTCTGTTTGGAAGATTTCCAAGATACAGCCGCCCCACCAAGAGTAAAGACATACCCACTGGTGGACTTTGAGTCTTTAGTATCCGATATCCAATTTGCATCACAGTATCCTTCAAGTACTGCTGGATATCTAGTATAATTAAGCCCAATGTTACGAGTGACTCGGAGATATCTTAGAACCCTGATAATTGCTTTCCAGTGTTCTCCTCCTGGGTTACTCGTATATCTACTTAATTTACTTACTGCATAAGCTATATCCGGGCGAGTGCAATTCATCAAGTACATTAAGCTTCCAATAATTTGGGCATACTCTAATTGAGAAATACTTTCCTGTACATTCTTAGAAAGATATAAATTAACATCTACAGGTGTTCTAGCAAGGTAATCATCATCTTTGCTAAATTTGTCAAGTATTTTCTCAATGTAATGAGATTGTGACAAAACATATCCTTCTGATGTTTTGGTAATTTTCATACCAAGAATTACATCAGCAATGCCCATATCTTTCATGTCAAAATGTTTATTCAACATTTTCTTATTAGTTTTAATCATGTCATTATTACTATCTATGATGAGCATATCATCTACATAAAGACATACAATGACATAACATTTGTCTGTGTTTTTAATATAAACACATTTGTCACACTCATTAATTTTAAAACCATTTGACATCATTGCCTTGTCAAATTTCTCATGCCATTGCTTTGGCACTTGTTTTAAACCATATAATGATTTAACCAATTTACACACTTTCTTTTCTTTTCCTGGAACAGAAAAACCTTCTGGTTGTTCCATGTAAATTTCTTCATTTAACTCACTATTTAAGAAAGCAGTTTTTACATCCATTTGATGAATTTCTAAATTGTATAAAGATGCAATGGCAATTAACATTCTAATGGATATTATTCTAGTAACCGGTGAGTATGTGTCAAAGTAATCAAGACCTTCTTTTTGTCTAAAACCTTTGACCATAAGTCTTGCCTTGTATTTGTCAATTGATCCATCCACTTTCAATTTTCTTTTGAAAATCCACTTGTACCCAAGAGGTTTACAACCTGGTGGCAAATCCACCAATTTCCAAGTGTGATTTTGCAAGATGGATTCAACTTCACTATTGACAGCTTCTTTCCATAAAGGAGCCTCAAGACTGGACATAGCCTCTTTAAAAGTTAAAGGTTCATTTTCTAACAAAAATGTTAGAAAATCTGGACCAAAAGATTTTGAGGTTCTAGCACGTTTACTACACCTAAGTTCCTCTTCATCATTTTGATCTAACTCTTGTTCTTGATCATATTCTTGATCTTGACTAGTAATAGCATCATGAGATCTTTTATTGTTACCAGTCTCTTGTCCAGTCTTATTTGGAAATACATGTTCAAAGAAAGATGCATTTCGAGATTCAATAATAGTATTTACATGCATTTCGGAATGTTCTAATTTATGAATCAAAAACCGATATGCACTACTATTCTTGGCATAACCAATGAAAATGCAATCAATGGTCTTAGGACCTATCTTAGTCTTTTTAGGATTAGGTATAGCCACTTTAGCCAAATACCCCCACACTTTTAAGTATTTGTAGAATGGTACTCTTCCATACCACAATACATAAGGTGTTTGATTCACTTTCTTTCAGGGTACTTTATTTAAAATATAATTAGCAAAAAGTATTGCTTCCCCCCACAAGTTCTAAGGTAATTCAGAACTGATTAACATGGCATTCATCATTTCTTTTAAAGTCCTATGTTTCCTTTCAGAAATTCCATTTTGCTAAGGTGAGCAAGAAGCGGTGGTTTGATGAATTATTTCATGTTCTTTACAAAACTCATCAAAAGATGATTCATATTCACCACCTCTATTACTTCTAAGTTTCTTGATTTTCTTACCAAGTTGATTTTCAACTTCATTCTTATATTAAATGAAAGTTTCTAAAGCTTCATCCTTGGTTCGAATTAAATAAACATAACTATATCTAGTATAGTCATCTATAAAAGTGATAAAATACTTTTTCCCACCTCTGGTTTGAATTGATTTAAAATCATATATGTCACTATGAATTAATTCAAGTGGTTCCGTACTTCTTTCAATTGAATGAAAAGGAGTTTTGGATAATTTTGCCTTAACGCAAATTTCACATTTATGATTTGAATCAATGTCAAATTTAGGTAAACATTCCATATTAATTAATCTACGCAAAGATCCATAATTAACATGTCCTAATCTACCATGCCATAAATTTGAAAACTCAAGCAAATAAGAAGAAGATGTATTTTTATTAATAACTGAGGGTACAACGATCATTACATTCATCTTGAAAAGGCCATCAGACATGTAACATTTTTCTACATACATCCCATTCTTAGTAAATATAAATTTATCACTCTCAAATACTAGCCTAAACCCATTCTTACTCAACAGAGATCCGGAAACAAGATTCTTGCGAATGTCCGGTACATGCAGCACATTGTTGAGAGTGAGTTCCTTTCCAGATGTCATCTCAAGTACAATCTTTCCTTGTCCTTCAACTTTGGAAGTTGAGGAGTTGTCCATAAAAAGTTGTTCACCATTGTCCACTGTAGAATAAGATGTGAATATCTTTTTATCGGCACAAATGTGGCGAGTAGAACCAGTGTCCACCCACCATTCTTTAGGATTTCCGACAAGATTTGCCTCGGAAACAACTGTAGAAAGATTGATGTCATCTACACCGTTGGAAATATCGTCAACTTCAGTCATATGGGCTTGAGCAGGCTTCTTGCTTGTTCTTCTTTTGTTTTTGCCTTTGCTACGGCAATCTTTGACCCGATGTCCCTCTTTATCACAGATGTAACATTTGCCATTAAACTTGTACTTTTTATCTTCCCTCTCTTTAAAGCCTTGTGATGAACTTTCTCCAGAAGACTTTCGTTTCTTGGTTTTCGAAGCATGTTCCAGCACATTTGCCTCAGACTCCATAGAATGCTTACCAGCCCACTTTTCAAAATTGTGGTTGTCCTCTTCAATCCTCAAACGCACAATTAATTCTTTCATAGACATTTCTTTGCGCTTGTGTTTGAGGTAGTTCTTGAATTCCTTCCAGCCTTGTGGTAATTTTTCAATTAAGCTGCAACTTGGAAGGATTCACTGAGAGACATGCCTTTTGCGTGAATGTCATGCAAAATGAGTTGGAGATCTTGAACTTGGCTGATCACAGTTTTAGAATCAACAATTACAAAGTCTAGGAATTTGCCAACCACAAATTTCTTTTTTTGGGTGAATAACCAACCGCAAATTTCTTTGAGCCGACATCTTCTGTTTTGTACTTTTTCTCCAACGACTCCCAAAGTTCCTTTGCTGTCTTGATAGGACTGTAGACGTTGTATAATGTGTTGTCAAGTTCGTTCAAGATGTAATTCCGGCAAAGGAAATCGGCATGTTTCCATGCATCAACCACAGCAACCACTTGCTGGTCGGTTTCATCCTCTTTCAAAATAGGAGCATCCTCACAGAAGAAACGAGCCAGGTTCAGAGTTATAAGATAGAACAACATTTTCTGTTGCCATCTTTTAAAATCAGTTCCTGAGAATTTCTCTGGCTTTTCACCGTGATTTATCGGTACTGTCACAACAGGAGAGAGGGTTGGCGTCATTGCAGCCACCACAGTAGTACTTGTTTGAGCATTTGTTTCAGTAGCCATTAATTCTAAATTATAAAATAAAATTATAATTAGAATTTATACTACGCAGAAAACTAATCCAAATTCACAGAATTAAATTCTGTAAAAATAAAAGAAACAAGAATGTGACTTTTATTTTTCAATTAATTTGGAAATAAAATAAAATTTTATTTAACCAAATTAATTCCACACAAAAAATTAAATTTCTGTTTCACTTCAATAATTAAAATACTGAAACAGAATTTTAATTAATGAAAACTCAGAAAATAATTTCTAAAAACCAAAATTAATTTCTGAAAAAATTCCACAAAAATATATTCTGAATTGTTAATGACACCAGTATATTACTACTAGTTGTCAAAGAAAATAGACAATATATTACTACTATCTGTCAAATAGCATATAATAACTATTTGTTTTTCCAACCAGAATATTATTTTGTAAATCCATAGAAAATAATTTTCTTAAAAGAAGAAAGAGAAAAGGAAACAAACGAAAAATGCTGTAAATAGAATAATTTGAATCTGTCTTAAGATTGTTGGAACAATCTTCTGTGTAAAAAAAATAAACTGAAACTAAATCAAACAAAATAAAATAAAACTTACAGAATTTATTTTGTCAAACCAAACGAAAAATAAAAGACCAAGTCGAGTGTGTGATACTCTGTCCTAAAGACAGATTCGCCCCGCTACGGTGCTTACGATTGAGTGGCGTCTATCTCCCAAGATACAATGATCTTCACAAACTTGTAGAAGCACTTCAAACAAATTTGTACGGCGAACCAAACCTGTGTTCTATACTCTCTTTGATTTTTCCTAAAACTAGAATGAAGAATAATGCACTAAATAAAATCTGGACAACAAAGCATAAATTGCAGACTGATTTTCGGATTGGAAAAAATGTTGGAACAGTCCAGGTATAAATAGGACCCAACAGGTGTAATTTTGAATCCAACAGGTGCTGTAAGGAACCGAACAGGTATACTTCAAAATTCAAACAGATCTAACCTGTTTGAACAGATTTAACTGTTGGACAGTTAAACCCGGAACTGCTGGGCAGTTTCTGGAAGTTAAATAACTGAAAAACAGTTTTAATCTGTTAAGGAATTTCGGACAGAAGTTTGACAAAAATTGGAATTCAAATTTGAATTAAATTTTCGCAATATTTTTTGAAAAAATTCAAATGAATTTTGTCCAAAAAATTAATACAAGAACCGACCTGACCCACACCCGCGCTTGGATGGTGGTGCAAGCTTGTGTAGTAGTTTGGGCTAAGGTTCACTTTGTCAATAACTCCTCCCTTCTACAAATTTGGGGTGCCCCTTGGGGCCCAACCCAAGTGTTGTAGGTTAGAGCTTATATACTCAACAAAACTCTCTCAAAGTTTCAATGTGGGACAACCCTTTTCAAAGAAACCCACATTTACTTCCTTAAATTTCCTATTCCACGAACCCGAAAACGATGTCATGTTCCCATTCACTCATAAATGGTTTTGACGAACCGTCTTCACCGTGTGACTTACCACGCGGCAAGGAACATTTCACCTCTTCGGACCCGCCCAAAAGACGTTTAGGGCCCACTCAAGTTTGGGCTCAAAATCGGCCCAAAATAAGCCTAATAAACCAATTTTCCAACAGATATTGAGTTTGACCTTGCAGCTAATGCTCTTGACATTCAATGGCTGTTCATTACTTGTTTGCAAGTTCTACAGTCTGTAAGCTTCTGATTCTGATTATAGTTTTTGTGTTTTCTGTTTTTACAAACAGTTTTGTATTTTCTATTCTCGTTTTGGTTTTTTGTTACAAGCAATGTTGCTACCGTTTCTGTTTCAAAACGTTCTGTATACATTCACAGTAGCATAAATAGTGTAATGTTTTTCCAACTAAACATACTATCATTGGGTAAGAAAAGTGATATACCTATCTGTAAGTTCAATTTTAATTAATACCACTTTCAAATGAATTAACCAAAAATCAATAATATTCTTCAATTCGAAGTAGTCTCGTGAATCTTAATAATGATTATCAAGTGTTTTTAAGGACACTTATTAACAAAATTTTATATAATAATTGCAAGACAACGATGCAATTTGCCGTTTTCACCTCCAAAAGAATGGGACGAACAAACGATTTTGACTTTACGTACAAGTCTCTCGTCAGCTTATCAAAAGCTCAAAATTAATAATCCGAAAGTGGTAGTTAAGAACAAACTTTTGGTTTGTGTTTAATAAAATGATTCAGATTTAAAATTGAATTGATTAAGTGATAATCAATTAAATTCGTTGCCTAATCATAATTGATATTATTTTAAAATTTAAGTACTTCTTAAAATGTAGGTTAAAATTTAAGAAAATTTTAAGTCATATAAAATTTACAGTAATTAATTTTGACTGAATTTATAAATATTAAATATAAATATCGATATACACTATTATAAATTTAATACACCAGTTTGCCACGGCCACTACTATCACCATGTCACTGTCATCGCCATTGCCACTGCCATCGTTACCACAACCACCACCATCATGTCACCACCACTACCACCACCATCACTACTGCTATTATTATCACCACTACTATGCCACCGCTACCACTACCACTATCACCACCGCTGCCACTATCATGCCATCACCACCACCACCACTACTACTGCCATTACCTTCATCACCATTGTCATTATTGCTACGAACATCACCATCATTTTACTACTACTATCATCGTGAGCACCACCACCACCACCACCACCATCATCACAATATAAAAATTAAAATACACAATTTAAAAATAATAAATTTCCAATTTTATCTTACACATATCAAACAACTTATTTTTAATTTAGCACTTAAATTTTTATCAAACAACTTTTCAACTTACAAAATTCAACATTCACTTTTCAATATTTAATTTTCAGTTTTATCAAACACTACATTCCTTACTTTGTTAATACTTAAGTTTTTAAAATTTATTTAAACTATATTTTCCCATAAATGATATGCAAAAATTGCTTTGACACAAAATTTGACTACGTTTAGAGCGTCTCCAATCCTTATTCAGGCATTTCATCAAATTTAAATTTGATAAAAAAGACTCACTTTTTTTGTTCCAATATTGACATTAAACCCATATCAAATGGGGGAAAATCCAAAATTTTCATCAAATTGAGAGAAGTTTCAGCGTTCATTAAATTTTTACAGATAGCCATTGAGGCTTCATGTACACCAAATAACCAGCCAATTGTCCGGAGTTACTTGCAAAGTTGCCTATTGCCGGTTGTTCTCCCAGTTGTCATGCCTATTGTCCTCATGATCAACTGGTTGTTTGATGAAACTTAAAAAATTAGCGTTAAAACGTGTGGTATTAGATGAAATTTTTCATCAAATTTGATAAAAATAAAATAAAATTAGAGTAAGCATTGGAGATACCCTAAGTTATTGATTGATTTAAATTTAATCACCTAAAATCTAAACCCAAAAAAATAAAAATTTGATACAATGCAAAAAATTAAATGTCATAGTCAATATAGTGTGAAATATTAAAGATTAAAATTGATACAGCTAAAATAATAGGGATCAAATTGACCGGGATCATAAATATTACTTTTTCATCCTCCAACTTCCTTTCCAATTTCACTTTAGTCCCTTCATGTTCTAATTGCAAAAATTAAGTCATTACATTTCAAATCTTATTTTAATGTAATAATCACATCACTTGTTAAAAAATTGATAGAAAATATTGATATGATGATTGCCACGCAAAGGCATTTTAAGGTCATTAAACCTGAAAATTATTTAATAGAGTTACATTTTCACCCTCTAATTTTCACTTAAGTTTTACTTGAGTTATATATGTTTTAATTTTGTTAAAAAAATGATAGAAAATGTTGATATGATGATGGCCACACAAAGGCATTTTAAGGTCATTAAATGTGAAAATTATTGGAAAGAGTTACATTTTCACTCTTTAATTTTCACTTAAGTTTCACTTTAGTCATATATGTTTCAATTTTTTCTTAAATTTTAACATGAGGTGGCAGGAGGATCATTGAAAGATAAAAATCTAATGACAAACAAAATGGCTAAAGTAAAATTTAAATAAAAATTAAAGGATGGAAAATATAATTTTCTCAAAGAACCATTAGTACATCATGGGAAAGAGAAGACTGTCGGTAGGTTCTCCAACCAAAGCTTTGCAATTTTTTTTTTATTTTTTTTTTTCCACTTTTTTAAGTTCTCTCCATTTTCAAAATTTTGGTATTATCAATTATGAGTGGGAAAGTTTCAGAATATTTTTATAGTTTCAAAAAAATAAAAAATAAAAATAAAAAGTGGGTGATCAAAGCCCATGCTGGATTGCTTATAAGTTTAATCAAACCAAGAAATCTCATAATTTCGAAATCATAAGCTAATGAGTAGTACAAAACAAGAGTTAAAAAAAGAAAAAAAGAAAACAAACTATACATAAATATATATATAGGATTGAGACCTCACAAAGATCAAGAGCTCATGCGCGACCACCACTAGTTTCAGAGTTCAGGCTAAAAAACAAAGCCAGAGAACAAAGCATAATTATATGATGCAAGCACTAGCAGAAGCAGCATAAGAAGGCTGCACGTGTACGGTATATGTATCTGATTCCATTTGATTGTGAGTCTCTGGGATCATTCCACCATTCTTATGTACTACTTCCCACAGCATATTCCACCATTCCCATTCTTCAATTTATTTGGATTTCTCCATACCTTTTAATGGCTACAGCCCACATTAGTATTTTTTTAATTAAATTTTAAATAAAAAATTATAAAATTATTATTCAGAATAACATGTAAATGACAATTTTTAAAACATAATCCATTTTCACTCAATTGTTCATTTCCCTTTCTGAAAATTTATTCAATATTACTGGTAATTTTGCTTTAATAGTATTTGAAACTACAAATTTAGATGAGTTTTGAGTTGGCAATTGTATTCACCCAAAAAAAGTAATAACAATTGTTTCCATACAAATGTGACCTAAAATGTTAAAATACCAGCAAAACTGACAAATTTCTCCCACTCCTTTCCTCTTGTTTCCAATATTTGTATCAAATGATCTTTTTATCACTTTGAGCTACACCCTAAACATTGGACCAACCCAAAGCACCATGACCAAAATAGAGTTTCATATAATACTATGAATCCAAAAAAATTACTTAGAATTTTTAATTTGTGGTTCAGATTCATCTTATGCATAGACCTCACAATACATCAACAGATACCTTAATTGAGCAAAAAACCACTTGAAGTTTTTATTTTTGAGAAGGGGACAATGGGTTGTTTTGGCAACATGTATAAAATGCTAAAAGTCAACTTTTAATCTATTTTGGATCACATCACTTCTCATATAAAACATTGAAAAAACTAAGAAAGCTAAAAAGTCAGTTTTTAATCATCTTTTCAAAACAACCCAATATATAACCTCCAAAAAGGGCCAAAACATGGACAAGGAAGCAATTTGTTTACCATGAATTATTGTTAACTCACAAAATAACAAATTTCACAAAAACAAACAAACAAACAAACATGAAAAAAAAAAAACAAACAAACAAACAAACTCTTATGAAATATGTAAACCAATTTGTTTGTACAACATAAGTGCTGATAGTTGACCTGCACGCATACCTACCCAAAACAAAAATTTCACACGCCCACATGTGCCATGTACCTGGCACTGCCCCATGCATAGAAAATCTCATTTAGGTAGCAAATAGCTACAAAACCAAAGAATTGCCTCCACATACGTCACCATTTAAGCGATTAAAAAAGGTAATATTGGCTCTGGCTCCGGATTCAATATAATTGAGCATTTTCCCCCAAAAAAATTCAAAATTTTGAAAATAAAATAAGAATTAGAAGGACAAATCCTTAATTGGTTACAAATCCCCAGTCTTGGACCCAAATCTTCGCTTTGAAACTGTTTTCCAGTTATGAGAAAGCTTAGTTCAAAAAAAAGGTTATGTGAAAGCCATGTTGAAGCCATTTACTATAGATAATCCGTGCATTTTAAGACTAGAATGTAAAGTTGGTCTGGTTAATAAAATAGTCATTTGCTAGATGTGTTTTCTGAGTTACAGTCTAACCACTACGAATGTAATTTCTCGTCCTATTTATTTTTAAAAAATTATTAAAAAACAAAATAAAATTGTGAATACTTTTTTGAAAACTATTTTGATTTTTGTTTTTAAAAACACCCACTTTTAGGAAATATGAAAAAGATTTTTAAAAATTTTTGAAAATAATTTTAGAACCAAAAAATAAATAAAAAATAAAACAACCAAACAAGGCAACATTTTCAAAACTTTTTTTTGCATTTTATTATTCATTTTTTTTTTTTTTTTTTTTTTTTTTTTGGGATTTAGGAATTAAACCCCTTTTTTTTTATGTTAACAATTCAAAGGTGTTCAATTAAAATCCCCTATATATAACAACAAAACAAGGCAATATAGCCCTAGGATTAAACACATACAACTCATCCAAATTGGAATAAACTCCGGCAGCTCCAGCCACCGAATCATACTCCTCCACCACCTCCCCACCACCACCACCACCACCCTCCCCATTCTTCCTCACTCTTCCCGCAATCACCCTGCAAACCAACATCGCCCTCCTATCACCACCACCGTCCTCCTCCGCCGCCGCCGCACTATCATGCGCCTTCCCGCTCGTGGCCGTCGTGAGAATCCTTTTCCGGCGTCATTGGGAAGCTTGAACCCATTTTTGATGATGCTGCAGACACTGCAATTGGGGATGGAATTGCAGAGATTGGAAGAGGAGTTGAGGCCGAGAGAGCAGACGAAGGTAGTGGAGTGGAAGCGGAGGAGCTCGTTGCCATCAGCGATGCAGCGTGGGTATTTTTTGGGGAGCTTGGTGGATTTGGATTTGATGGTGTCTCTGTATTGTTCGAAGTTCGATAGGGTTTTGGGGGTGTTTCGGACTTTGAGAATTCGATCGATTTTGCAGATTGGGGATGATGAGGAGGAGGAGGATTGTTTTCGGAGCCAGCTTGATTGGAATATGATCTCTACTATGTTCTTGCTTGTGTCTTCTGGACCCAATTCGGACACTGTTGTCATGTGAGTTTTGGTATATAATACAAGAGGTGGAGAGAAAAATGGAGTTAGAATGATAATGCATACAAATATTATATATATTAACAAATTTCATAAAATTTAATTACGAAATGAAAAATGCTACCAACCCCACTCGAATTTACTTAAGATTTGTATAATATGAAATCCATATGCAATAAAGTCAAATCATAAGATGACAATTGTTAGTAACTTTTGAGTAGTTAAGTATGAGTTTGTAAAGACAGGATAATTGACCCAGTGATCCATATAACTGTTTCTTGAGATTCTGAGAAGGTCAGATATTCAAGATTCAAGTCGATTCGCAACCTTTTCGTTGTAATTTAATTTATTAATCTCTTATCATCATATCGTATGGCAAAAAAATAAATAAATAAATAAATAATAATTTTATTTTATAGTATTAGTGTTACAAAATTAGATACAATCCATTTATAGGGGTTGGGTGTGATAGAGAGCTTGTGTGAGAGAGTTGGGTTGGGTTTTGTATTCTTATATATATATATATATATATATATTGTTACTACCTATGTATTATCTAATAAAAGAATTTTGAAATCTGAAATAAAATCTACTTTAATAATGTATTGTCACATTAATGAGTAAATAAATATTTATTTAAAAAATATGTGAAAGTAGAAATTATCTAGCCTTTCGAAAATTGCATGTAACTGTGTACTCGATTAATAATATTTTTTGTGATTTTTCTAAATTATTCTTAATTTTTTAAGCTATATAAATAGATAACCTTTTGTATTGGGCAAGCACACCATAAAGGGAAGCCTCATTAATGGGTGTTGGGTGATGATGGCATTGAAATGAGATGGAGAGTTATACTTGGGCCAGGGGTATTGAAACCAGACAGAGGTGGGGGAGAGTCCACTGTCCCATGGCCTAGATCTGTTTTCAAATTTTTATATAATTTTGTCTTTAAATATTTATAATTATTAAATTATATAAAAATTTAAATGGTGAAAATCTCAGTATGTAGTTTAATAATTGTTAATATTTTAGAATAAGAAGACAGAAATTTGGGATAGAGGATTTGATGCCTTAATACAATTTCTCCTTTAAAACCCCATTTAGCATTGGATCCTCAACTCTAATTTTCTCTATTTCTGTATTCCAATTTAATTTCATTTGAACATTTATGGTCAGCAGCAGTACCCTACACATTTATGGTACATTTCAACATTATTGTATTTAATGAAATAAAAAGACAGCTAGATTGAGAGTTTTGTTAATATATTAGTAAAAGGTATTGTCATTGAAATAAGTGAGAGACAATGTGATCAGATCAAGCAATGGGTTATGGGTAATGAACTAGGAAGAGTCACACTGAGACATGGATCAGAAACAAATAGCTATTGAAACCCAAAAAATGGAACACTTCAAAATTAGAGGAAACATAGTAGATGACTGAGAAGGACATAGTTTATTACCTGCATGTCTAACACCCTGATGAAGCTCCAAACTCTCAGGTTTCATGAAGATCTCACCACAGTCAGGACAAGAACAAATAGAGGCTCTGAGAGAAGGGTCTCTAGTGAACCCAAGAACAGGGTCAACCACCATTCTACATTCATAGCAACCAGAGAGTCTCCTAAAAGGAATGCCTCTAAATGACCCAACAACAGTGGAAGCAGAAGAAGAAGAGTTAGAAGACACTGAAAATGAAGTCCCATTTAGTTCACTCAGAGGAGCTTTCATGGATCTGCTAGAAGAACCAGTATGGTTGTTAATTGAATTTGAACCACCCATTGATGCTCTGTTTTTGTTGTTGTCTTCTGAGGATGATGATGGTGGTGGTTCGGGCCTGTGCATCACCTTTGTGTTGCTGCAGAGTGAGCCTGAACACTTCATTTTCTTGCATTTCTTTCTGCTTTCCTCTGTGGGTCGTTCTTGTTTCTGCTGCTTCTGTTGTTTTTCTTGCTTTTCTTTTTGCTGTGGTTGGGTCTGGAGGTGTTTGCAGGTGAGGAGGCTTCTCACAACTGACCAAGATGGTGGTTTCTGTGATTTTGGGGCATTGTGGGGCTGGTTTTTCTTGATGGGTTTTGCTGGGGTTTTGGTTTTGGCCATGGGAGAGAGAGAGAGAGATCTGAGAGTGGTTTTTGAGCTGAAAAATGATTGGAGATTTCTGGTTTTAGCTCAGATGGGTTGCTCAATGATATATGAAGAGAGAGTACGAGAAGAGAGAGGGAGGAGGGGAGACGGTCAAATGTGGAGTTAAGGAGGGGGTCCTCTTCTTTATGTAAACTGATGATGGATTTGGAAATTTGTGGGCCCCATGTATTTATACCTATTGACTTCCATACAAAAATTGGAAATTGTTATTTTTTGGATAGGAGGGATGGATATTACTTGAAAATAAAATATAAGTATTATGGAATATGAAAAATAATTTCAAGAATCAGGGTTATAAAGAGTTGAATACTTTGTTTTGGTTCCTTGCTACTTTCTTATAATTTTGTTTTAATTAAAATCAATGATTTGTTTTAACACTTATCGTTTATCTAAATCTTATAAAATTGTGTTTTTAATTACTATTTTATCTATAAAATAATAACAGTAATGATTCAGACTACTAATTTTAGTGCTCTAATAGAGCACGAATGACATGACAATGAACAAAATAAAATAAAATAAAAACAAACCAAGACCAAGACCAAAACATCACATCAGTGTGGGTAGAGCCCACTGCCAACTCATTAGAACTACCTTTAGAGCTCAAAAATTAGAGCTCTAAAGCAATTTTCAAATAGCAATTCAACTCTTGTCAAGTAACTGGCAATTACAAGCTATTGACAATAGAAACATAATGACTATCACCAATGTTTATAATAGAATCCAGCCTTGAATGACTAATTCACAATCTGTCACACACAACTTCAGAGAACAAAGCCACTTTAAATAGTCCTAGTGAATAAGAATTGCAACTGGGGGGGGGGGTGTTAGGGATTACACTTCCTGTCCTTGATACCCGAAGGTGCTAAATTCTTTGTCCTCACCCCCGATCTCTTGCGGGAACCCATCACCCCCTGCCCCCGCCCCCTAAAGGGAATTGGGCTTCCCTGACCTCGAAAAATCCCCGAACAAATCCAGCACATCCCTAACAAGATATAATCAACAATTCAATCCAATCCAACAAACTTCATAAACACACATACATATTTATGTGTACATATATATCAAATAGAGAGAGATCTGGAAACGAAAAATACCTAGAAGATCGAAGATCATACAGTGAGAAACAAAGCAAAACTCAGAGGAAAATCAAGCGACAGAGCACATACATATAGATATATACACACATACAGAGCAAATATCCTCTATTTAAAATAAGATTTGTATACCAGAATAAAAAAATAAAAAAAATCAAGAGCTAGGGTTTTACCAAATAGAGATGAAAGATTTAGAGAATAGCAAAAATCGATGAGCTGAAAATGGTGAAAATGAGGGGCAAATTGAAGAGTTGACAAAGAAGAGAGGCAAATCATACTAGAGAGAGAGTCAATTAGGGAGTGAAAATAAGAACGAACTTTGGTTCGTCTTCGTACTCGTACAACGGTTTGAGAAAGGAAGAGCCGGTGAGGGAGAAGAAAGACATCGATGAGGGAGAAAGGAGATGCCGGTGAAGGAGGAGCAACGTCGGCAGTGAGGAAGGAACGAGCGAGCGATGAGGGAGCAGCAACCAGAGCAGAGAGAGGCGATGTGTTTGTTTGAGTGTGAACCTAACCCTAAATTGAGTAAAAAAATAAACACACACATATATATAGAGAATGGTATAATAGTAATTTTACCTCGAGACCGGGATTGGGAAATGTATCACCCTCTTCGACCCGAAAAATTATCAGAGATTCATTTTCGAATACCATTCTCAACCCATCAAGAGTATTTTTGAAAAAAAATCGCTCTAATCAATATCGGAAAACTTCCCATCAAGTCAGGTTCAAATTACCATCATTCTCGCGAATGACCACCTACCCACCCATATAACGTAGATTTGACCCACTAAGTATGTAATCCAAAGCCTCAACGCAATTCTCAAAGTATTGTCATTTTCCGATTTGAATCTGACCTAACTCGATCAACTTTATTCCTTTGACACCTAGTAATTTTTTTAAAACAAAATTATGTCTCTCCAATTCACAGCAAAAAAAGATACTTATTTTATTTTATAATTTTATTTAGTTAGATTTATCACGTGGCTAATTTATGATCTAATGAATGGCATGCAAAATAGGGAAAATTGAAGTCGGTTGTCTTTGAAGGTACAATTGACCCTTTTTTGTTTGGGAAAATTAGTGTAAGGTCCCTCTCTCATTTTTAGTAATGGAAGAGATCCATAATTTTATTTTTTGATGTCTAAGGTCCCTCAACCCACACCCATCTATCACAGAGAAATTTGATATTAAGAAATCTCCCTCTCATCCTCTCTTTCTCTCTACTCTTCTCTCCATCTCCACCGAACCAATCTCAACAACCGACATGGAGATTGAATTTGCACTCCACACAGCGGAAAAAATAGGTGCAGATTCGCCGATTACAAGTGTTGCAATAGAGCACATAGGGTATGGCGGCGAAGAAAGCAAAAGGGTGCTGGTGGTGAAGTTGAGAGCTGATGAGGAAGGGTTTTGAAATTGGGCATCTAATGTCAAAGAAGATTGGGAGCTGAGAGAGAGGTGGGTTCGGGGTCAGAGGGGTTTGGGGAAGAGGAGAGAGAAGAGAAGGGTTTGGGTGTGAGGAGAAGATGAGAGAGAAAGAGAGGTCGAGAGAGCAGAGTGGATCCGAAGATTGAAGTCAAGAATGTGTCTTCTTCGAATCCGAATATTGAAATTTCAAATGTCATTGAGGACTTGGCCTAACAAGTTTTCTGGTTCTGAAGCTTATGGAATTGGTATCTATTTGTCTCTATTTTTGGTGTTTGAGTAATTCAATTTTCTCTGGTTGTTCAATTTTCTCTGAATTGAAATTTTCTCTGGTTGTTCAATTTTCTGACTTGCCAAACAAGTCCTTGGATTCGTTTAGCATTTCAAATGTCAATAGTGGATCAAATAGGTGATTACTGGTTGGCCCTTTGAACCAAAAAGTCTATATGTACTCATGCATCTTCAAACTTTTGGATTCAATGTAGCTGAGGATAACATGGAATGTATTTCTTATGGGAAAACCACATGGGATGATATTTTATTCTGTTCTTATTAAAAAAAAAATTTCCTTCTAATGAAGTAAACTGTCATGTTATAGATGCAATCATGCGTTATTTATCTTGAAACCTGGTGTTGATTTTTTTTAGCATTGGTTCCCCCTCTCCTGTCCCTCCCATTTTTTAAAAATTATTTTTTATAGATTTTTTCTACTCCTTTTATATATTTATTAAATATAGTTACAAATATCGAGGTAAAATGAAGTTCATTGGAAGTTTGATCCCTTCAATGGCATGAAGGACCTTTTACCTTTCAAACATTTTTCTACCCTAGAATTTTCAAGCCAATGCATGAAACTGTATTGTTTGCAGTGAAAGTCTATCGTAGACCTCTTATCTCTATATAGTATTTGGTTGTTTTTTGGTGCAAGTTTACTTAGATGGGTCTAACTATATTGGACTTCTCAAGTCTAATTTATGTATGGAATGTTTTATTGGTAGCAGAGTGAGTGTGTGTTGGTGGTGGCAAGATGAGCGTTTTACCTACAGAGGCAAATCTGCACAAGATTTTGTGCAGCAAAAACTTGCATTCAAGACAGATGTAGACAATAAAATCATTATCCTCAAAGTGAAGCTGGTTTATTTGAAGTCAGAGAAATTTGTGAAGTCAGAGAAATTTCTTGGATCAATGTACAATCACCAAGGTCTGTTCATAAAAATATAAGTCTGCTGCAAATAGAGAGAATTTCTCTGGTTTCAATCCAAAGAATTTCTCTGATCTGTCTGGTTTTGAGAGAATTTATCTAGTTTTGGACCAGAGAAATTTGTGGGTTTGTTAGTAAAGATTGTATTGTTGGCTTACATATTACACAAAGTCAGAGAAATTCTTTGTGAATAGAGTTAGAGAAATTTGTGAAGTCAAAGAAATTTCTTAGATAGCCACACAAATTTTCTCTCCACAATTTTCTTTGGACTTCTTTGGTACTCAGAGAAATTTCAATTTTCTCTAGCTTGAACTTAGAGAATTTCTCTAGAGAGAATTTCAATTTTCTCTGGAGAGAATTTCTCTGGGACTAAAATTTCTCTGGACAAATGTTGAGGGACCTTAGACATCATGAAAATATTTGATGTCCTTTATGCTATAAAATCTTAATATCAAAGACCTTAAAAAAAATCCCCCATTTTGTTTTCGTTTTTGTTTTGATTTTTATTTTTATTTTTATTTTTTTTGCTAATAATATGAGTGAATTACACTAATCGTCTCTATAATTTGAGACTCATGTCATTTTAGTCATTAATTTTTTAATTGTGACATATTTGACTTTAAATTTTGAATATTGTTTCAAATAAGAACAATTAAAGAAATTATTGCTCAATTTCAAGAGTAAAATTGTTAATTTGATAAAATATAAACTAATTTGACAAAAATAAATGTCAAAAAAATATTTTTGAATTGTTAAAAATAATTTCTACCCACCAAAGATAAAATTATGTAAAATTGATAAATCTTTTAGATATTTATTTTTTTTTTTTTTACCAAATTAATTTTTGTTATGTGTTTAGATGATGATCATGTAATCGGTGATTGTTGGACTTTTAATGTGTAATAGATATATTTAATATATAAAATATTTTTAATTTTGGATTTTTTGATTTAATGAATTGGTTTAATAATGGTTTTAAATTGTTGCCATATTTGACTTTTAGAAAAATATAAACTAATTTAATGAAAATAAAAACAATCACCCATTCCATGATCATCATTCAAACATATAATAAAAATTAATTTGGTTAAAATAAATAAATAAATGTCTAAAAGATTTATTAATTTTACATAATTTTATCTTTAGTAGGTAGAAATAATTTTGAAAATTTCAAAAATATTTTTTTTGACATTTATTTTTGTTAAATTAGTTTATATTTTATCAAATTGACGATTTTTCCCTTAAAATTGAGCAATGGTATCTTTAATTGTCCATATTTGAAACAAGATTCAAAATTCTGAGTCAAATGTGTCACAATTAAAAAATCAGGGATCAAAGTGACATATGACCCAAACTATAAGAATTCACCTTAGTAATATAGTTGCTTGTAGGGCTGCAAATAAATAGAGTCATTCGTGAACAGACTCGAACTCAGTTCGGTAAGAGCTTGTTCGAAGTTAGTTCGTTAATTTTTTTTTGCGTTCGAGTTTGAGCTCAAGCTTGTTAAATTTTTAATAAACAAGCTCAAACATTTAAAACTCGGCTCGTTAGCTGTCTCGTTTAATATTTATTATTTATATATTAAATAATGTAAAAATACGTATAAAAAAATAAGAGAAATATGTTATTTATATATTTAAAAAATATAAATGTAAATCATAATTAACTATAGACTAGATAGTACATTTTATATAATAGTGGTAGTAGATATTATTACTTTGATAAAATATTGACTTTTTTTTTAGAATGTTTATATATATATATATATATATATATTGTATAATTAAAGTTTTAATTATAACTTTAATCTCATACGAAAATATGAATTTATAAATTTTTTAGCTCTTTAAGGCTCGTGAACGAGCTCGAACTCAAGTCAAGCCTAAGCCATCTCGGGTCGAGCTCAGTTCGTTAAATTTTTATTAAATTCAAGTTTGAGCTCGAGTTCATTAAAATCTTAATAAACAAGTTCAAACATACTAAAACTCAATTCAACTCGACTTATTTGTATTAGTTTATGTAAATCAAAGTATAAACGCAGCGGATGAAGAATTATGGTCATACCTTTTTCTGCAGAATCTGAATTGAAAGATCTCGTGGGTAAATCACATGCTTCCTGTATCTGATCAATCAACCCAGCAATGGAGTGATATTACAGAATGAATATCATCCACACAAGTCACAGTGCAAAATGGCTCTTGATCATTATATTTTGGGAGAGAGTCAGTATATGGGAAAAACATACGACATACATTATTATTCTCTTAATCACCCATATCCCATGTTATATCAGATATATAGGATAATAATAAAATCTATCCATATCAGTTATATCAGATATATAAGATATCTATATCATCTATCCATATCAGTTGATATGATAGATATAGATATCCTGAGTGGTTATCCAAATAGGTTTTGAATTCAAATTCAAACTTATTTGGATAAGGTTCAAAAGGTTCAGAAAAGGGTCATGCCACATGGGCGCCCAATTTCTAACATCTCCCACTTGCACATGAGTTAGTATGACACTGCCACATCTCTATCTCAATCTCCCCAAAAAAGAACAATCTCATACTAGCCAATGCACCGTGCGACTGCTGAGAACACCTGCATGTGGGAGCTCTATACTAGAAACTCAAAATGAGCCAGCATAGAGACATCAACCCAAAAAGAACAGAAATAGTGTCTCATATACCCCAGACCCATCTAATTACACCAGTCCAAAAAACATCTCTAATCCCTTAAAAAAGAGCATGTTTGACCCTCTCAATTCTTACAATATATTCACACTCAATTTGCCTCTTATACAGAGCGATGTGAGTTGCCGGCAGTGAACATACAACAGTGGTGTAATACTAGATGATCTTCCCTTTGCCCTCATGCCATTTAGTTTAGGATTGACCGCTTTCCCAGTGATGTCCCTTAAGGCCGAATCATACATGACCGCAGGCAACATACCAAAGTAGCAGAACATCAACCCCTTACCTTATAACATAGTCAAAAGTCACAAAAGGGTACATAAATGAAAGTCATATCAATAATGACACGTAAGACTCACACGGTGAGGAAACAGGGATCCATTCTCTCACCTCATTACTCGGTCGCCAAGCACATATAGTATGAATACATGCTACGGTGGAGTAACTCTTCCATAAAGAGTGACGTCATACTCGATACACCGTACAGATATTAGTCTAGTCGCTTTCTAGCGCCTAACCCGAATTCTCTATTTGCTCGCCTTCCAGGCGCCAAATGAGATCTCGCATCTGGCTAATCATAACAGGCACAACATGGAAAGTGGGTACTAACATCCATGTTTGGTCCTTAACACGACCTCATCTTGGTTGTAACCAAGGCGACATGCATAGTGGATTATTTAAGCCTCTCTTGGCTCCAAATAAAAATAAACCACTAGTCTCGTCCTTGCTCGCTCCCAAGCGCCAAGGGCGATTGCTCGTATGAGTGAGCCAATCTTGCCTGCTGACATCATCATCTGCTAATCATTATGACACAAACCATAATAGTGTCAACATCCCATCATCTCAAAATAAGTGATCGATTTAAAAAAAAATTGACCACAGCTTGCGCAATTATAGATTCCAAACTTAAGCCTTATCAGCACTTCTTACAATAAGTATATACAACGGAATCCACCATGTGCGCCTCACATGAAGTGATTCAAGATCACAATTCTAGATTCCAAACATAAGCCTTATCAACACCTCTTGCGATAAGTGCATACAACGGAATCCACCATGTGCGCCTCACATGAAGTGATTTAAGATCACTACCTCTTGCGCAATAACCTCTCTAAAGATATTTTGGTGACCAATTTGCGTTCATTCTTAATGCGCCCAACTAGCGCATTGAATCTTACAAGGAGCAAATTAATATGCTACTAGTAAAGCATTTTATTCATAGTCTAATGAGCAAGGTCAATGTCTAAACAACTCAGTTGACCATTTACCAAAGATAACACTTATCATGCCGAATACGCCCACATAGCGTACTTTAGGCTCCCACAACAAAGAAAAAATCAAGGAATATAGGTCATCTGTTTCTCCCAAAGACAATCCGAGGATTCACTCAATAACTAAGGCTCTGGCTTTTACCGATAGATAAGTCAATGGGTTTGGAATTTTGCATCTAGAATCATTCTAGGATATTCCTTATGTAAGTCATTGAAGACAAAATAGGAATTCTCCCAAAACAATCCCTAAAGATCGTACATCCGAGCATATAAATTACATCACCCATGTCCATTATATCTAAAATAGATGACTGCCCACCCTAGGTGGCGACAACCCTATAAATTCCTGGCTCATAATGACTAAGGAAAAACTTCTTTTGGACCATTGATCATGCCTCAGTGGTCTTCATCGATCATCGTTGGCCTATCATGGCTTGACGAAATCTAAGAACCACTATTTGGATAACTGTTTTAGGCTGTAAAAGATTTATTGGAACTAGCAATCTTTTTGCGCTCCTAACTTTTCACCATAAAAGCAGAAGGTAAATCCCTACGGATCTACTTATCCAATTCTCTAACGAGAAAGTTGGGTCACAATGTCTACAAATCAATGTTCCGAACTTATGTCAATCACAGCCTAAGTCAAAATAACCTCACTCTCCAGGAGGAAGTCTTCTCATGGTCTACACTTTCCTCAATAGTGCGACTTTTCGGTATCTAGCTAGCCTTATGCCTCAACAATGACTATCCAAATTACGCATAACTTTAGAACAGTTTCGCTTCATAATGGAAAGTCAACCAAATTATAGAAATGGTTAATCCTCAAAGACTTTGTCTTAAACTGCGCAACATTAATCCTCTTTCTAAAAACAGGGGACTAGAGCCTTTGGCATTATCCTAGGCTCTTTATCATCTTGTGGAGCAATCATGAATGTTTCCCTCTCAATCACCTAGTGATGACGTGGAAAATTTTCACATTCACTACCACGCAACTAAGAATGTAGAGTATTCTTCTCTAATGGAGTAATCCATTAGTAGGCACATCGCTCCCACTGTCCCTAGGATATTGGAAATTTCTTTCCATTCTCAACTAGGCTACATAGAGCGCTATGCTTAGAATTCTCTATCTTATAGAGTTTCAAAAACTCTATTCACGTCGCCTTTACTAATAAAACTTTATGTGACTTAGTTACACTCCCACAAAGCTACTTACCTATATGCACATGACCCGGAGGGTTTACATGACAGCATACAATAATGCGCCTCGTAACCCTATGTGTTTACAAAACAGCATACAATAATGCGCCATAGAACTCTAGGTCTTAACTTCGCAACCTTATGAGAAGTAAAAATAAAGATAAGCTGCTTAATGGTTACAGATCGCCCATAGATGGCTCTCCACTAACCCATTACTCAAATGGAGTGTAAAAACTGATATGAAGGGCATTTAGTTAGGGATATAGGCAACAAACTAAAGTGCAATTCCCAATTGGGAAACATTTTGCGCCATCATCCACCTAACATTAACAATACTTAATTCCTTATCTCTATTACACCATTGTGTTGTTGAGTATTAGGAATAATCAATTTTCTAAGTATCCATTTCTCTTCACAGAGTTTTCTAAAATAACTCAAATAGATACTCGCCACCTTGGTCAAAACTAAAAACAGGAAAGCTGTTATCTAATTGATCTCGACCTCATATGTGCAATGTCAAAAATCATCTCAAAACTTTTGACTTATGGGAGATCAAATAGTCTTGACTCAGATGCGTATCGTAATCTATAAATGTGTCGAGATTGAGGCTTAGCTATCATACCCTTACACATATTTAGTCACAAATATCATAGTGGACTAAATGCGCCAATATAAATGACCTTCTACGGCTTTCCTACTTACTTGTGTGCAACCATTGCGAACAAAGTTACACATTCATATGAGAGCAGGATGTCACAAGCGAGTGGGCCCAAGAGGGCCTACTCCAAACATCCATACATCTTCTCATTAATGTGATTAAGTATAATAAGCCACTGGTTCATGACCAATGTCATAAACTAATTCTAATCATCTTAATGTGTGAGTTCTCGAAGACAAGTTTTAAAGGTTTAGGCCCAACTAGGTAATGACTCACGACTAATTCATATTCACTAGATCATAAAAGGATGTCATGGAGATATCAAGTGCGCCTAAGTCGCAAATTTAACTAGTAAGTGCTAATCCCCTGCACCTTCAAGTCAATTTTATTCTCCATACACTTTACTGCATCTAGTTGAAAGATGACGATACTCCTCTTGCCATCTCTGTTTCTCGCTTCATAGTTACTTGCAATTAATTCTACTATCCACAAGAATGAGAGAATAAGCTATCAATCTATGACAGCTCCTGAAGTAACTTAAGCGCGAATTAGGCTAAAAAGTCCAATTCAACACAATGCTCTCACAAGCGATGCGTCAAATTCTTAGAGTCATAACAACCTTGTCAGCCTTGACCTTTTCATTATTATGCTGCAACGTTTGCGCTTAGTGGTAAACGTTATTCAAAAACGTTAGCCTAGCTAAGGAATCATACAAAGAAGCCCCTCCTCATGTCTCACACTCAAGTGTGGAAACAGTAAGTGTCCAGACTTAGACAAGTTAACAATATTAATAGATTTTGCAGCTTCTAAGCGCTAATCTTTTAACTTCACGTGATATTTCAACGTACACTATTATAGTGCATGAAATTTTGCTCCATCCACTCCCAATTATTGGGTAGAGAGCAAAACATTGCTCATACTGGCTACTTGTCTTACACTTAATGACTAATTTATTTAAGCTCGCATTTCTTGGATGACGTGACTCTTAAATGTTACTTCATCCAATGATGTAACATTATTTACAAGTCAAATTACAAAGTCAATCCGCGCAGCTCAATAGTCAAGATCATATACAGATCTATTGAGGGCTTACTAATTTCATAACTCCAAAACTTGCCAACCAAAACTACGTAGCGTGCCGCTAACCATAGCGCACACATTAGTTTTTATTATGCCAAACAAGGTAACAAAACCACGACGACTTTGAGTCATGTTTCCTTACTTTGGCTCAATTAAGGCTTGACCTAAAGTCTCCAAGACTTTTGCTCATCTAAAGAATGGGATTAAATTGTTCACATTTGAACATCTTTACTAAGTCTAGGTCAACCAATTAACTTCCATAAGTAAGTCAATTTAGAGAGAAATTCGCATTGGGATTAATTTGATTAGCATAATATAATTTTGCCACAAAAATCTAAATTAAATAGTGACAATATTACACAAGTCGCAAGATCGAAAATCCACTATGCTCGTAATCATCTCTTGCGCCACAAGTGACAATTATCCAAAATTTAATTTAATTTATGTGCAAAATATTGGTTTTCGTGAGTTAATCTACGAAGATTTCTCTTAACCAAATAACCTCCCACTTACTATGGCATGTCTAAAAGCATGATAAAAAATTCTAATTCCATACAATAGCATCATAATGTAGATTCACAACCAACTCATGCTATGTCACAATTAATAATTGAATTTAAACAACTAACAATTAATCATGCTATTTTCATTACAACATATTAGAAACTCTAGGCAAAAAATAACAATATGCTGTATTTAATATTCAAATTATGCCATAACAGAAACTATATCACTTCTAAAATTTTCTGGTATTTTCTGAAATTTTAAATAACTAATAAACACACATAAAGTTAGAAATAAATATTCCAGAATCTGGTAAAATGCTATAACTATACCATTAAATAGTAAACTACAACAGTAGTCTACAACAAAAATTCAACCCCAGAAACTTAATCATGCAACACCAGATGCATTTTAAACCAGAAATAATGAATTATTATTTCAGGAAAAATATTCTTTATTTTCATAAAATTTTCAAAATTTTACAGAAGACAAAAAAATTAATTCTGAGTCTAACGGTACCAACCATGCTTAAAACAAAGCTATAACGAATTAATTATGACAATTTAACGTAATTCAGAATTAAAAAAAGAACAAACAGAGCCTTAGAACCAAGCCAGCTGGGAAAAACGGCTCGCGCCGCTCAACTCAGCGCAACTCGGCGCGAGGCGGCTCAACGGCGGCGCGACGCATGGCGGCGCGGCTAACGCGCGCGTGTGAAGAGCACGAACAGCGCGCGCGTGTAGCACGTGGGAAGAGCGCGTCGTGGCGCGTGAGCGCGCGTCGTGGCACGTCAAAGCGCGTGGAACCGCTAGGCGGCGTCATATAGCGCGTGAGGCACACGCGCCGCCTTCCACGGTGTTTTCTGGTCTAATTTTGGTACTGCCGGACTCCACTTTTCACAATAAATACATTTATAGTCTCAAAAATGACATTTAGGCTAAGTTTGGCATCTTCAAAAAAAGTCAAAAAGTCACTATCCTATTTAAGTCACATCATCTTATTTAAGTCACATCACCTCTCTACTACATCACTTCAAACCCAACTCATATTTTATAAAAAGTCAAAAAGTGCACTTACTTAGAACATCCCAAACAACCCCTTAATGGACATAAAAATGAGATGTATCACATTCTCAATCTAATTTTCATGCATATAATGTGTATGTATATTTGTATAAAATTATACACATATTTTATCGCATACAAATAAGCACGAAAATACCCATATTTGCTCTGATACCAATGTAAATCAAAGTATAAACGCAGCGGATGAAGAATTATGGTCATACCTTTTTCTGCAGAGTCTGAATTGAAGGATCTCGTGGGTAAATCATGTGCTTCCTGTATCTGATCAATCAACCCAGCAATAGAGTGATATTACAGAATGAATATCACCCACACAAGTCACAGTGTAAAATGGTTCTTGATCATTATATTTTGAGAGAGAGTCAGTATATGGGAAAAACATACGACATACATTATTATTCTCTTAATCACTCATATCCCATGTTATATCAGATATATAGGATAATAATCAAATCTATCCATATCAGTTATATCAGATATGTAATATATCTATATCATCTATCCATATTAGTTGATATGGTAGATATAGATATCATGAGTGGTTATCCAAATAGGTTTTGAATTCAAATTCAAACTTATTTGGATAAGGTTCAAAAGGTTCAGAAAAGGGTCATGCCACATGGATGCCCAATTTCTAACAGTTTTTGAACTCATGATTTATGTTTTTCCAATGAACTTCTTGCACTTGACATCCCAGCCCAAAAACAAAAACAAAACAAAAAACGGAAAAATAAATAAATAAATAAAATTGGGAAATGGGATTTGCTTGAGATAAGGATTCATATCGTGGTCAACCAGTTTGATCAAGCTTTCGTAACCAAATGTAAATTTCAATGATAATATTAATCAAATTTGATATGGTCCACATCTGTCAAATATGAATAATCAAATACTATTAAAGCTATCACTTTCTCATTAATCATTCGTGTCCAATTATTAAGGGAAAATCCTCATTAATTGGCCAGAGCCACTTTTGAGAGTCTCCTGACTAAAAAAACTGTCAAAATGAATAGGTAGCAACTTCTTGTACTAATTCTCACATGATTTTAAAGATAAATGCTAATAAGTAATTTTAATATTGAAATTGAGGTAAAAAAATATTTTTAAAAATAAGTCAAATTTTTTTAACTTACTAAAAAAGACTTTTTTGATTTCAATAAAAATGTCTCGTATATTTTGCTATTTATGTCTAGTTTTTTTAGTGACCTAAAAGCACTTGTTAGCAAAACTCAATTTTAATTATTGTTTAATAACTCCCCCCACATACTCCTATTGCAAAATTAATTTTACAAGTTAGTGGGTTAGTTAGAATTCTTGTATCAAAGATTAAGAATTTAACTCTCTAATTGCATCTTATTCCTCTTATATTTATTTTATTTATTATTTGGTATTCCTTCCACTTTGAAAGTTTACAAGCAATTCTGTTCATAAATGATTTATAAACAAAATTTCATTACAAAAAAACTCATTCAAAATTATGAGTAGTGTTTTTTAAATTATGACTTAGGGATATTTTGGAAAGATGGTTAAAAGTTATCTTTAAGTTTTTAACTCATTTTGAGTCACAGCATCTCTTACATTTTTTACATATTTTTTCAAAAAAAAAAAAAAAAAGCCAAAAAGATAACTTTTAACCATCTTCCCAAAATAACTCTGTATTTTAATTTAAAATGAAACAACCACTTATAAAAAAAAAAGTTTATACGAAATTTATGTTTATATATCATTATTACTTAATTTCTTTTTATGGAATAATTATTGATTACTTTTTGTGTTGAGATACATTGTAATAAAATAAAATGATTATCATCTTCTTTTTTCACATTTTTGGTTTGAGAATAGGCTATTTTGTATTTGACTATTGGATTAAAATAGGAGATGAAAAAAATTAGTATATTTTGAAGGATTTTTTAACTTTTTATAGCAAAAAAAAAAATACGAAAAGTATGGAGGAAAAAAAATCTTTGAACATCACGTGACAATGCTCCTACCAATTATCAAATCTCATGTCCCATGTTGTTTCCTCATCGCCTACCACCAAATCACGAGCCTCCCCTCCACCAATCACAATATTTTTGGGGCACCACCTAGCCATGCCCCTAGGACAACCAAATAATTTTTCATCACTAAAATTGTGTTTGATTCATGAATTTGAATAAAAATTTGAAAAGAAAAAGAAAAATATAAGTAAAATGTGACTGAATTCAATTATTTATGAGTTTTATTTCTCATATATTTATTTTGTATCTTTCCAACTTCAAATTTTTTTTTTTTTTGGTAATTGTGTTTTATGCAAATAATTGTTGAGTTATTTTACTTCGTTATATTGCCAGCCATTGTTATAATAAATTGAAAGAAGAAAAAAAAAAAAAACCTCATTACAAAACTAATGTGGATATTTGGGGCTAAGAGCTTGGCACCAACAACAATGTACACAGTAATTACACTTTAATGGGTGGCACTTGTGGAGGGAAAAAGCTGGATTCATTTGATTCCTTTTGCCTCAAAATCACAAGTGGCCCTTATGTTTATGGAATTGGAATAAAGTTTTGCACTTTAAACACCACATAAATAAATAAAATTCATGCTCATCTCATCCTGAGTTAAAAGTAAACTTAATTTTATGTTAACGGTTGGTTTTCAAATTTCTAATTTCTAAAACAACCAAACAGCAAAAGAAACATTGTTCTAGTGATCGTTGAAAAGAATGTTACTACAAGATTTTGAATTAAGGCTAAAGAGAGATCAAAAGTAATTATAAACAGTTAAAATTCTAAGCCTATAAAACTATGTCACAATACTTATATAATACATTTTTTTACTAGTTCATGTTAGGAGCATGAAAAATTATTAAATCTAACACTTTTTTCTCTTCGCAAATTTAAAGATTTAAACACAACCTTCGCTGATAAATTTTTTCAAAAATAATTTTCCATCATTCTAAGTTATTTCATTACAAATTCACACACAAGGTTTTGAAATGTCTTCACCATTTGATGTTTCAAAGTTTATATTACATGTGTTGCATTTTTGTTTTTGAATTTTTTTTTTTTCCATTGAACTTTGTCTTTGATATATTAAATTGAACCGGACAATGTACTTTGAATCTGTACACTTACCACAAATTCTATTCTGGTGATTCAAATTATTCATTTTAGGGTAAATTACCAATAGGTCTTACTTTGGAGACTTATTACCCAATAGGTCCTACTTTGAAGACTTATTACCCATTAAGTCCTATTGATAAATTTATTAAGTGATAAAGATAAATTTATCAATCTTTTATTTTTATGAAAAAATTTATAGTGATAAATTTATCAGTCTCTTTGTTTTTATGAATAAATTTTTAGTGATAAATTTATCACTCTCTTATTTTTATAGTGTTAAATTTATTAGTTAGGACCTATAGATAAATAAGTCTAGTTAATAGGACTAATTGGTAAGTACCCTTTCATTTTATAGCCCATTTGTTGATGGTTCACTTTTAGCCATAGGGTTTGGTCCATGGTCAATCCAAGAGCCACCATTGCTCCTTTGGTTGGGCCATAATCAACAATTTGTACAATAAGTCATAATGGGCCATGTGGAGTGGAGGGCCCACCGATAATGTCGTAAGTCTCATCCGCATTGGCATAAGAGGCCTTAAGACTTTCAGGTCCGACACCCATTGCTTTATCCTAGACCACTTCAAAACAATGGGAAAAGCATCGACAAATGGCCCATAACAAGTTTTGTTGATCTAAGAGCCATGTACAACTTTAAACATAGCTTTTATCAACTTTGCTGATAAATGATCTTTATTTGTGAGGCTTTTTAAAAATAAAAAATAAAAATTATCAGGGGAGGTGGAGGGAGGAGATAGGGGAAGAGGATCTTGAAACTCAAACTCCGGTGTTGAGATCGGCCTTCTTCAAATATTTGATATTTGTGGATTTCGTTTAATGGCTTGAGTAGTTAAGGTTTTGTTTGTTAACGTTTTTATTTTATATTTTCAGTTTTTGTTTTCATTTTTTTAGAAAATTGAAAATGAAAACTTTTTGGTATATTATATTTGTTTTAAAAAAATGAAATTGATTTCAAAGTTTTCAAAACACAAAAAAGTTGTTTTCACTTGTTTTTAAATAAGTTTCACTTTCTCCTCTCACCCATCACCTTGGGCCACCATCTACTGCCGAGGCGAAAGGACATAGGGGCAAAGGGGATCACGTGCCTCTTGACTTTTTATTTTTATTTTTATTTTTTTTGAGGATTGTTTGTGGCTTACACGCAGTGCCTATACACATAGCAGCTCAATTTGACCCAAAAATACTAACACACGCACCCAATTTCCAAACACACTAACACACGCACCCAAACACACTGGCACAACTCCAATCCAATTACTTTTTTTTTTTTTTGATTCAAGGGAAAACAACAGCAAGGCTGAAATCCTAAAACTCTAAGGTGTATAAAATTTTTTATTTTTTTATTTATTTAGAGTATTTGTTAAGTGTCACTATATATATATTTTTTTCTTTATCTCTCTTTGTTGCTTTGCAATTTACCAACTCACGATTCACCAGATTAGAATCACACAACACAGATTTGAGATCACACTACAACCTTAGTATCTTCTCTTCATTGTTTACAGATAACTTTATTTATGATTTTTTTATTTTTAAATAAAAATTATGAGTATTAATTTATAGTTATTTGTGAAGTTTTGATTTGTAAAAAAAAATTATTTGTTATTATTTATGTTAAATAAGAGATTTTGATATACTAAAATTATGAATCTTAATTGGTGATGATTTATATTAAAATTAGGGATTTTAGTTTGTTGTTGTTTGTGCTAAAATTAGAAATTTGATTTGTGCTACAATTAAAAATATTAATTTGTAATATTTGTTATTTAAATTAGGGACTTTTATTTGTTATAATATAAGTATATTAGAAATTTTATTTGTTGTGATTTGTGCTAAATTACAATTTTTGATTTGTATTAAAATTGGAGATTTTGATTTGTGGGGGTTTGTGATTTTGATTATGAATTTTTATTTTTTAAAATAGTCATGAAGAAATATTTCAAAAGAAAATCAAAGTTAGAATCATCTCTTCCTCAAGAAGAAGATTATAATTATTCTTCCACAAAACAAAGTCGCATAGAAATCAATTTAGTAGACCTTCCTGCAGATCCAAGACTATGGCCTCGGATTATGGACTATAATACTAATGATCGAGACCAAATTTGTAGGGCATATCTACAAAAAGGTCCTTGTCAGCCTCGTGATCATAATTTTTCACAAAAATTATTTGGACAAAAACTTCGGTGATTTAATCAGGCTTGGTTTAGTGAATTTCCAAATTGGTTGGAGTATATTGTAGCAAAAGATGCAGCGTTTTGTTTATGTTGTTATCTTTTCAAACCCGATATTGGAGATCAAGCTGGTAGTGATTCTTTTGTTGGTAGGGGTTTCTCAAATAAGAAGAAAAAAGAAAAAATTCAGGCTCATGTTGGAGGTCCCAATAGTGCTCATAATCAAGCTTCGAGTAAATGTCAAGACTTGTTAAACCAAAATCAATATATTCAAACGATTTTTTTCAAGCAATCTGATCAAGCTCGAATTGAGATCGAACTCGTTTGAATGCATCGGCTAATTGTGTCAAATTTCTTCTAAGACAAGGACTTGCATTTCGTGAGTATGATGAATCTGAAAATTCAAGTAACCAAGGAAATTTTCTTGAACGTATCAATTTTCTTGCTAATCATAATGAAGATGTCAAAGTGGTTGCATTTAGCAATGCTCCACAAAATCTCAAGTTGACATCTCCTGATATTCAAAAAATATTGTAAATGTGGCCGCATTTGAAGCTATCAATGTGATTATTAGAGATCTTGGTAATGCACTTTTTTCTATTTTGATTGATGAAGCCCGTGACATATCAATCAAGGAGCAAATGGCAATTGTAATATGATATGTTGACAAAAAAGGCCAAGTGATTGAGCGCTTTTTGGATATTGAGCATGTTGTTAATACGAATGCTCTCTCACTCAAATAAGTTGTGGAAAATTTATTCTCCAGACTTTGATTGAGTATTTCCAAATTTTGGGGTCAAGGATATGATGGGACTAGTAATATGCAAGGTGAGTTTAATGGTCTTAAAACACTTATACTGAAAGAGAATCCTTGTGCATATTATATTCATTATTTTGCTCATCAATTGCAATTGGCACTTGTAGCCGTGACAAAGAATCATGGTCAAATTGCTTTACTTTTCACTTTGGTTTCTAATGTGATGAATGTTGTTGGAGCATCATGCAAACGCCAAGCTATTGTTAGGGAGAAGCAAGCTGTAAAAGTTGTTGAGGCACTTAATACTGGAGAGCTATCTAGTGGGCAAGGCTTAAATCAATAAATTAATATTAAACGTGTTGGTCATACACATTAGGGTTCACACTATGGTACTTTAGTCAACTTAGCTGGTATGTTTTCAACAGTGATTAATGTGCTTGAAATGATTTTGGAGAATGGTTCAAATTCAGAACAACGAGCAGAAGCAAATGTATTGTTGGACTCAATTCAATCATTTGAGTTTGTATTCAACCTTCATTTGGTGAAAACGATATTGGCTATTACAAGTGAGTTATCGCAAACACTACAAAGGAAAGATCAAAATATTGTTAATGTCATGAATTTAGTTCAAATTTCTAAAGTACGGCTCCAAAAGATGAGGAAGAGTGGGTGGACATCTTTACTTGATGATATTTTGTATTTTTGTGAAAAGCATGAAACTGATATTCCCTAAATGGATGATATGTTTATAGCTCGAGGGAGAAAAAGGCGCAATGCTCAAGAAATTACAAACTTACATCACTATCGCGCTAAGTTATTCTACACTGCTTTAGATATGCAAATTCAAGAACTAAATGCTCGTTTCACTGAGTCGAACACTAAGTTGTTACTTTGTGTGCCATGTTTAAATCCATCTAATCCTTTCTCTAGTTTTTCCAAGAAAAAGTTAATTCATCTTGTCGAATTTTATCCCAAAGAATTTTCTTCAGTGGAGCTCAAAGTACTTAATGATCAACTTGATATATATATTATTGACATGCCACCTAGTAGTGAGTTATCAAGGTTGAATGAAATTGCCGATCTTGCTAAGAAAATGGTGGAGACTGGAAGAGACAAAATATATCCATTAGCGTATTTGCTCTTGACTTTAGCATTAATCTTGCCTGTTGTAACTGCTATTGTAGAGAGAGTATTTTCAGCTATGAATATTGTGAAGAATCGGTTGCAGAACCGAATAGGTGATGAGTGGATGAATGGTAGCCTTGGTTGTCTACATTGAGAGAGAGATTTTTGATGGCATTGACAATGATACTATCATGGAAAGATTTCAAAAGATGAAAACTCGTCAGGGTCAATTGTAAAAGTTTAAAATTAAAACTTTTTGCAATGAATATTAATTTTAAATGTTTAATATTAGCTTGAAAAATTATTATTATGTTATTGTTATTGATTGGGGAAGAAAAATTTTGAGATTATAATTAATAGGTACCCTCCTATATTAAATTTCTGACTCCGCCATTGGCTGTTGTCGCCCTTTCTTCTAGTGAATGGCGAGCTCCTATCATCTCCGATAACTCCAACCGATGGGCAGTCATTGCGGACCTTCAGTCTATTGGGAATAAATCCCACCCAAGCAATAGAAGCAAATAAAAATAAAGAAAATAAAACGATCACAAGAAAAATAGAAAACACAAGATTTTACGTGGTTCGACTCAAATGCCTACGTTCACGCTGGGTGAGAAGCAATTCACTCTCAAATAGAAAAATTACAATAGTGAGACAAATAGAATTCCTTGATATTTTTTCCACACCCTCACAATATTATTGTTCTCAACCTCACACCCCCACAAAGAAATACACACAGATCTACGCTGTTTTGTGATTTCCTTTTGTATTGTATCACACTCACTGTGTATATCATAAAAAATTATTGGATATTTTTGAAGCGTCACGTGTTCATATTTTTCACTAATCATCACACACTATACCCTTTTCATGATCTCCAATCACTTAACACAAAATTATATTCTTTACCAATCAAAACACTTCTAAAACATCACGTAGCCATGTTTCAAAAATACCCACTAATTACTAGGATATCACATTTACTGTGTGTTTAATTTATACCTGTCGGATACACAATGTGGGTGTTTGGGAAGTTGCTATTTTAGTAGGCTATTTTAGCCTCCGTTTGGGAAGTGGGTTGACTTTTTGGCTTTTTGGCTTTTTTGGCTATTTTAGCCTGGGGCTAAAAAATCTGGTTTGGGAAGGACTTTTTGGCTTTTTTGACTTTTTGGCTTTTTGGTGAGGTGGCCTCCTGTTAATTTACCAAAGTGCCCTTGATCCACATGTACCTGTAATTCAAAGATTTTGGCATCCACGTCAGCTTCCCAAACGGTCCACCAATGTTGTTTTTTTTTTTTTATTTGTTTTTTTTTTTTCTCTTATTTTCGGTTTTGATTTGCCGTTTTTTGCTAACCTTTTTTTTTTTTTTTTTTTTGGGGGTTTCGATTTGGGTATTTTGCTTAAATTTTTTTATTTTTTATTTGTTTATTTTGGGTTTTATTTTGGCGTAGTTTGGTAAAATATTTTTTTATTTATTTTTTGCTTAAATTTTTTTTATTTTTTTTAAATTTATGTTTTTGTCATTTATATTTTTTTATACATTAATTAGTTCTTGTTCTTTAATTTACGTTCTTTAAATAATTTAAAATGTTAATATTTTTAATTTAAAAACAACTCTATACTCAAATCGTAACTAAATACATAAAACAAAACTTAATTAAAATTTTATTTTATTTATTTTTTTTTTTTGTATTTTAAATATTTAAATAATGTAAATATTCTAAAAAATTTACCTTGGAAAAAATTTAAAATAAATATTCAAAAAATTTACATCGTAAAAATTTAAATAATTTAAATATTCAAAAAATTATTTTAACAAACAAATTTAAATAATTTAAATATTCAAAAAATAAAAATAATTTAAAATGTTAATATTTTAAATTTAAAAACAACTTTACACTCAAATCGTAACCAAACACGTAAAATAAAACTCAATTAATAAATTATTGTTAATAATTTATGTATTTTAAGTTCTTTTTTTTTTTTGCAAATATTTTTTCATGTGTTTTTTATTTTTATTTTTATTTTAATTTTCGGTGAAATGATAAAAAGTGAGGTTTTATTTTATTATGATGTGTATTTTAAATAATTTAATTTTAATTTACTTTTAAATATTTAATTTAATTTAATTTAATTTAATTTAATTTAATTTGAATTTTATTTTAATTTTTATTTTAATTTTAATGTTATTTTAAATATTTAAATAATGTAAATAATCTAACAAATTTATTTTACAAAAAATTTAAATATTCAAAAACTATTTTAACAAAAAGATTTAAATAATTTAAATATTCAAAAAATTTAAATAATTTAAAATGTTAATATTTTTAATTTAAAAACAACTCTACACTCAAATCGTAACCAAACACATAAAATAAAATTTTATTAGTAAATTATTTTTACAATTCATAACCAAATACATAACTTGAAACTCCATACTACTTTTACAACTCTACACTCAAATCATAACTAAATACATAACAAAAATATTAAAATTTTTAAAAATATTTTTATAAATAGAGTTTGAATTTATTTTTATAAAATATTTTAACAAAAACCAAAAAAATGTTTTTAATTTTTTTTTCAACGTCCATTAGTTCCTTTTCTGGGAAAACGTGTTCTTTGGAAGTGATGAAGCTTTTGTCTGTGGGAAATGCTAAGGTGATGCCCCTCTCTCATGGGGGGTATTTTCGTAAATTTACCGATGCAATGGTTTTAGCCAAGTGATTATGAGGGTTTTGTCGGCATGTGGCTAAAACAGTCACTTTTGTCGTGACATGGCTAAAATAGCCCAGCTTTGGCTTCCCAAACGGTGCCTTAGTAGGCTAAAATTTTTATGTTTGGAAAGAGGATTGGATTTTTTTTGTAGTTGGATATGATGTTTATGAGAGAAAAAGTGAAATAATTATAGATTTAATGTGACATTTTATCTTATTAATTATTTTAGTCTTCTTTTTTTTTTTTTTTTTTGTGGTTTTAACCAAAAAATAGCCCAAAACCCATTTGCCAAACAGGGTCAATATATGAGATAGCCCACAATGAGTTGAGATCCTCCCCAGCCCTCCCTCTGGTCGACGACTAGGATTGGGCCACGTCACTCCTAACAAAATCTACGACTTAGATTAGCTATAAAAAAAATTGAATTTCATTCAGCATAGCAAAACAGAGGTTTCCACGTGAAAAAGACAACAACAAAAAAAGAGAGAGAGAGAAAGGGGGGAGAGAGAGAGAGAGGAAGAGGAGATGCATCTATTAGGTCACCATCGTCGTTCTCCATCGGCGACTACCGTCCACCATTCTTCACCAGCGACCATCGTCCACCATTCTTCACTAGCGACTACTGTCCATGAGCCATTGTTGTCCGCCGGAGCAAAGAAATCCATTTTTTTAGATCGTCAGTCTTCATTCATCGTTATCAAATCAGGTTCCTCCTCCAAACTCTGAAATCTAGATAGGTTCCTCTTCCAAATTTTGAAATCTAATTTTAAATGTAGATTATAAAGTTAGGGTTTGATTGAGAAAGTAAACTAGATTTGAAATTAAAAAAATTAGGGCTTTGATTTGGGGCTTTAAAAAATTAAGGTTCATAATAGTGGTTCTGCATTGAATATATAAATGGTGTTCATAGTTCCATATTGTTCATGAATTTATAATTTCAAGTTAGATTTGTGTTGTAGTTTTAGGAAAGTATATATATTGTTGTTGTTAGTGTATTGTTGATGAATACAGTGACTCATCCTTGTTAGTAATCTAGTTAATTTGATTTTCTGGATGAGAAGTTCAACTCATATTGCATTAAAAAACGTATTCAAGTCTTAATCTCATCTCACCAACCCTGCTTATATGCAAGACTATGGGTAGGCAACAAATTGGAGATTGCTAAATAAATTAGAGATTGTACATAAATTGGAGATTGTTGAATGCTTTTTGCTCTCTTAATCCATTGGATGAAGATAAATTGGAGATTGTGGATTTATTAATTGAGAGGGGGGGAAAAAAAAGAGTGAGTAATAAGGACATTGCTGAATTTGAGATGTAAGGACATCTCAAATTTCAAGCATAAGAGATAATTGTAAGTAAACTTGCTGCTGAATTTTGCTAATGCTTTTTGCTTCTCTTTACTCTTTGCTGAATCTTGGAGGTTGGTTGATATTATAAATGAGGTTTGCTATTTGATATTTCTTTTGTAGGTCAATGTCAATGTCAACGTCAAATGCAAGTATGGGTAGTATTAATGAAGTTAGATTCGACAACTGCAATTGTCAATGTGGCAGCAAAGCTATGGTTAAGATTTCTCAGTCAACAGATAACCCAAATTGCTTATATTTTGTATGCCTCTATTCACCAAATGGTTGTAAGTTCTTTGAGTGGTGGATCCTTTTACATATGCAGCTTAATTTGAAGGTGGTCGAGAATGATATTCTTGAAGAATAAATGAATGCCTTGTTTACACTTAGAGAAGTAATTATCTTGAATAGGGAGCTCAAAGACATGACTGTGAAGATTAAGAAACAATATAGAGACTTGGCAATGGTGATTGAAAGAGTTGGTGATAAATTGAATTAAGCCTTTACTTTTATTATTCTGTTGTTGGTGGTAGTTGTCATTCTAGTGTATTGAAATACTGTATGTAATGTAGGGTAGAATGAGTATGACTTGTATTGTAGGTTGAATGTGTATGTAATGTATGGCGGACCACTACCATTTTGTTGAAGTGGTAATGAATGCAATGCCTTTTTTTTTCTTTTTTTTTTCCTTTTTTTAAATGAAGTGGTAATGATTTATTTGTTTAAGGGTTGAATGTAATGGCTTGTAACACTCCGAAAATAAAACGATAACTCATGACGTATTATCAAATAAGATGGCGCGTTTCCAAAATGAATATTCTTTCCATTCATATATGATTTGAATTATACAAAAGATAACACATGCATTTACTCATTCACAAGCTCTGAACCTAAATCTGTAGCATGTGTTACATAATAAAGAAATATGATGGAAGTTAAACAAATAAGAAATGCCCTAAGGGCTTACAACTTTCTAAGTCAATACTTTGTTACAACAAAAATGGATTTGAATCCAATACAGTTAAAGTCCTTAGCTTGTACAAAATTAAGTACAATAAATACACAAAATGAAATAATCCAAAGCCCAGTAGAAATAATCCAACACAGTATATGAATCTTAACAAATATATAAGGTGAATGCACATGCAATGCTCGTGCCAAAACATTTTTATATCTCCTTCCAAAAACTATGCAATGCTAGGTTAATACCAAAATTCATAAATAATACCAAAATTCATAAATAATTTCCTTTGCAATAGAAAACAGGGTAGTGAATCACATTCTGGAAATCTCAAAACAAATACAACCTTTCACGAAAATTTCATTAGTGGGAAATTGTAAACCGACACCTATGTAAACGTAGGCTATACAAGCACTACTATTGTCATTTCACAGAAACCTCGTCCGCAGGATCAACACCCATGTATACGAGCGGTTTTTAAGACTGGCACCATGGATACTCAGGCCAACTTAATTCAATAAGGCAATACATACTTCCCAGATTCACTCAATTTTCTCAAAACAATAAACATTTTCAATGTATAAATATGAAATATTACTCGATGCAAATGGATGAGACAATAGTTTCAATTCTTTTAATTCTCATACAATTTCTACAACAATCATAGTTATATTCCACCGATAGCCGAAAACAGATAAACAATTTCCAATAAAAACAAGCTTTCCAAGTTTCAAGATATGAGTGATAATACATATCCAACTCCACCATCTTCATCAATATCAACCCAATTCCATATTTCTAACATCAATTCATTATTTATATAAAATCAATATTTGAGACATTTAGGTAGAATTCCTTTTTCTTCCAAAATCAATCCCAAGTATCAAATCAACCACTTCATCACAACTCAACTTTATTTTCAACACCACAATCATTTCTAAGAATCCATTAAAAAACCCCTCTTTTGATTTTTAACCCAAAACTCTAGATTTGTTTCAAAAATTTCCAAAATCACTATGTTGTTTAAAAATAGCAAATAACTAAGTTAAAACTTATAGAAAGTATGAAGAATCCTTACCTCAAGCTTAGAAGACGAGAGAGAGAGAGAGAAGAAGAAAACTCAAGGATGCCGACAATCAACTTTGCTCCAATTAGAATGAAGCCCTCGTCGAGCTCTAGTTTTTTAACAAAGGGACACGGGTGAAAAAATCGATGGATCTAGGTGTATTTTGGTGAAATAAATGAGTTTAAGAGAGAGAGTGAGAAAAAATAAGGTTTTGAAATGTTTAGAGAAAGAGAGAGGTGAAAAAGTGACTAAGAAAAGTGACTCTACAAACTGATATACACGTAGACCGCTTGAGCGCAAAAAGTGTTGCTCGAGTGACCAGACACAATAAGTTGCACCGCTCGAGTGCAAGAAGCTTAGCTCAAGCGAAATATACTAACTCCCATAAGTTTTACAAACAAAGAACCATCGCTCCAGCATAAGAAGGCTTGCTCGAGCGTAAGAAATACCGCTTAAGCGAAAAATGCCAACTCCTAGTATCTCTGCATACTTGCAATATTACTGGAAATCCACAACGGCCACTCGAGCGCAATAAGTGTCGCTCGAACAAAGAAGCAAAATTCTAAGTAGCAACAGTTTGAGAAACAAGCTACCAACCTGTTCCAAACGTAACCAACACATCCCAATAGTCAAACTCAGGAGAAATAAGGGGAAATAAGAAATGAATAACTATATAAGATAATGAAACCCTGATCCAAAACATAAAAAGGGTCGGGTCTAAACCAGAATCGCTATATGGCTTGTCATATATTGTTTGCTGCTTTTATAACTGTAACAGCATCATCATATATGAGTGTTTCTAACTGTTTGCTAATGTGTAGGTTACAAGGAGCTGATATAAGTGTTATACCAAATCATAGAGGAGTGTTGTAAGGAATTTATACTACACACCTTTCACTGGCCATATTGAGAGTGTATCATTGCTTAACTGTCTACATATATATGTATATATACTCTGTTTTGCAGGTTGCAAGATAATGTTGTTTCTTGAGTGTTGTGAGGTCTTGTTGGTCGAGTGATGAGAGGTTATATTTTGTATGTGTTTTGTTTGAACTGGTATATATTATTGTTTTGTCGTATTTGGGTGGACACTGTAATGGGGCTCCTGAACATGTTTATTGAATCAAAATTTGTATTAAAGTATGTCTGTGGGCTGCTTATCTGTGTTTGGATCCTCTGTTAATAACTGTTGGAACAAATTAGACTTTGCCTCAAATAAGAACAATTGCCTATTAATAGGCATGCATTGTACATACCAAAAATGAAGTACATATTATTCTTTTGTCCTGATTTGTTTAATAACCCAAATTTTATAACAAATGTTACTCAAATTTTACAATAACCCAGATGCACTTATCTTCACATGTTGACTCCAAGAGCTCCAGCAGCAGCAACAAACAGCAGCATCAACAACAAATTGAGCAATTAGATGCAAAATTCAACAGCAAGTCCAAAAACAATTCATCTCCTATGCTTGAAATTTAAAGTGTCTTCCACCTCTTGGTGGCCATCTAAACCCTGGAAAAAAAATTAAATAAAACAGCAGCACCAACAGCAACAATATCTCCACAAAACAATAGCAAAATAGCACCAAAACAGTAGCATTTTCAGCAGCAACAAACAATGGTAATTTTAGCACAAAATAATAGTAAAACAGCAGCAATTTCAGCAATAATGCAGCACCAAAACAGTAGCAAATTCAGCAAAAACAAGACCAAAACAGCAGCAAAAGTACCTGACTACACATTATAGTATTTGTTGGTCGAAAATCTGAATTTGAGGCTTAAGAATCTTGAAACCCAATGTCATACCCACCTTGAAGTAATGTCACAAATGTTGGTTGAGCACAATATGCCAAATTGTTTGCCTACAATGAATTGATATTATATTAAGCTTCATAACAAGATGCAAATGATCATATTATACCTGTTGGAAATATTTTTCGATAATATTAATTTAACAGAATAATTAAATACAGTAAATAATTAAACACTGAACTTAAGTTAACTTACAATTTTTCTTTGTAGAACAAATTTGTGATTGATGCCAGTGTTTGAACACTGTGTCCTTAAGACAGAAATTCGTCATCTCCTAAGGTGCTCGAGAATAATGGACGTCCTGCCTCCAGGATTCAACAATCACCCCAAACAGATGCAGCACGGCGTACTGTTTGTACAGTGAACCAGGTTGTGTTTTAAAACTCTCACAGAATGCAAGATGAACGAAGGAAGCAGCAAAGAGAAAAGATGGAAGGAAAGAAAAAACTCATTAATTTTGGAATTGAGGGTTGCTATATATATAGGCAGTGAAGTGCCTTTTCTAGAATGGAAGAGAGTTGTGATGAACAGTCACCGAACTGGAGACGCGACTGGTCGGAGATAAAGAAGAGTTGCAACCGAAAATTTTGGAATTTGAATTTTTTCCGCAAAAAATTATTCGAAATATTCAAATAATTTTGGAGAAAAAAATAAGGACGGGTTTGACCCACACCCACACTCGTGCCTGCCCCGACCTGACCGACCGCCCGAACGGACGACAGCGCACGTGTGTGTGGTGGTTTTGGGTTTGTCCATAACTCGTCCTACAAAACTTAGGTATCCCTTGGGACCCAACCCAACGTCTCCAACTTAGAGTTTATATACTTATAGAAACTCTTCCATGTTTCTATGTGGGACAAGGTTTAGATACCAACTCATGGGAACCACACCAAACATATTCATGTTCATGAGGCTCACTTCAGTATCAATTTCTCATTCACTTGAAAATGGTTTTGACCACCTGAGTATATATTCTTATTCACCACATGGCAAGGAACGCGTTGCCACTCGGACCCACCAGACCCGAGGTGTGGGTTCTACATAAATTATAGCTCAAAATTTCCGGAAATTAATGGTGATAAACCATTTTCTCTAACAATCCCCCACATGAATAAAATTGAAAGCGAACATGCAACAACATGCAGACACAAAGAGTACAAAATTGAAAATATCCTGCAAAGGATAGGTAGCTTTTGGTTTTGAACCTTCCCTTGTGAAAAACTATCGGGTTTACTGGCTGATTAGTGAGCATGATGTCTCGAACTATTCTGCCATTGGTGTAAACCAAGACAACAGTCTGTCACACAGTTTTGTTTCCATACACAATCTAGTTCTATTGGTTGTGCCCATTTTGGCCTTGGACAATTCCTGGTTTTCCTGAGTGCTCTAAAGAATTCAACCTTTTTTTTTCAATTCTTATAGAACCGGCCCAGTTCACACTCATATAGGTGATTCTTATTAAGAGTATTCTGCTATACCCCACTTGGATTTCCAAGATATGAAAATCATTAAAAGCAAAGCTTAATCTGATTAACGCTGTAGACATCACTATGTCATCATAGGAAAGGGTAAAAAATTTCCCTTAGTGATACTGATGAGTCACACATAATTCGGTTGTCCCTTTGAACCTAGATCTTGGGATCTCCAGTCAGCTAGGTTGGGTTGCTATTAAGATGACTCTTTAGTTAGTAGGCTTTAATCCCATTCCCCTCGATGATCTTAACACTTACTCTCTGGTCAAACCTTTGGTTAACGGATCCGCGATATTATCTTTTGACCTTATGTACTCAATGGAGATAATTTCATTTGAGAGTAGTTTCCTAACAGTATTGTGTCTACGTCAAATATGACGAGACTTACCATTATATACGTTATTCTTTGCTCTTGCCATTGTTGCTTGACTGTCGCAATAAATGCAAATGGCTGGCACAAGTTTTGGCCATATTGGGATGTCCTCTAGAAAGTGACAAAGCCACTCTGCTTCCTCACATGCTTTATCTAATGCGATAAACTCAGACTCCATCGTGGTTCTTGCAATGCATGTCTGTTTGGATAACTTCCATGAGACTGTTGTACCCCTTAGGGTAAAGACATAAACACTAGTAAACTTGGAGTCTTTAGTGTTTGAGATCTAATTAGTGTCACTATAACCCTCTAACACTGCTAGATATCTCATATAGTTCAGCCCATAGTTCCCAGTATACTTAAGATATCTAAGTACCATAAATATTGATGCCCAGTGATCTGTTCCTGGATTGCTTGTGTACCTACTTAATCTACTAACTGCATATGCTAAATCTGGACGTGTGTAGTTCATGAGGTACATTAAGTTTCCGATAATCCGGGAGTATTCTACTTGTGATACACCTTCACCCATATTCTTTATCAAATGAAGATTAGTATCTATAGGGGTCTTAGCAAGACGATCGTCATGTTTGTTAAATTTGTCAAGTATTTTATCAACATAATGTTCTTGAGACAAGGTATATCCTTTAGATGTCTTTGTAATTTTTACTCCAAGTATAACATCTACTACTCCCTTATCTTTCATGTTAAACTTAGAGTTCAACATTTTCTTGGTAGCTTTGATCATTTCATTATTACTACCAAGGATGAACATATCATCTACATATAGGCAAACAATGACATATCCATTTTCTGTGTTTCTCACATAAACACATTTATCACATTCATTTATTTTAAATCCATTTGACATCATTACACTGTCAAATTTTTCATGCCATTGTTTAGGTACTTGTTTTGGACCATAAAAGGACTTCACAAGTTTGCACACTTTTTTCCCTTGCCCTAGAACCATTAACCCTTCTAGTTGTTCCATGTAAATTTCCTCATTCAAATCGCCATTCAAGAATGTAGTCTTAACATCCATTTGATGGATCTCAAGATTATACAAAGCTGCAATAGCTATTAACAGTCAAATGGACGTTATTCTTGTTACAGATGAGTAAGTATCAAAATAATCTACTCCTTCAGTTTGCCTGTAACCTTTAACTACAAGTCTCACCTTGTATTTGTCAATTGAACCATCCGGCTTCATCTTCCTTTTAAAAATCCACTTGTAACCAAGAGGCTTACAGCCTGGTGGAAGATCCACCAATTCCCATATATGATTTTGCAGGATTGATTCAATTTCACTATTGATAGCTTCTTTCTAGGAAGGAGCTTCAGGAGTGGACATTGCTTATTTGAAAGTTTGAGGCTCTTCTTTTAGTAAGTACGTTAAGAAATCAAGACCGAAAGTTTTTTCTGTCCTAGCCCTTTTACTATGTCTGGGTTCCTCCTCGACTTTTTCCTCTGGATTTTCCTCAACCTGTCCTTGATCATTGTCAAAAGCAGTATCATAGGTCCTTTTAGGCTTTTGTATCAATTTACAAGGAAACACATTTTCAAAAAATGATGCATTCCTTGACTCGATAATCGTATTGACATGAATCTCTGTGTTCTCACTTTTATGCACTAAAAACCGATAGGCACTGTTATTATTTGCATAACCTATGAAAATACAATCAACAGTCTTGGGTCCAATTTTAACCCTTTTCAGTTCTGGTATTGCCACCTTAGCCAAACACCCCCACACTTTCAAGTATTTGTAAGAAGGCTTTCAACCTTTCCAAAATTCATAGGATGTTTTATTAGACTTCTTATGAGGAATTTTGTTGAGAATATAATTAGTGGAAAATATTGCTTCCCCTCACAAGTTCTGAGGTAACCCCGAACTTATTATCACAGCATTCATCATTTCTTTCAAAGTTCGATTTTTTCGCTCAGCAATTTCATTTTGCTGAGGTGTATAAGGCGCGGTGGTTTGATGTATTATTTCTAATTGTGAACATAAGTCACCAAATGGTGCTTTATATTCACCACCTCCGTCACTCCTAATAGCCTTTATTTTCTTGCCAAGTTGATTCTCAACCTCAACCTTAAATTCAATAAATTTTTCCAAGGCTTCATCCTTGCTTCGCAACAAGTATACATAGCAATACTGAGTGCTATCATCAATAAAGGTTATGAAGTACTTTTTTCCTCCTCGTGTTTGAACAAATTTCAAATCACATATATCACTATAGATTAGATCCAGAGGTTCAGTACTTCTTTCAATTGACTTAAAAGATGCCTTAGTCAATTTTGATTCAACACACACTTCACACTTATGATTTGTATCAATATGAAACTTAGGTAGAAATTCTAAGTTAATTAATCTACGCAAAGTACCATAATTAACATGTCCTAATCTACCATGCCACATATATAAAGACTCAACAAAGTAAGCAGAAGATGTGTTGTTTTTATTAAAAGTAGGAACCACTATCATTACATTTAGTTTGAAGAGCCCATCGCTCAAGTACCCTTTCCCCACATACATCCTATTTTTAGTGAGTACAAATTTGTCAGATTCAAACACAAGGCGAAACCCATTCTTGCTTAGCAATGATCCAGATACCAGGTTCTTCCGAATTTCTGGTACATGCAGCACCTCTTTCAAAGTAAGCTTTTTGCCTGATGTCATCTTGAGTACTACTTGTCCTTTGCTTTCAACCTTGGAGGTAAAAGAATTGCCCATATAAAGTTGTTCTTCATTATCTACCACTTGATATGTGGAGAACATCTTTTTCTCAGAGCAAATGTGGCGTGTAGCAACTGTGTCCACCCACCATGTTTTGGGGTTATTTACCAGATTCACTTCAAACACGATTCCGGACATATGTAAACCCGAAATCATTGCACAAAAATTTTCCTCCTCTGTTATGTTGGCTTGAGCAGGTTTCTTTTTCATGGTTCGTTGAGCCTAACCTTGTGACAATCTTTGGCACGATGTCCTTGCTTGTCACACACATTGCATTTGCCTATGAAGTTCTGAATCTCTCTAGTCTTCGAGCCAGAGCCTTGTTTTGAACTTTCACCAGGATACTTTCTTTTCCTGTTGTTGTGCTTAGGCTTCTGTTCCACCACATTAGCCTTGGCCTCCATGAGATGACGCTCATTTTTCTTTTTAAGACCCACAGTTGTCTTCTTCAATCCTCAACCGAACAATCAAGTCCTCTAGTGACATCTCTTTGCGCTTGTGCTTTAAATAATTCTTGAAATCCTTCCAAGACGGCAGTAATTTTTCAATTATAGTTGCTACCTGAAAAGACTCGCTCAGAGACATACCTTCTGTATGAATTTCATGCAGGATAAGTTGTAGATCTTGGACTTGACTGATCACCGTCTTGGAATCCACCATCTTATAATCCAGGAAGCAGCCAACAACAAATTTCTTTGTTCTTGCATCTTCCGTCTTATATTTGCGATCCAAGGAATCCCACAGCATTTTTGCCAACTTGATTGGACTATACACACTGTACAGCGTGTTGTCCAATCCATTGAGGATATAGTTCCTGCAGAGAAAGTCTGCATGTTTCCATGCATCTACTGCAGTGACAACTTGCGCATCACTCTCATCCTCCTTTAGAGTTGGCGCATCTTCTCGTAAAAACCTCGCTAAATTCAGGGTAGTTAAATAAAATAACATTTTTTATTGTCACATTTTAAAATCAGTACCATTGAATTTTTCAGGTTTTTCCCCATGGTTCACTGGAACATGTCCATGACCCGAGCCATGAGGCAGAGTAGGAGTAACAACCGGAATAGAAACCACCGGTGGAGGCACAATGGGATTAGGAGTAATAACAATACTCTCAGTTGCCATTTTCTGATTAATAAAATAAAATAAATTAAACAAAAAATATTTTACAATAGAATAAATAAAACCAGTAATTAAAACTAACAATATTCTGGAACAAAATATTCTACAAAAAAAAATAAATAAAATATGAGGACAACAAGATTTTATCTTTATTGAAATTAAAATCAGATTGTATAGTATGAACCAAATCAAACAAATAATCTGACAAAAGAAATCAATTAAATTGACCAAATAAATTATCTTACCAAATTAATCAAATAAATTGACCAACATTAATATGACCAATTAAATCAATTAAATAAACCAAATGAAAAATTAATTTGATTAGATAACCAATTACAGATTCATGCTGTGTAAGAAACACTACAAGTTTATTTAAACCAGAAAAGAAGAATACAAAATTCTAATGTTATGTGGCAACCAGTAAACCAATAAACAAAGACACTTTGTTCTATATTAGATAAAATTTCTGTATACAAATAATCTTACTTAAATACGTTGTACATGTGATAGAACTATAAGTGCAATAAACCAATTTCCCCAAAGATAAAACTACTCATGTTCCAGATACAAGAGATCAAAAGAAATATATATATATATATATAACCCAAGAATATTTGTACACAGTGCACTTATGAAATAAAGAATGATATTATACAATCATACATAACTATTCACCCACCTATGTAATAACAAACATGAATATATATACACACATAGACAACGTTAAACTTTCTGTAAATTAAATTTTAATCAAAAAATACAGAAATAAATTTACAGAAGTAAAACAGTAAACATACAATTTATGTCTTAAAAATGTTGGAAATATTTTTCGATAATATTAATTTAACAGAATAATTAAATATAGTAAATAATTAAACACTGAACTTGAGTTAACTTACAATCTTTCTTTGTAGAATCAAACTTAGAACAAATTTGTGATTGAGGCTAGTGTTTGAACATTGTGTCCTTAAGACAGAAATTCATCCTCTCCTAAGGTCCTCGAGAATAATGGACTTCTTGCCTCCAGGATTCAACAATCACCCCAAACAGATGCGACACAGCGTATTGTTTGTACAGCGAACCAGGCTGTGTTTTCAAACTCTCACAAAATGCAAGATAAAGAATGAAGGAAACAGCGAAGAGAGAAGATGGAAGGAAAGAAAAAACTCATTAATTTTGGAATGAAGGGTTGCTATATATATAGGCAGTGAAGTGCTTTTTCTGGAATGGAAGAGAGTTATGATGAACAGTCACCGAACTGAAGACGCAATTGGTCAGAGATGAAGAAGAGTTGCAACTGAAAATTTTGGAATTTGAATTTTTACCGCAAAAAATTATTCGAAATATTCAAATAAGTTTGGAACAAAAAATAAGGACGGGTTTGACCCACACCCGCACCCGCACACTGCGCCCGCCCCGACCGAGCCGGACGGCCGGCCGGCGGTGGCATGCGTGTGTGTGGTGGTTTTGGGTTTGTCCATAACTTCTCTTCCTACAAAACTTATGTACCCCTTGGGACCTAACCCAAGGTCTCCAACTTAGAGCTTATATACTTATAGAAACTCTTCCATGTTTCCTATGTAGGACAAGGTTTAGATACCAACTCATGGGAACCACACCAAACATATTCATGTTCATGAGGCTCACTTCGGTATCAATTTCTCATTCACTTGAAAATGGTTTTGACCACCCGAGTATATATTCTTATTCACCACATGGCGAGGAACGCGTTGCCACTCAAACCCACCAAACCCGAGGTGTGGGTCCTACATAAATTATAGCTCAAAATTCCCAGAAATTAATGGTGATAAACCATTTTCTCTAACAATACCTACCAAAAAAAAGAAAAAGAAAAAGAAAAACTAATTGAGAAAATCTCACTCACATTATATGTGGGATATATCAATGGAAGAGGAATTGAGGTACCACCTATGGCAAATGAATGAGGAGGATAAAGAAGAGAAACTGTAACAACCCTCATCACTGATTACTGCTTAAGTACTGATTACTGTTAAACTGACTGAATCTGATTGATAATTGAATCGATTAAAGTACTGAACTGATTGACTGAGATCCGAGACTGAATCGACTGACTGTAACTGCTTGAATGCATTTGTCCATCTGTTAATCGTTTATCGATCTGTTCATGTTTATATGTTTAAACTGTTAATTGAAGGCCTTATCAGCGGCCGAACTGGAAACCGTTTAGTGTTTCATGATCAGTAGAATTTATCTGATTTTATGGTATAATTCTTTAAAATGTGGTTAGGAATGATTAAATTAGATTTAAACGAATTAATTGTCAAGTTCGACTTAATTACACTTTTGCCACCCCTAGTGGGACCTTTGTTTAAGAGTCTTGTAAAGCCTATTGCATTGAATCAAACATATTCCTCAGCCATTTGCTTGCTCTAGCCGAATTTAGAAGAGAGTTAGAGAGAGAGAGAATTGTTCTTGTAGTTTTGGCTTGAAATCTTGAAGAAATTGGAGTGTGGTTGCTAATTGAGCCCATAGGCTTTGAATACAAGACTTGAGGTAGGCCATTGACCTTCTCATTGTTGAGTTTAACCTTGTTCTTGCATGGTTCATGTTTAATTGAAGAGCTAAGACTTGATTGAGTTCAAATATGTTGGGTTATAGCATATATCATGCATGCATGGTAGAATTGTACATGCATGCTCATGTTTAAGCTTAAGTCCATGTTTCCAGTTTGTTTTCCAGCTATTAAGCTCGATTGAACAAGATTTGAAGCTGAAAATTGATTTAAAGATCATGCATTGCATGTTTGCAAAGTGTTCTTGAAAATGGGTTGAAAATGGCTTTGATTGATCAACTCTTGGGCCTTGCATGTGCAAATTAGCTTTTGAAACTTGTAATACATTGAGTTTAAAATGTTTTCCCAGAATTTGGGCCCAAGAGGTTGAGTTTTGGATGGTTGAATGCTTGGTTCGAACTTGGGAGACAAATCTGGAAATTCCAGATTTGGCTTCCTCGCTCGAGCGAAGGATTCCTCGCTCGAGCGAGAATCGAGCGTGGTATCGCGCGTAAAAATTGAGCATCCAGTACTTTTTCTGAGCACAGACCGCTCGAGCGAAGGGAGGCTCGCTCGAGCGAATCCTTTGATTTTGGGAGCTCGCTCGAGCGAAGGGAGGCTCGCTCGAGCGAGGGGCCTATTTCCAGCAACTTTCGAAATATGCCTTCCAAGTGTATTTTTGCATCCTCATTCCATTCTAGGCATTCTTAGGCCTAGTTTAAGACATCTTAATGAGGATTTAGACATAGAACACACCGAGGCATATTAGGAAGATAATTATTGTACTTCCCCAACTGTTAACCTTAGTGTGTGTTCAATTGTTTAATTGTTTAGGGTTGGCCCTCGGGGACGCGCTCTAGCTGCTATTAGCCTAATCACTGTGAGTAACAATTGTGTAAAGATATGTCCAAAAATGATTATCTTCTGAACTGTTACTTTATTGAACTGCTTACCTTATTGAACTGCTTACCTTATTGAACTGTCTATCTTATCGAACTGTTTACTGTAATGTTAATAGGGATTAGGTCCCTGTACTGAGTGTTTGTAAATGTTATGCATACGGTTCTGTACCGAAAGTATAAATATAAGAAAATCTTTTTGCATACAGACTGTCACAGCTCATTGGACATTGTTTAATTACTGTATTGGCTTCCGCCATGCCCCTGTACTCTGTATTACTGTCCTACTGTTAAGCAGGCCTTCGGTAATCTCGGATTACTGGCCGGTTACGGTGCTAAACCCATAGGGGCGGGTTTGGGTCGTGACAGAAACATTTTCATGAATGTAAACATCTCCTCCAACAGATAATGAAGAAAGTCTAACTGTTGGAGTTGCAACAAATCTTGAAGAACTCGCAAATTTAGCACGGGATTTCTTTTTAAAGCTTACTTCGAGTGCCAACTCACATGGACCTTTTATTCTCATTTTGACCTTACTAGTTGGATGTTTTTTCTTCAATCTTGTTGGAATTTGCACAACATGATTGTTGTCTTCAGAAGCCACTTCCAAGCTTTGAGGTTGATCATCAGTACTTACTTCCTTTTCGGTACAAAAATGGGCACTTAACTTGCTTTCAACATTTGCACCTAGTACAGCGAATTATGAACAAGAAAAATCATAAGTTTCCTCAATTGCAGCAACTTTACATGCTATTGCTCTAAATGCGGTCATTAATGTCTTATATCGTGAGACTTGTTAGAATTTGACATTTACTTGAATCTTATATCCCAACTTGTCCTTCACAGCTTCTGTTCTTGCTTGTTTGATCCACTTCTTCATAACGTATTGTAAAGGAACCTCTTTCAGCTTCAATATTTCTCTCACAACCGTCAAACAGTGACTGCACAAAATCCCTTTCCTTTTAAACTTTGTACAACTACAAGCCGAAGAGCCATCCATCTCCATCTTCACTTTCCATGCATTTTTTCCAATAATAATATCAACAATTGTGTATAGTATTCAATTGCTTGTATGTCTGATTCAACAGAAAGAAAATACTCATCTTGAAACTCTTCAAAAATATTTTTAGTGAACACATTACCCATTTGACTTAACATTCTAAATGGTGCTCTCACCCTTAGCAACCTTTGGTATAAAGCATATCCAACTTCTAACTCCTTGTACCGCTTCTCACAAAGTATCCTTGCAAAATATATGAAGAATTCATTTAAATTAAAATCAGAATGAATGTAATCCTTCAAAAACGCTTTAAAAGATTCATTAAGTTGTGTTGTACTCATTCCCACAGCCCATATTGATTTAACATATGGCCAGCCTCATTTTTCCTTCACCCCAAAAGTCAACTTTAACCAATGATTATCATGAGCATCATATGTATCAAGCATTTCCCCCCACTTCATTTTCCTTTCATTTTTATCATCAATATCAAACATGAATCTATTTAATACGCCTTTCACCCCCTTATCTTGAAAGAGACAATTAATATGCCTTAATGCATTTTGCATCAAATGCCAAGTGCATAAATAGTGACTCGTGTCAGGCATGACAACGGGTATGGCCTTAGCCATTACAGCATCTTGATCGGTAAACAAAGTTTTTAGTGTCTTTTTTGACATAGCCTCTAAAAAAGTTTGAAATAACCATACAAATGTTTCGGCAGTCTCATCATACAACAAATAGCACCAAAAACAACTGTTGCTCTATGATGGTTAAATCCCACAAAATATGCAAATGGCCTATACTCTTTATTTAACTTGTAGGTAATATCAAATGTAACTACATCGCCAAATTGGGCATAATCCATGATCATTTGTGCATCGGCCCAGAACATATTCGTTATTTGCTCTTCATTATCTAATTGGAAAGCATTAAAAAAAAAAAGGATTCTCCAAAGATTTTTGTTGAAAGCATTACAACACATTACTTACTTCCCCATACACTAAACTTTTTTGCCTTTTGGTTCTCAAGTAATTTTTTTGATCTAATTTCAAAAACCCAAGAGACTGCCTCCCATTAGCTTTCTTACCCATGAGTTCAAAAGTCTGCCCTAAATGAAGACCAAACTCTAAGGCTAAGTTTAACTGCATTGCTTGGGTAGTGGATATCTTTCTTTGCGATGGCAATATATGGGTACAATCAGGAGATACAAGTTCATGGTTGTGTTTTTCTTTGAAATCAATCACAACAAATTTCCCAGTACTGATATCCAATTTAACAAAAAGCCAGGCCTCACAACCAGTCCCAGTTTCAGCTCTAGGGTTTTTTGTTAATGGGTCTCGCTTGTCAACCTTCCGAAATCCCTCCTTGTTGCAAACAAAATTTCTAGAAATAATTTGTTTAGTAAACTTGTTCTTCTTACAATATTCCCTTCTTATACTAAACCCCATTCTTTCTCTATATGCATTATAAAAATCCCTTCTTATACTAAACCCCATTCTTTCTCTATATGCATTATAAAAATCAGACGCACCTTCTTCCGAATCAAAAGTCATTCCTTCTTTTGGCTTCTAACCACAATCATTGTTAGGTTCCATATCCATATGAAACTCAACTGAAAAATAAAGGCAATGAAAATCAATACACAATAATAAAGTAAAATCAGTTGGGTTTTAAAGGTTTTGTTTGTGTTTCAAATCATCTACCTACCCGAAATTTACAAACATCAGAGTAGAAATTCTAGAACATTAATGCTGGTTCATTGGTACTAATATCTATTTAGCTCAATCACTCTTTTGTCAGTAATTCAATAGGGAATTTTTTAAGTTGAATATGAAGTCAACTTGCATATATTAGCATAATTTTCTTCTCTTGCTTTTGTAAATCAAATTTTTAATTGTTTTCTAAGAACCATCATAATTGATATTTGCAGGAACTTTTATATTTGCAGGAACCGAAGTGACCACACCATGGAATTCTTAGGTTCAAGTTTTGAAACTGTGATGAATTTGGGGGAAAACAACTAGAAAATGGTTTGCTCATATCAGTAGGCTTATGCAAACATTAAAAATCTTGATATAAATACCAAACTGAGCAGTGTAGATCAGTGCAAATCTTGACAAAAAAATCACTGAAAAAAACACATTACCTTAAGTTTGATGAAGAAAACATATTACCTTAGGTTTCAATTTGGTGAAGAAAGCACATAGAAGGGTTTTCTCGCTAAGGCTTCGGTTCGTGGTCGCTAGAGCTTTGGTTCGTAGTGCAAATCTTGGGAATAAGGATGATGTACTGAAGGAGAAGCAGAAGGAGAGAGAGAGAGACTGAGAAGTCGTCGATGTTCGCCGTTAATTTCACGAGATAGATCGTCGCTAGTGAAGAACTCAAGAGGAAAGAAAAAAGTGAATGGGAAGATATAAGAGGGAAACCTCTATTTTGTTGTGCTGAATGAAATTTAAATTATTTTTTTTTATAACTAATTTGAGCTGTAGATTTTGTTAGGGATGACGTGGCCCAATCCTAGCCGTCGACCGGAGGGAGGGCTGGAGAGGATCTGGACTCGCCCATAACACTTTGGACTTCCCAAGCCACAGACAGCTATTCACCTCACCAAAGATAATTATTACATGTCAATCCACATGATGGTTGATGGTTGTTGTTAGGCATGTGCGTTGTATTGTTTGGACAGTTTGAGAGTAAAATTATAAATTGAATAACAGATTAACAAATTGTGGTTTAGACGATTTTGGACAAATTGACGAATTAAAGAATATTTTAACCAATTATCAAGCATTTACATAATATATACTCTCTGCGTCCCAAAATAATAGTCATTTTTGCGGAATCTAACTTTTTTTGACAATACAATTATTGCACTTTAAAAAAATTGAGGGTATGTTTGGTTTGTGTTTGAGAGATATGTTTTAGAGATAAAAAGTACGAAAACATGTTTGGTTTGGTTTTTTGGAAAATTTGTTTTGGAAAATTGTTTTGAGAGAGAGTTTTGGAAAAAGTGATTGATTTGATGTGTGTGTGAGAGAGATTTGTTTGGAAAACTTGTTTGGTTTGTGTGTTTTGGGAATTTTTTTGGGAAAATTTGTTTGGTAGAGAAAATTTCTGAAATTTGTTTGTAGAGAAAATTTCTGAAATTTTTTTCAGAAACACAAACCAAACCTACCCTGAATTTTCAAATTTACCCTTTGATAGTATATTTTTTGAGGAATATCAATTGTCATAATTATACTTTTTGTGTTGTTAATGAATTTAAAAGAAGGGTAAAATAGGAAATTCATATTATTTTAGTCCTTAATTTTGAAAAGGGACTAATATTTTGGGACAATGAAAAATGGAATAAGGGACTAATATTTTGGGACGAAGGGAGTAACACTAATTTGTATAATATTTTTCACACATATATAACACAAACTAATTTTACATAATATGTCTCATATATATAACTACTAATTTGTAACAAATTTCACATCTTAAATCTCTCTTATACTTATTTTTACTTTCATATTTCATTAGCAATTAAAAAATATATATGTATTAATCATAGCGGAACGGAATAGTTTCAAAAGCAAATTATAAAATTTAAAATTTAATTCATAATTAACAAATAAAGCAATATAAATTAATATAAATTAATACAATTTTAATAAATTAGACGATATTTTACACTGCCTTAATTGTAACCTTTGCAAATTGTCAGCTCCTTTTACATCTTCCTAAGTCATGCCCATGAATCCATGAGTACTTTTGCAGATACGCTACTACTTTACTGACATAGTATCACTGTCATGCTTGATGCACATTAGTGATTGTTATGCGGTTTGTGAAATTCATTTTAGGTTTTATTTTAATAATTTAAATTGCTTAAATTTTAAAAAATATTGATAAGAATACATTTTTAAAAAATCAAATTAATCAGATATTGATAATATATTCATCAAAGCACATATGCATATAGTAATAAATATAAATATATATATATATATATATCAAATTAAATACAAATATTGTTTGATAAATGGTTGTCGATATCTAATTAATTTATTTTTTTATAAATATATTTTTTGATATTTTTTAAAATTTAAATAATTCAAATTATTAAAATAAAATCCAAACTAAATCTCACAGATAGTACAACAATGACCGCAATGCACCAAAGATAACAGTAATCCCAAATCCCTATTTCACATAACTATTTTTATTCCCAAGGTCAAGCCAGATTACTGTCTTAAGTCCACATAAAGAAATCAAAAATATAAATATATATCACCAATTACTGTGCTGTATGGCTCTAAAAAAAAAAAAAAAATCTTCCAAAAAATATTATTTAATATTTATCACATGGACAGAGTATCTTCTGACGACATGCAACTACTAATTCTAACAAACACTTTCGACTATTCGTCACTACTTGTTACCATATCCGTCCACTCTCCATCTCCAACTACTAAATCCGGCAATTCATCAAATATATTTATCTATTTTTATTTTTATTTATTTTTAAAAAAAAAATTTACACCAAACAAGTTTTCTATTTTTGTTTATTATAAAAATAAACCAAAACCTGTTTCTTGTTTTTTATAGACTAAAAACTAAAAGTTGAAAACGTTAACAAATGAGGCTTAAGAGTTTGTGTAGTTTCGAACTCTTTTTTTAAATAAGAAAATTTGTTTGACAAACTATTTCTCAATTTTTTTTTCCAATTTTGTTTTCCATAAAACTTTTAAAGAAGCACTAATTTTTTTATAAAAAAAAAATTAAAAACTATTTAAGCACGAAAATAAAAATAATATGAAAATAATGAGTATCTAAAAAATTTTAAAATACAAACAATACCAAACATACTGTAAGATTTTATTTTATTTTAAATATTTTATATCCAAAATATCTTTTACAAGAAAAAATGGAGAAAAAAAGAAAGGTTTTTCACTGTTAGGAGAACTTATTGGTTGGTCCAGATATCATCACGTGGTATTCTATACGTGTTGTGATTAGTGGAGAAAGTGAAATTCACAATCTTACATTTAGTGATTGAAAAACATGAGGGGAAATGAAAATTTGTGATTGACTTGGGATATAATCACATAGTGCCCTAGGACTAGGGCTGCAAACGAGCCGAACCGAGCCAAGTTTTAGTATGTTTAGCCTTGTTTATTAAGATTAACGAACTCGAACTTGAGCTCAATAAAAATTTAACAAACTAAACTCGAGCCGAGTTGGCTTAGGCTTAACTCAAGCTCAAGTTTGTTCACGAGTCTTACCGAGTAAAAAAATTTATAAATTCATACTTGCGTATGAAACTAAAGTTATAATTAAAACTTTAATTATACAATATATATATAAACATACTAAAAAAGAGTCAATATTTTATCAAAATAATAATATTTACTACCACTATTATATAAATATACTATCTATAATTAACTATTATTTACATTTATATTTTTTAAATATATAAATAATATATTTATCTTATTTTTTATACATATTTTATATTATTTAATATATAAATAACACATATTAAATAAGCAAGCTAACGAGCCGAGTTCACAAATCAAGTTTCAACAAAATCAAACTCGAACGCAAAAAACCAAAAGAAAATTAACAAACCGAATTCAAAGTAAACTCTTACTAAACCGAGAACCTATTCATCGACGGTTCTACTCGGGACTGATCAATAATTTTTCATGGGTGAGGCGGTGTAACGGGTAGACCCGGCCCATTAATAATGGAGAGAGCGTAAAAACGGACCTTTTGAGCGCCAAAGAAGCCTTTTTAAAGTCTCTCTCCTTTCTGTCAGCTCTTTGCTCCCTCTCTCTGTCACGTCCCCATTTGAAGCTTCTTCTCTCTCTCTCTCTCTACAATTTTGTCTCTGAATCAGAGAGATGCCTCTGAGCTCCGTCGATGGACGGGGAGGCTAATCTTCCGCCCCCACCACCACCATCAGGATCCACCAAAACCAATCTCCTCCGTCCGACCAACCCTGACTCCAATCTCTCCCGTTCTTTCACTTCTACCTCTTCCTCTTCTTCTTCTTCCCTCCTCCTCCTCCTCCTCCTTCTATTCGTCTTCTCCACCACAGGGCTTTCTCTGCCATGTTCAAGCTGCCTTCAAGCGCCACCGTCCTCTCGGTATCTCTCTCTCTCTCCTCTCTCTCTCTCTCTCTCTCTGCACATATATGTATATATGTTTTGAAGTGTAAATTGAGAAATTAACGACGTACTTGCGCGGGGTCTTAACTGAATTAACGTCTCAATTTTAGGGTTTTGTTTAAATTTTAGATTTTTTTGCTGTTTTGTTCGCATTGTTTGTCAATGGATGTGAAATTAGGGTTTCTTTTGGTTCTTCGTTGATAAATTGAGAAATTCACAATGTACTTGCAGGGGTTCTTAATTGAATTAGCGTCTCAATTTTAGGGTTTTATTTAAATTTTAGATTTTTGTTCCATTGTATGTCAATGGAAGTAAAATTAGGGTTTAGGGTTTCTTTTGGTTGTTTGTTGCACTGAACTTTGCGATGTTTGCTTCCCTATCTCTTTGGCCCGGTTTGTTTTTAGAGGTAGAATGGAAGGGATTCATAGTGAGGGATTGTTACGGAGGGGATTAAGTAAAATTGTGTTTGTTTTGATGATAGTTGTTAGTGTAGGAATTGTTAAATTATTTTATATAAAATAATAAAACAAATAAAAATATAAAAAATTAAACATTAATATTTTTAAAAAAATCCCCAATATAAAAAAATATAAAAAATAAAATAAATTTCTAAGCCCCTCACTATTTTTCTAATACCATCTCCACGTTTTCCATCTCAATCCCCCTTCCAACCTCCATCTATATCACCTCCTCCATCCTAATCCCCTCCCCAACTCTACAAACAAACACAACATTAAATAACTCCACCTCTATTCTAATCCCCTCCCATCTATTTAACCCCAAAACAAACGGGGCCTTTGCCCCTTGATGTGGGGTTTCAATTTTCTTCGCTGGAAGTAAAACTAGGACTTCTGACTATCAGAATTAGGATTTCGTTAATCTGCTTCCTTTGCTTCTAGGTCTTTCTGTGCACATTCCACTGCTTTATATGTTCAGATTAGAATTAGGGGTTTTTTTTAATAACTACAGTGTAGGTGTTTTGGATTTTTCCATTTCTGTTTCTGTATCACTCTTCACTGAGGGAGGGTTTTCACCTGGTTTGACTAATCGCTTAATAAAATTTTAACCCAAATTTAGGGCTTCTTGCAAGTATTTTTAATGTCTGCTGTAAGGATTTTGCAGGTATGACACAGTCAAATAACATAAGGCCAAGGCGTATTTTGGTTGCACAAAGAGGTACATCGAAACAATCGGCATCAAATCTGGGTCCTACAGTGGACCAAAAGGAGACCCAAGATAAGGATCAAGTTGCACAGACAGTGAATACAGGTCCTGTTGTAAACGAATATAACGTAGATGCATCAATCACACCGCCTTCCATGCCTGTCACCATTACAAATACATATGAAGAGTCTGCTGCTGATCCATTTGACATTCAGCAAGATCAACCTAAATCCTTTGCTGATAACAAACACAACGACATCATTACTTCATCTCTTGTAGAATCTCAACATGTTCCGTTGGTTGATGGTCAGAACAAAGTCCACTTTTCAGTGGGAAACAATGCTGGATCGCTGGGTAATAAATTGCTGACTTGTTAGTTTAGGAATTTGGTTGCTAGACTGAATAAATCCTTAATAGCTATTTATGTGACCTTGTGACAAATATATGAATGCTTGAAAGTTAATATTTTTGCACATATCTTAACAATTGGCAAATTTGTACACAAATTTATATCAAATGTCAGTATGCTTTTCCATATTTTTGCTTTCTCTTTCAATGGGTCTGTCTATGCAGGGGCCGACGACCAAATGGCCACTGGAACAGACAACTTATTGTCTCATATGGGTTCACTTTCATTGACAGAAATGGAATGGGATAATCAACCCGGTGCTGCAACTGCTATAAGTCATGACTTGAAGCAGCAGAATCTTCACAACATAGAAGCAGATGTAAGTTTGAGGTCTGATGGACCAAATTGTTCTTTGTTGGCAAAGACAACAATTGAACACCAGGATCAGCTGCATCAATTCAGAAACACTTCGCACGGTGACTTGAGCCACCCTATGACTCAATCTTCAGTTGCTGGGTTATCTTGTGCTACCACAACATTAGTCAATTCAGTTTCCGCTCCCATGCTTAATTCAACGGCGTATTATTCGCATCCTCATCAAAATAGTAGGTCTAATGTGGATGTAGAATCTTTGAGAGATCGCAATGTCAGTTCCCAACCCATTAAGGAATTTGACCTGCCTAAGGAGCTGCAAGGCAGTGAGCCAAAGGAAAGTGACAATCCAAAGGATCCTTCCCCTCTTGATGACAAGTCAAACAAAGGGAAAGGACTTGCAGGTGATGCTACTGACTTACCATCTCAGGCTTCCTTGTCCAAAAATTTGTCTTCAGGTGTGAAGTTGGAACCTTCTGAATCAGGAAAACAGGAAAAAATTGCTAGTGGCAAAGTGGCACCCCGTAAAAGAAATTATGATCCTGCCTTGTTTCTTAAAGTTAATGGGAAGCTCTATCAAAGGCTTGGGAAAATAGGTAGTGGTGGAAGCAGTGAGGTTCACAAAGTCATTTCATCAGATTGCACAATTTATGCCCTGAAAAAAATCAAGCTTAAAGGTCGTGATTATGCTACTGCATATGGATTTTGTCAGGAGATTGAGTATCTAAACAAGCTGAAGGGAATGAACAACATTATACAACTCATCGACTCTGAGGTATGCATACGCCCTTCAGAACCGAACCAACCAATAAGTATAGAAAAACTAACTGAAATTTTGTTCCCTTTTTTTTACAGCCCCATTGCTTGGTTCAGTTCAGTTCAGTTCATTGCATCTATGAGTACTATACTACTAAGTAAATTAAATAATTCAAACCTTGTTGTCTGGAAGGTTATTTCATATCATGTTTTCTAGTGTATAGTATTCTTTTTCGTCTTTATCTAGTTTAATAATTTACAAAACTACCTCTCATATTTATTTCCTTCTTAGGTGACAGATAAGACTTTGCTCCAGGAAGTCATGAGCAACAAGGATGGTAGAGTTAAAGAAGATGGGTATATATACATGGTGCTTGAATATGGAGAAATTGATTTGGCTCACATGCTTTCCCAGAAGTGGAAGGAAATGGAGGGCACTAATTTGACTATTGATGAGAATTGGCTTCGGTTTTATTGGCAGGTACTCTAGCAATTCCTTGTTTACTATTGTCTCTAATTATGGCTGAGCAATAGTAATTTTTTTATGATGATTGCCTAAGGCTTGGTTTGGCTTATCCTATATAAGCCAAAAAGCCAAAAAGTTATTTCAAAATCCAAAAAGATATCACTATTCACCAAAAAAAAAAAAAAAAAAAATTAATTTTTTCCCAAAAAAGTACCATTTGAATTGATGTTGGGCAGCGTTTGCAGCGGCTGTGCAGCAAAAAAGAAATGATTCGGTGTGATTTTCACACACACAGTTGTTCGTCCCATGGGAGCCATCACGGGTCCCGTTTTGATAATCTGAACCGTTCAATATGTAGAAATCGTCGAGTACTATATGTCTGCAAAAAATCACATTGATCGAATATCGATAACTATATGATCAAATCAGTTATATACAACAAATGGATGGTGTTATAATTAATGATTGAAAAATAAATAAATCTGATCAGATAGCTATCGATATCCGATTAACGTGATTTTTTATAGGTACATAGTGTTCGACGAGTTACACATATTGAACGGCTCAGATTATTAAAATGGGACCGTGATGACCCCCACGGACCAAACAAAACCGTCCAGTGCTTTGTACAAAAATTAGCCAATAATTTTCAACTCCAATTCACTCAGCCGGTTGTATAGCCGGTTGTACGGCTGGGGCCCACTCCTCTCTAATCATCTCTTACACATTTTTTTTATACAATTTTTTAATACACATTTTTTCATAAAAAGTCAAAAAGTTAACCCAAACCTCCATATTTTTTTTTTGTCTTTTTTAGTCCAAAAAGACAAAAAGTGCACTTTTTTAGGACACCCCAAACCAGCCCTAAATGTTGTTTCTGGAAATGGTCCTCATCTTGGTTTTATTATTTAGTTTTGTCTCATCACCCTTAATATATGTCTCGAGCCTAAAATATCAATAATGGCAAGATTGATTCTTGTATTGTTCGTAAGCCCTATCTAGTAAATTTGCTTTGTGCCTTCTCTAAATGTACTGGGTTCCTGTGTGTTATGTATGGATTAAGGTTTCCGCAAGATGGAAAAAGATATAGAGGCACTCAGGTGATGCTGGGTTATCCTTCTGCTTCATTTAGCCTGATAGGAAGGGAACTTGTTACTGCTTAAGGAAAATAGGAGGGTGCTCCAAGTTCTAGAGAAGAGAAAAAGAAGAAAACAAACAAGAAGCTCAACTCATTGAAGTTGGCTCAATATAAGAACAATTCAAAATTTTCTATCCAATTGAGAAAGTCAAGCCAAAACTTTCCAAGCATAGATGAAAGATTCCTAGGATTGAGCAAGGTGGAGGTGACAAAGTCTCTTTGCACTGTCTAGTCTTTTGGGTTTGGGGGAGGTTTTCGTTTATTAGTTGAGGCCTTTATTCTAGGTCCAGGTCTTGATTTTGTTTCCACTTTGAGCTAGAGGATGTGTGCTTTCGTGTTGTGATGCCCCACTTGAGCTGTGTATTGAGCTACATTGTAATATCTTCTTCTTCTTCTTCTTCTTCTTCTTGATAATAAACCACTCGTCCAAAAAAAAGTTAATCCTGTAGCTTTTTCTGAAGCAGGAAATCTGATATTTACCTTGTTTAAACATTTTGCAGCAAATACTTCTTGCTGTTAACACCATACACGAGGAACGTATTGTGCACTCAGACTTGAAGCCAGCTAATTTTCTTCTTGTCAGAGGTTCATTGAAGCTAATTGACTTCGGTATTGCCAAAGCTATAATGAGTGACACGACTAACATTCAAAGGGATTCACAGGTTAGTCAACATCCATTCTTCCTTTCTTTTGCTGGGTATTACCCGACTATGATGCATCTCATTCCCTGTTCCTCTTTGTTTGTCAAATGACCAATCCCATGGTGCCACATCAAGATGCTAGGATGTTTCTGTTCATTACATGAAAAAAACATAGAAATTGTAATTGCTAATATGGCAAGTTGTGATTGGTCACCTGATGGACAAGGGGTCTAGTTTTATTGTTACATGAAATTTGTGATATAGTTTGCTTAATTTTTGATAACTAACTAGTGCAGGTGGGTACATTGAGTTACATGTCTCCTGAAGCTTTTATGTGCAACGAAACAGATGCAAATGGAAACACCATAAAATGTGGTCGTGCATCAGATATCTGGTCACTTGGTTGCATCTTGTACCAAATGGTATATGGAAGAACACCATTTTCAGAGTACAAGACTTTCTGGGCCAAGTTCAAAGTCATAACAGACCCGAACCATGAAATTACGTACGAACCCGTATCCAATCCATGGCTTGTTGATCTGATGAAGAAGTGCCTTGCTTGGGACAGGAATGAAAGGTGGAGGATTCCTCAACTCCTTCAACACCCTTTTCTTGTCCCTCCAATCCCACCCCAATTGTCTTGGCGCCGGGACCAAAACTGTAAATTGCTTCAGTTGATTGTTGAATCTTGTGCTAATAACCAGAAAGCCCTGATGCTATATGGTCAGCTTGAGGAATCACTAATGGACCCCAGACCGGCATTGGTATCTCAGTTATCCACATCACTAGACCAACAACGCAAGTTGCTCTGTGAAATTTCACAGATTTGCTTTCAACTCCGGGAACAATTAGCAGACCAAGTAAAAGAATAGATGATTTAAGTCAAGAAATTTTGGCAACACACCGAGTGAACATTCACTCTGATGTCTTGGATTTAACATTCGCTTTGTATTCCTTCAATGTGCATACTGACAAAGTTCCTTTTTTTTTTTTTTTTTTCAGATTAACCATGTAAATGGGAAGTATGTGCATTGTATGTGTTAGGTTTTTGCACAGCCTTCTGGAGCTATTATTGGGATCGGTTTTGTATGGAAAAATCAGTTTTGAATTATATGGGTTTTTGGCTTATAATTAATGTTTTGAGTTTCTAGGGAAGTCAATGTATAGTGTATTGCTTTGAACGAATCATTGTGTTAAGAGTAGTATTCTACTTGGCATTTGAAATAAATTTGTTTTGGTCGTCACTAGAGGATCTCAAGGAATAATGTAATTTTTTACCTATTTTTGCAGTTGACTGTTTTGTTTAAAAATCAAGATATAATAACCTAATACTCATTTTCATAAATTTATATGCACTATAAAAAGATGAGTAAAATTATTTAAGTTCAATTTGATAAAAATTCAACTGTTCAAAAGATAAACAGACAAATCTTTTAAAACATTTTAAAGTTAGTTATGTTCTCAAATCAAACGTTATCAATCTATTATTCAATTCAACTTGACTCGCATGAGATAATGTCCACTTGGTGCATCCATACTCTTTTCATCCATTGTTTAACAGAATGGTACATGAGTTGCAGGAAGAAAATTGAGTCTGTTACTGTGTGTGGATTATAAAAGTAGGAATGGAAAGAGTGAAATACATTTAACCTGCCTTTTTTTTTTTGTTCCTTTCCAAATCCCTACTTAAATTTATAATCCAAGCACAGCCTACGAGTTTGGTAAATTTGCTAGCTGAGTTCAATTAACCCATTGATATAAAGATAAGTAAAAGAAGTCGAGGATAACATACTTCTAAAAGTTTACCAATCCCCTACTCAAAATTTTCTATTACAAGGGTAAATTGTACAATAGGTGGTCTCAAAACCTGAAATTTATAAACCTGTTCTTAACACAACTGCTACCGAACAATTCTAGGCAATCAATCCATCAACAAGCCGAACACAAAGACAGAGTGAAATAATTTTAAGGGCCGAAAATTGGTTACTTGGGCAGTGAGTACAGGAACCGAGTCACAAGCCCAAGAAGACGTATATCTGCTCTGAACTGAAAGAAGCCAAACTAGACATTGTTGTGACTGACTAAAATCTCAACTGATCACAATGAGATGCACAAGTTGTCGCTTCCTCTGCGTAGCTCACAGCAGAAAAATGTATACTACTGTTGATGTCAAATTCATCTTACAGAAGCAAATGAAGGTAAGTTTTGCTAGTCATCCATAGGCGAGTTGTTCTTGGATGAGAGCTTGTAAGACGCTTCAACATGTGCTTCCTCCAACTTGATAAAGAGTTCCTTCATGAACTGAGTATTTGTTCCATGAGTTATCCGCAATATATCCACTGCCTCAGTCAGTGATTTAATTGCATCCTTTGTGGCCCCGAGTAACCTGTAGAATGCAGAATTTATCATTCCACTTATAAAGAAATTCTTGCAGTAAAGCAGCGCATTGAGAAATTCTAATTTCATTTTATTGGTCATAATTTCCTAATCAAAATGGGGAGGAGGAACTGGTTAAGGAGTATAACGAGGGGGACGTAATCAAATTGGGGACACTAAAACCTCAGCTCCTGCTTAAATCTCAAACATAGGTTAAAAGGAAATTTTATTTTTAAGCTAGCACTATAGACTCCATAATTAATTTTATGCTGTATAGACTTGTTTCAATTTACAGGTTTTAACTTCTGTGAAGCTTTTCAGCAGTCTGTCGTACTATTTTATGAGCAAATATACCATAGAATATGAGTTTGATTTGATATAATGTATGCTTGTAAAACATAATAAAATAAATAAACCTAACTATTTTTGCACTCAATTTGCAAAATTGGAGAAAATAAGCTGTCATTTGGATCTTCATCATTAATTTTCAATGCAGAACATACAAGCGAACTTGGGAATTTCATATGGGGCCTACTTGACACCTCATAATTATATCATGGAAGTCTAAACATAGAGGCAGTGTGCTAATAGACAAAATAAAGCATTTTAAAAAGTTACTGTGGAAACAAACGAAACAAAGATGGAATTCTAACCACTCGAGTTTTCCACAAGTATAATATTGCAGTCCAAGCAAAGGATGGAACCCTGGATATGCTCCTGTAATGAAGCAGAAAGGTCAAATTGATGGGTAGTACATAATAGCATTTCAAAACCTTAAAAAGAACATATACAGTCCACTGTAAGAATATGATATCCAATATGGGGATTTTTTGTCTCAAAATTGTAATTTTTTTTTTTTTAAGCATCTCAAAATTGTATTTTAAATAGCTATATAAAAATATTTCAATTTCAAAACTATTTGAGAAAATATAACACTTTTTGAAATCACGGGGTTGAAAGTCGCAATTTTAAGTGATTTCAGGCTGAGTTGGCCAGACACTAGTTTGGCGAAAGAATTTAAAAAAAAAAAAAAACAAGTGTGGAAACCATGAAATTGCTGGTTGAACCCACCGGATGAAATTGCAACTTCTGAGTTTGTTATACTGCTCAGTTTATTGGTTCCTTCTTTATACTATGATTCCAGTTCCCTACAAGCATTGCTGGGATTTCAGTTCCCTACAGGCAAGATGCCCTATCCCTGATGTTGGCAGACATGCCTATGCATGCCATTGAGTCTTATCTTTGCATGGAAGTTTATGTTTCATTTTTTTTTTTGCCATTTGCCTATTTACTTAAAGTTCTACACCTCTTTGTATTGCATTTTTCAAAATAAAAAATATATATATATTCATATTTGTAACCAACCAAATGACATCCTGGAAAGTGGAATTTTAAACCACAATAACGAATAATCTAAAATGGACATTAATATTCTATGTCAAATAGCAGAAGAAAAAGTGCTTCCACAGGCATAATATCATACCTTTTAACCCTGAACACACAGATCAAACTAGCAGCTAGTCAAAATAGTAACAGAACTTTGATAAATCTCCTACCCAAAGGTTAAGGTGAAAAATAACATACTCTGATAAACTGGAATAGTCAATCTGCAATACGCAAGAGCTTCCTTCCAATCTTGAAGCTCCATCAATATCTAAAAGAGATGTATAGATTTCATTCATCAAAGTCATAAAAGAACCTCCATATATAATTATAAGCCAGAACTGGAAGCAGAAACCCTACGGGTGTCTAAAGAGGACTTTCCAATTCTACTGAAAAAGATCTTCCACTAGACAGGGAACTCACTAATTGCATGTTATGGCAAGAAAAAGATGGACTTATTTCCAAGCAATCGTAAGTCTAACGTAAAATTTTCCTTATAATGGGGACATACGCCCATCAACAAGGTGGTATACCCCCCAAGCCTAGAGGAAACTGTTCAAAAAATAAGCATTCTTTTATGATAATCAGGACCCCAAAAAGAACAAGTTTAGCACCCAGAAGTATTTGGTGAAATAAAATCTCTTACACTATTTAAAGAAAGGAAATATGTTGGCAAGATTCAGTAAGATATATCTCAACGTAGAAATGAATTGCTTCAATTACACCTAGGCTTCTATCAGATTTTCCACGAAACTGCAGGGAGGGGAAGAAATGAAGTAAAGAAGAAACCCGTGATAGACCTTCAGAAGAGTTTCCCGAGTTCGCATCAGATCAATCGAAAATGGATGGCATAGCTTCACTTGTAGTTTCTCAATCATCTTGTATGTAGCACTGGCTTCTGTATTATCTGAACACCGTCAAAGACAACTTTCAGAGAAAAATTATTGACTTTACTCCTTACAATCTGAAACCTTTTTCCGAAAGAACAATATTCATTTTGATCAATGTGATTGATAGAAATATAGTTTCTAGGGGTAAATTATGTAATTTTGTAATTACTAATCAAAATATCAAGTTGCCATTAGAAATTACTAGATTTCAGTAAAATCATCAGAGGATACACCCAGAGGAAAGCAATTTGGAAGCTTTCTCTGACAAAAACCTTATTTCACTGGCAATTTCCTTCATTTCTTCTTTGTCCCTAACAAGTCCACACTGATGGCATATGAATCCTTTATCACCTGCATATTCAAACAGAAATCATTGAAGAGACACGCAATCTCACTGACTCAAAACAGTCAAATGCACGAACAGACATACCAGAATCACGAAGCAAGAAACCATCACATCCATTATCCTTGCATCTATAACCTTCCAAAATTGCACTTTCTTGAATATCATCAGGTTGGCCCTTCGATATAGAACTGGCTAAGTTTAGTGGAAGTAGTCCAGAGAGAAGTTTCAATGTTGAATAATAGAATGATATAGGATCAAAAAAATTTAAACCGATGTAAAAGTACCACTTTTATGCAGCGGAGACAAGCGCAAGAGAAAAAGTACTGTTCTTTGAGAGCCTTTTGTCGAGTCATGGTGCTTCCAGCTGTTTCTATGTAGCTTATCGATACCTTCAAGTACAACGAGCAAGTAATAAAAGAGTATGAAATAAAACCAATCCTTATGCTAGACACACACACTCACAGAGCGGTTGAAGTTAAGAAGAACCGGTTGGGTACATGCAGAATAAGAGAAGATTCAGATCCACAGGAAATGTATTTTCTTATTTAGATTAGCTATTTTCTTCCTTATGCAGAAAGCAACCAACATAGCTGAAATGGAAATATTACCTCAGTACCTTTGGGTATATGTTGCACAGCGCGAATCACTGCAACCCTTCCCTCAAATACCAGGACAGAATTTGGCAAGCAGCTACAGTACCAAAACCATTTATCAGAGTAAACAGGAAGGAGAGGAAAAGCAAAGAAAAATAAAGTCTAAAAGGAATTACCTGTGGTTGATGATAGAAATAATGGGATACAGTCCTGTTCCCAGTGGTCTCAGTTCACTGTCACAAATGGTATGCGCATTGCACGCAAGCTGCATGTAGTTGAGGAGGTCAGACGAGAATCATCAGATTGACAATCTCTGGGTAGAGACCATTTGAGATGAGACATCATGCTTATGTGTGACAAAAATGGGTTTCCATGAAAAGGAACAACAAAATATCAAACAGGAAATCATAAGTGTGATAAACACTTGACAGATAGATGTAGTTTCTTATGATTGGAGCTCCCTGGATTTCCAACACAACTGAGATACTTTAAAGTCTACCACATAACTGCAAGCCCTAAAACTGAGTTTTAACTTCAAACCGGGTTTGTTTATGCTTTCTCTGAAACTGAGCACTCTAACTATATACCCAGATACTACAGGGACGAGAAAGTAATTTGGCTCATTATCTAATAAAATACCTTGGAAAAATTTTCTGCAATCTCTTTTATATTGATGTCAGGCAACTGAAGTATCAAGCTGACAAGGTTAGCCATCTGTGCGTACAACACCAATTGCTTTTCATCGATATCAGACATATCTTCATGAAAACATTGTTAACAAAACATTCAAATGTGTCGAAATGTAATGATGGAAGAAAAAGACCACGGAAAGCACATTGTAAACTCAAAGACAAAAATCTGTAGAGAAAGTTTGTGAATAGAAAGTCTCAAAGACTGAAATAGATAAGGATACGAGATACTAAAGCTTCCACCAGATTGTAGTTGTCAGTCGCAGTAGTTGGGATAATCTGGCAGTGATAAAAAAACAATAATTAAGAGCCATTTGTACCTTAAACTAGTTGTACACATTATTGCTCAAGTGAGAGAAATTCTATACATCTAGTTGAAAACATAACTGTGCATTTAGCCAACATCTATAAATACAATAAGCATTCAAAGATATCACAAAAATGAAATATTGAAAGAAAGGAGAATCATTCCATTAGGTGCTAGACACATAATATGAATTTCTGACTTTATCAGCAAATTTGAAAAATCAGAAATTTTTTTTGGATGAATTTGACCAGATTTTGCCAATTTTTTAGTAATTTGAAAGATCTCTCAACTGAATTAAGAAAAAGGTTAAAAAAAATCCGCTTTCTCTAAATTCCAAATACAAAATTTTCTGATATTTGCAGAATATTTCAATTTTTCAGTTAAACTTCTCCTACCGAATTCAACAAAATACTCCAAATCCGGCTTTTTGTGAATTTTAAAGCCATGTAATGGACTAAAAATGAGAATATGATGTTATTTACATACCACAGCAAGTCTTAGCTGCTAAGAACTCACTGGAATCCAGGTTGCGCCTAACAACATGTAGTATCTGTATTGGATACTACAATCATATCCTCTTTTGTTGCTGTTTAAGAATTTAGTATGGTAAAGCAGTTTGATTTGGGTGTTGAGACACTACTCCTGCCATATTATTCAAGTCAACTGATAGTATCATAGGCGAAAATAAGGTTTATGTGCTGATAAAACTAAGATACGCAAATCTTGTCCTAAAGTAAATTGCTTTTAAGTGGCAGTCTGGAGAAGAAGAATTGCTTTGTATCTATTATAAACCACAAAACTATACTTCATCTCTGAAGCACTTGCAAAACTGATCACCGAATCGCACTGGAGCTGAAACCGATGAATTTATAGTCAAGGCTTTATATAATCTAATGGCAAGTTATTGGCCTATACATACAGAGATATATGTTCTGACTAATACATAGTCAGAACAGCAATGTTGTTAATAATAAATTGAGGGGAAGGAATCAACAGTAAGATTTCAACAGAGAGAATATGATGTTCTCTTGCGATCTAATGGCCAAGTTATTGGCCTACACATATAAAGATATATAATCTAACAAATACGTCAGTTTACGGTTCGCTCCACGTCAACCCCTTACAATGGCCCACCCATGCGGATTGAAATGGAGAATATATGCAAAGTTGTAAACAGAATAACATTAATATTATAAATGCCACACCCTGGTTCAATAGGAAAGGTAGGATTCGGCAAGCAGTAAGCTTTTAGTTTGGGTGGACTTAGCGGTGAGCTAATGCATGGATTAACACATCATAAAGTCATATAGCCATTTGTGGTTTTCAAGCCGCTGACAAGGAATCTTTTTTCATGATTCACAGATCTGGCAGCAATTTCATCCCACAGACACCAACTCAACAGCACTACTTTTTTTCCTAGTCATGAAGTTTGAAATCCGTGTAAGTAGGCTGTAGTAGCAAGCAAAGCTCTTGATTACAAATTTTCTTTCTGCCCCTATGATAAGAAGGAAAATAAAAGGCAAAAGATTTTTTAAATCAAAAGGGCTAAACTGTAAATGAAGAAGAAATTTTGGATATTTACTTTCTCACTTTTTAAATAAGTGAAACTTACCTTCTCACTTTGCAATTTCCTTCGTAGGTAAAGTTTCACCATCAACCGTATAGAAGATGTAAGAGATTTTTGCCTATCCTTGTCAAGTTTTGAGAGAGCACTGCATTCAAGACGATGCAGCTTCCAATCTGACTTCTGAAAATGATAACAAATTGCAATCAATATATAAAATAAGGTAAAAATCACTCCTTTTTTTTTAACTTCTTATTTTATTTTTGGTGCCACTGAAAACTTCTTAAGCTATTGTCTTGTAGAAGATCCCGTCAGCCAAATGGTGACAAAGTTTAAGAACTTCCTTTCTTTATGCATTAGGAAAATGGATTATTTAGCTTCCTATAAAAGGAAAATTTAGTTTTTTGCGTGGTCTGGGTGATGTTGTGTTCATTATGCGAGCTTCATGCATGTTGGGGCTATTGTTGCCCTAAAAAGTTGGATAGGAAAAGTGGCAGACTGTGGCTTTGTCTATTGCGTGGAAAGTTTGGAGGAGAATAGGTGGACCTTTGAGAATGTATAATTGTTGTGTGTAGTTTGAAAGGATGTTTACTTTTTTTTCTCTATTTTTTTGGCTGAGAGAGGATTGTCCTTTCTCTTTATTGTCATGTCTGCAATTTATTGGCAACTTGTACATCGATTGTGGCCTCTTTGACTGCACAGTGTTTTTTTTGCCCCCTTAAGACATTTTTGCTAATAGAATTTTGTGCTTATCAAACAATTAAAAGACAATTTAGATACTATTTAGAGATGAGCAACCAGACATCTAGTTTTGGCACAAAGACATCCTATTTAAGAATTAAAAAGAACAAGGAACGTTGAGAAAAATAATATATAACCTTTGCGCCTAAAAAATTGGTTTTTAAAGGACAATGAACATTGAGAAAAATAATATACCAATGCTTTGATGGAATTTTATCTGTTTATGATTATATAATATATATAACCTTTGTATACCTGGCATGTGCTCCCACAGTACCAAACAACTTGACAAGATGAGCACCTTTTAAGGTTACTTGTCGTTAAACACCAATCACATCTTGAGTCAACTGAAACTCTGTTTGGTACAGAGACGTAAGGTTCTTCACTTAAAATCACATCTCCTGTAATGTAGAACTTGTATTAGAGTGGGGGGGGGGGGGCGGGGGGGGTGATTAACGAATCAATACTGCAATGCAATGTCACTCAGAGATACATAGATGTTGCTTAGGCTTTCAAGAAATGTAGCCACATATTGTTGGATTGCAGAAGCCCAACGCTACTGACAGTATGATGATAAATTGATCAGCTTTCAGATAGGCAGTGTTTCATGCAGATTTTTATCTAATAGAATTTCTATGTTGCTGATCAATATATATAGGATTATCAAAGTTTTTAAAGGTGAATGCGTAATGTGAGGTGTTTTACCCCTCATGAGATGAGGCGAGGCGTGGCGTAAGCCTTAAGGTGTTGAGGCGTAAGCCTTGAGGTATTGAGGCGTACGCATTTCAAATTCTGAATTTTTATATTTAGGAAATAATTTATATATTTTAAAACAATAAATAAATACATCAAAATTAAATATAAAGGTGTAAATACTTTTCTACTCAAGGCTCACTGCAGAAAAAGAAGCTTTGATCTTTTGAAAGTGAAATTGGTATTCTTAACTTTAATGATTGAGTTTCTCACTCAGCATTAACTTTGTGTTTTTTCTTGATTGGTCATTTACTTAATTTTTCCTATAGAATATAGTTGCAAAAGGGGTTTTTTCTTTTTTATTTTTTATTTTTTTATGTTTAAACCATCTATTAGACTAAATTTAACAAGAACCTAAGACAAACTCTCCATATGCATACTCCTCACATACTTATGCGTAAAAGGCATACAAGACGTACCTAAGGCGCATGTCTCAGATTGTGTGCACAAGTCTTTGGGGAATAAAGCCTAAAAATCAAAGCCTTGAGGCGTTTTGCCTTAGCCTTGCCTCGAGACGAGCATCAGTAAAGCCTTTTAAAACGTTGAGGATTATTGCATGCAAATGAATGGAATAGGCATGGATATAAGAGACAAATAAACAGAAATTTAAGCAAAACACATGGAATCGATAATAATACAAATATATATAGTGTTGAAAAATTTTCTTCAATTTCTTATAAAGTTCCAATGGCTAACAAAGATTACAATTGGATTAATATCAGTAGATTGTTTGTCAATCATTCATTGAATTTTTTTTTTCTTATATTGGTGCATTTCATAGTTTGGAGTAAAATAACTGTGACAACTAAAGGGATTTTTGGACCATAGTTGTCTTGCCATGGTGGTAAATTTGCCAGCACCATGCGCTGCATGACTTCTGATAACAAACCAAATAAGACTTCTAATAACCATGTGAATATTCTTCATTGCGGCATATATCAATCAAAACAATTTCTTTTACTCATCATATCATACCTATTAACACCAGCAATGCAATGAAAGGGGGCAAAAATAAAATCCAAATATAGGATTATTGCACCACACTTGTAAAAATTCATAAAATAAAATTATTGATTAATTCATTCCCGTTTCATTTCAGTAAACCAAACAATGCCTTAAGAGTCATCTGATCTGATTATCCCCATTCAAACAATATCATATCAAACAGTAAAATAGAGAGAGGGAGAGAGAGAGAGAGAGAGAGAGAGAGACCGGGAGAGAAATCTCTGGTGGAGAAGAGGCAGCGACCTTTTTCGGGGAGAATTGAAAGTGCTAAACCTCGTACTGAGAGTGCTCTCTGCAAATCATCCATCGGGAAAGTGAAACAAGAAGCAGAGAAACGAGTCACAGTCACAGAGCACCCACTACAACTCTGGTTGCTGATACACAAAGGGGTGGCCTAGTGCCAGGCTAAATATTGCTATTGGCAGTAAAATGTACACCTATGCTTAGGAGTCACTATTTTTGGGAACACAAAAATAAGTCACTTTTTTGTTTTTTAATTTTTTGAATTTAATATTTTTTTTAAAACAAATATATTAAAATTTATTATTATTTTTAGAAAAAATTATCAGTAAATCCTATGTGGTAGAAAGTTAAACCATTTAGTCCTACAAATTTTCTTATGCACCATTTAGTCCCACTATCTACATCAGCAACATCAACAACATCATTAACATTATCAAAACATTAACAATATCAAACATTAACAAAACATCATTTAAAAAAAAACATTAACATGAACATCATCAACATCATGATGTTCTTCAGCGATGTTCAAATCAGATCGAATCAATACGAGCCCTAATCGATTCCCCAACAGACAGATCCATGATTCTTTTTAATTTCTATCCACAAATTTTAGTAACCCAGAAACGAAAGATCAGAGTAGCAAACAGGACATGAAAAATCAAAACTAAAAATATTCACACAACCCTCAATTTATTTATGCAACCCATTCAACAAAAAACAAACACATCTGACCCAACAACACACCATGATAATCCATCATCAATCACATCAGTAGCAGGCAGAGGTTCCAAATTTCAACAAAATTACAGAACTTCTTCTTATAGGGTTAATTAAGGAATTCAAGACACAACACGGCCAACAATGGAGTAATTAGCTTCGAACTTCTTCTCCCAATCGTTGAGAACGCCGATCTCCTTCTCAGAAGACCATCGAGAGAGGCACAGACATCTTCCTCGTTCTTGTTCATCTTGGCTAGGGCTCGGCTCGCCTCTTTGCCGGCGAACATGCCATAGGGGCCGCCGGGGCCGTAGAAGGATTTTCCGGCGGTGACATCGAAGATCCGACCCCTCACCGCCATGTAAATCAGCTTCGAGGGGTCTGAGCCGTCGTACTGGTTCAGTTGCTGCAACGTGAACTCCATTGATGCTCGCTCGCTCGATCGAATAGATTCGACTTTCGAGTGGAGTGAGTAGGTGAGACGAAAGAGAAGACAAATTACAGAAAATTATTTAATAATCCCGTAACATCATCAGCAGAGATCATAATTCAAATTTTTTTTTTTTATTTGGTTTGTGATTAGTTTTTAATTTCTATCCACGTTTGATGTTGTTTGATGGTGTTGTTATGATGTTTGATGTTTGATGTTGTGTTGTTAATGATGTGATGACCTTTGATGATGATGATGTTGTGATGTTTGATGTTGTTTTGATGATGATGTTTGTGATATTTGATGTTGTTTTGATAATGATGTTTGATGTTGATGTTGATGATGATGTTGTGATGTTTGATGCTGTTTTGATGATGATGTTTGATGTTGTTTTGATAATAATGTTGTGATATTTGATGTTATTTTGATGATGATAATGTTGTTTTGATGATGATGATGTTTGATGTTTAATGGTCATTAACATTGGGATAGGACCTAACGGTTCATAAGAAAATTCATAGGACAAAATGAGTTACAAGATACAAATTTAAGATTTATTGGTGCATCCCCCTTATTTTTATCCATATTAAGTAGATGAATTTAAAAAATAAAATTTTTAATAAAGAATTTTTTTTTTAAAATTTAAAAAGCCAAAATAAGCACATAGAAAAATCAACTATTTTTATTTATTTTTGCTTTTTTAAAAAAATTGCAATTTTTATTTTTTGAAATTTTTATGATTCGTCTCGTCAAATATAATTTAAAAACTTAAAACTTTTTTTAAAAAAATTTACTAAAAAAAAAAAAATGAACAAAAAAGTCATCAAAAAGACAAACTCCAAACTCCCTATCAAACTATTACCCTCTTATCTCGTTTTACTTCATCAATTATTAATTTTAGTAATTATTTTTTAAAATTATTAACCTATTTGTATATGTGATTTAGAATTGTTTTAGTAACTAGCTATTTAGTTAGGGGGATTTTTTTTAAGGTCGCTAGTATTAAAATTTTATAATATAAAGGACATTCAATATTTTCATAATATCTAAGGTCTCTCAATATCGATCCAGAGAAAATTGTCAAATCCAGAGCAAATTCAAGGGTAATCCAGAGAAAATTGCCAAATTTAAAAAAAATTCAAGAGTAATCCAAAGAAAATTGCAAAATCTAAAGAAAATTCACAAAGTTTCATTATTATTCAAATCTCTTCACTATTTTCTCTAGTTTACAAATCTCTTCAAGCTTTTAGTACTCTTTTCCCACAATTCATCTTTGATATCTCTACCACTGCCTTTGATGAATGCAGTGGTGGTTTGAGTAGTGGTTTCAAACCAGAGAAAATTGAGAAACTCTAGAATTCCGAAACCCAGAGAAAATTGAAATTTCTCTAAGTTCAAATTTTTGCAACCTACAACTCGAAAACTAGTACCAATTCTGGAGGTAAATACCAACATTATAACAATCTAATTCACAATCTTTTAAAATGACTCACAACAACTAATATTGATCCTACTTCAATAACAGGATTCTAACTTCTATCACTCAACAAAATGCACTTGAAAATTTCTCTTTTGTCCCCTTTTGTCACAGGATTCTAATATTACAGAGAAAATTATTCAAGGCAGAGAAAATTGTATTTTGACTCAACCGTAGAAAATTGATCAAATCAGAGAAAATTGAACATCACAGAGAAAATTGTGTTTTGACTCAACTAGAGAAAATTGGTCAAACAAGAGAAAATTGCAGTTCTCTCTTCTCTTCAAACTTCATTCCTCATCTTTCAAACTAGAGAACATTGAAATTTCCCTGAGTACTAAAGAAATTCAGAGAAAATTGTGTTGAGAAAATTTGTATGGCTTTGTGTAGCTCTATCCAGAGAAAATTGTGTTAGAGAAAATTTGTGTGGCTTTGTGTGGCTCTATCTAGAGAAAATTTGCGTGGCTCCTTTTCAATTTTTTTTTTTTGGTTTTTTGTTGTTTAATTTTTTCTGGACTGTAAGACATTCACTTAACAGCAAATTAGAGAAAATTGAACAACCACCATTTTGTCCAATTTTCTCTGGACTGTAAGACATTCATACAACAGCAAACCAAAGAAAATTGAACAACAACAAATCAAAAAAAATTGAACAACCACCACTTTGACTAATTTTCTCTGGACTGTAAGACATTCATACAACAGCAAATCAGAAAAATTGAACAACAACAAACCAGAGAAAATTGAACAACTACAATTTATCCAACAATAGAATAAATATATAACCAACAACAGGCAAGAAAATTGTCAATTGATTTCTGAAACTTGGAATTTGCTTCAAAAAGCTAGATAATTTATAATCAGCTTTACAAAATCTCATAGAATAACTTGCTGATTCATAAATGACTCTCTCAATTTTGATAGAAACCAAACAGGACATCAACCAATAGAAATGTGGAATTTTTTTTTCCAAGAAATCAAATCAAACTCGTAATACAAATCAAAGCTAGATAATTTTTTTAACTCGTAATACAAGTCAAAGCTAGATAATTTTTTTTCTTCAAACTTCAATGGCATAAGAGAGTTAGATCGAGGCCTCTACGAAGGAGAGCAAGATATATAACAGATACTACTATTAAACGAAGAAAGTTAAAAATGTTGAATTGAAAATGAAGGAACTTCTAGATTAGAGCTTTATATAATAGATACAAACATAATATGCATATGTATATATACATATATATATATATATATATCAGAAAATTGAAAAACCCTAGATAAGAAAAAAGGTGACGCAAATTTGTAGGTTTTGGGAACAGTACCATGGTGACGACGTCTCTTTTGGGATGAGAGTTGGAGTAGAGGTTGAGAGAGGCAAGGCGAAGCTTCTAGCCGGAGAAATCGCTAGAGATACTACCAGCGACGGAGGGAGAGAGAAAATTGGAGGAGAGAGAAGCTTTGGGAGATGACCAACTTAGGGTTCGGTTGGTGGATGAAGATAGCATGCGAGTCGCGGTGGCGGTGGTGGGGAAGAAGTGCGAGGCCATGGTGGCGATCTCCATTGCTGACGGCGGGACTGTAATGTTGGAGCGGTGGTGGTGCTGTCGGAAATGAAGGCCAAGAGAGAATAAAGAAGTAGAGAGAAAGAGGAATGTGCAGAGAGAGAGAGAGAGAGTCAAATTTCTCTGTGATATCTGGGTGTGGGGTTGAGGGACTTTAGACATTATAAAATAATATCACAGATCTTTTCCATTACTAAAATAGGATAAGGATCTTAGACTAATTTTCCCTTTTTAGTTACTAGTTTTTTAAATTTTTTTATAAAAAAATAAAGAGAATAGTTGACTTCTTGATAATAATTTTTTAACTTTTTAATTATTTTAGTAAGTTGCCAAAACAACCCTAATTTAATTATATCTAGATGCAATAATTTATTATAATTGATTATAATTTATCTTTTATTGAATATTTTCAACATAATTAATTATATCTTTTATTGAATATTTTTAACATAATCAATTATGTTTTATTGTATGGTATCCAAATATACATATATGTTTTGGTTAAATTACAGGTATCCAAATATTTGTAGTGTTTATATAGTTGGGTGATTCTACTTACACCACTATTTTACCTCTTTATACCCTTCATATGAGATTTTTTTTTCTTCCAATTTTATCCATGGTGAAATTACTTTTAAGGACAAAACACTAAAAGTAAATATATTTTATTATCTCCTTACACCCTTGGTCTTCAATCCCTACTCCTCTTTTTCCTTTCCCAATGTTTCTTTTCTCTTACATATCTCTTTTCAAAAAGTGAGAATCATAGTATTTTGATCATCAAAGAAAGCAATGGATGAAGAAACGATGGTGAAAAACCATCAAAAAAGTAAAATGGTGAGTTTTTTATTTATTTATTTGTCTGATAGGTTTTTGTTTCGATTTTCTGGGCTGGTCTTCGACTTTTGTTCAGTGTTTCGAAATTGAACAAAATAACATAGTCCGACGTCACAATGCCGAACAAAAAATATGAGTCTGGTAGCCAACTGCCGAATAAAAATTTTTTAAATTTGTTCGGCCACTTATTACCATGTATTTTAGTTTCATTTTTTTATATTTTTTATTTTTTGCTTGGAAGGATTATACTTATACTCATTGCAACAACGCAAGTACTGCATTATTAGTGGATTGCAGTCATGAATTCATTACAGACGGGGTTTGTTAAGTTTTTTGTGAATACGATTTTTTCTTATTTTTTATTTGTATTGAGTTTTATTAATAATTTGATATATAAATATATTTATTATGTTTAGATTTTTAGTAGTCGTCAAGCATTAATTAAATGGGCTTCTGACGTTGGGAAGAAGATTGGATTTGTCATTGTTACAAAGACATCAAATGCGGGAAGTAATAACAGAAAACCAAGACTTACCATTGCTTGTGAAAGAAGTGGTTACTATAGAGACAACAGGAAGATCAAGAGAGAACGATTGAGGTTAATAGGTTCTAAAAAGTGTGGATGTCCATTTCTATTAAGGGGGGAAAAATTACCTACAAATGATGAGTGGATGTTGCATGTCTTATGCGGAGTGCACAATCATCCGTCTGCTAAATATCTTGAAGGGCACTCATTTGCTGGCAGATTATCTAAGAAGGAAACATCCTTATTAGTTGACATGTCAAAGAGTATGGTGCGACCAAAAGAGATATTGATTACACTGAAACGAAGGGATGCCTTTAATGCGACAACAATAAAGATAATCTACAACACACGTTATTGACATCGAGTAATACAGAGGGCAGGAAGATCACAGATGCAACAACTATTGGGTGGTTAGACTTATTTATTTTGATGATTTATTTAATTATGTTTTAATTTATTTGAAAGAGAAAAATAGAATTCAAAATTTATTTTGATTTTAATTTATTTGAAAAAGAAAAATAGAATCAAAATTTATTTTGATGATTTATTTGAAAGAGAAAAATAGAATCAAAATTTATTTTGTCCCATTATTTCTCACCTAAACCTTTATCCTAAATGTTGTTAGAATGTATTTAATATTTGATTAATCGGGAGTTCAAACAACCCAAAACAAAGGTTCAAACAGCCCAGCACAGCAGCAGGCCAAAGGTTCAAAAGGTTCAAGTGGAAGATATTCAAATTTGTAATGATGGAGTAGAAGATATTCAAATTAGTAATGATGGAAGTACAACGACTATAAACGGCTATAAATTTAAATGAATACAACGGCTATAAACGGCTATAAATTCAAATGAATGCAACAGTTATAAACAGCTATAAGGTTCATTATATATACCAAAGCCTCTAATGTAAACAAGTTACAAAAAAAATCATAAAATATTCTTTGATCTATAATCACTCACATCTATTCTCTAAAAAATTCTCTGAGAAGTGTTCTTTAATTTTTGTTTACATCCTCTCTCAGAAATTATACACTGAGCCTTATAGCATTAAGTTCATCTTTCCTGTGTGAGGTTTACAGAAAATCCAAAGTTTCATTTTTATATCTATCTTTGAGAGATAATTCTTGTAGCTTTCTGTGAAAGCAAAAACACCTTCTTTTCAACCTTGTAAAAGTGTAGTACACTCAGTGTTCTTGACTTAGAAAGTCTGTGTAAAATTAGTAGAGGATTGTTCCATTTGTAAAGAGGTTGCTAGCATCCCCGTGAAGTTAGTGCATAGTGAAAAATCTCAAGTGAAGCTTGAGGAGTGGACGTAGGCCGAGTTGAATCCAAACCACTATAAATTTGTTTGTCTCTCTCTCTTTTATCTCTTTATTTTATTTAAATTGCTGTAGCTATATTTCACATTTTCACTGTGCTAAAATCATTAACTGACATAGTTGTTAGAACACTTGTTTTAATTATTTTTATTAACTATATTTATCTATTGTGCTAGTCATAATTTTTATTAGGGTATTATTAATTTTTAATTGTAAAAACCTAATTCACCCCCTCTTAGGTTGTCTTTTGGGTAACAATTGGTATCAAAGCCTAGACTCTTGTTTTAGATTTAACCATCTAGGAGTTTCGATCCATGGCAACCTTAGCTGAAGGACAAGCCACAAATAGGCCACCATTATTTGACGGAAACAACTATAGTCATTGGAAAGATAAGATGACCCTATACCTACAAGCCACTGATTATGCCATGTGGATTATTGTCACCAAAGGTCCAAAAATTCCTACCAAATTAGTAGACAATATTAGTGTACCTAAAACTGAAGATGAATGTGATGAGAGAGATCATAAATTATTGCAAGCCAATGCTAAAGCCAAACTCACCCTTGTTTGTGGATTAGACTCTAAGGAGTATAATAGAATTTCAAGTTGTGATTCGGCAAAAGAAATTTGGGACAAACTTGAGGTAACGTATGAAGGTACAAACCAAGTGAAGGAATCTCGTATTGATATGCTTGTTCATAGTTATGAATTGTTTAAAATGAACTCTGATGAATCTATTTCAAGTATGTTTACTAGATTTACTGAAATTGTAAACTCTTTGAAATCTCTTGGCAAAACTTATACTAACAGTGAGTTGGTAAGAAAAATTCTTAGGTGTTTACCAAAGAATTGGGAAGCAAAGGTCACGGCCATTATAGAAGCCAAAAATCTCTCCACACTTGGATTGGATGAGCTTATAGGTTCCCTTATGACTCATGAGATCACCATGAAAGGACATGAGGATGTTGAAAACAAAAAAAAAAGTGGAATTGCATTCAAAGCCTCATCAAATGAAGAAGAACATGAAAACTCCAGTGAGGATGAAAGCTATGCCATGTTTAGTAGAAATCTCAAAAAGCACTTCAAGAAAAACAATTATGGAGGAAGAAGACTTTCAAGAAAAGTACAACAAAATAACAAGAAAGAGCCTATAATTTGCTATGAGTGCAAAAATCCTGGACATATGAAGATGGATTGTCCAAAATTGAAGAATCATGGAAAAGACTACAAAAGAAACAAAAAGGCCATGGTAGCAGCTTGGGGAGAAAGTGAAGATGAAAGCTCAAGTGATGAAATTGAAAATGAAGTAGCCAACTTATGTCTCATGGCTCTTGAAGATGAAGACTCTACTCAAGATGAGGTAACTACTCTTTATGAAGAACTTGAAAGTGCATTCCATGAACTACAAGATGAATTTAGAAAAGTTTGTGCCAAAAATAATGTGTTGAAGAAATCTGTTGCATCTTTATCTATTAATGTAGAAGAATTAAAAAAAGAAAAAATTGTTTTGAAAAATGATTTTGACACCATCTCTAATGAGAAAACTGCTTTACAAAACAATGTTGATGATTTAACAAAAACACTTGAAAATTTTGTAAAAGGTAGAGATAATCTCAACATGCTTCTTGGAAATCAAAGATGTGTTTTCGATAAGGCGGGCATTGGATATGACCCTATTAAAAAACAAAAGAATCTCAATACAATTTTTGAAAAGGCACCTCTCATGACTCACCCTCATATTACTTGTCATTATTGTAGAAAGAAAGGCCATTATATATCTTCTTGTCCATTCAAAAATAATATAAACATGGGAATTAAAAAGATTTGGATTGTTAAGGGATCTAACAAAACTAACCAAGAAGGACCCAAGAAACTATGGGTACCAAAAACCAACACTTGATTGTCATCTTGTAGGTTTGTTTTAAGTCCAAAGCTAAAGAAGGAAAGTGGTACCTTGATAGTGGATGTTCCAGACACATGACCCGAGATAAATCATTCTTTACTAAACTATCATCGAAAGATGGAGGATTTGTTACTTTTGGAGACAACAAGAAAGGAAAAATCATCGACATTGGTAGCATCGGTATTTCTCCGAACCCTTCTATTGAAAATGTTTTACTTGTTGATGGACTTAAGCATAACCTACTTAGTATTAGTCAATTATGTGATAAAAGTAATCGAGTTATTTTTGATAAATCACATTGCACAATTGAAGCACAAATGATTAAAACTTTATTCGTTGATAATCGCCATGATAATGTTTATATTTTTCATCTTAATGATCTCTATGCTAGTGATGTTAAATGTTTATATGTTAATAATGAAAATAGTTGGTTATGACATAGAAGACTTGGTCATGCTCATATGGATTTAATTGCTAAACTTTTGAGAAAGGATTTGGTCATTGGACTTCTAAAAATTAAATTTGAAAAGATCATTTAAATCAAAATCTCATATTTCCACAACTAGACCTTTACAACTATTGCATATGGATTTATTTGGTCCCTCAAGGACATCTAGTCTAGGTGGTAAACGTTATTGTCTTGTTATTGTTGATGATTATTCAAGATTTACATGGGTTATGTTTTTAGCACACAAAGATGAAACATTTTCTTCTTTCACAAAACTCTGTCGTAGAATTCAAAATGAAAAAGGCTTTCTTATTACTAATATTCGAACGACCATGGTAGAGAACTTGAAAATGAGAAATTTGAATTGTTTTGTGATGAGCATGGTATTGGACATAATTTTTCAGCACCTAGAACCCCTCAACAAAATGGTGTAGTAGAAAGGAAGAATAGAACTTTAGAAGAGATGAGTAGAACAATGCTTTGCGAAAATAATCTTCCTAAATATTTTTGGGCCGAAGCCGTTCACACCGCATGCTATATTTTAAATCGTGCATTAATTAGACCTATTCTCAAAAAGACTCCTTATGAACTTTGGCATGATAGAAAGCCCAACATTAGTCACTTGCATGTTTTTGGTTGTAAATGTTTTGTGCATAATAATGGTAAGGATAACTTAGGTAAATTTGATTCAAAATCTGATGAAGCAATTTTTCTTGGCTATTCCTTAACTAGCAAAGCTTATCGTGTTTTTAATAAAAGAACTCTTGTTGTGGAAGAATCTATACATGTGGCATTTGATGAAACTAACATCTTTGCTCAAAAGCAAATTGTTAGTGATAATATAGATTTGGAACCAAATGTGGAAGATTCAAGTATCTACAAAGAAGAGAACCAACCATGTAAGTTGAACAAAGAGATTGAACAACCTATTCTCCCACCTCAAGAAGAATGAGGAAACAATGATGATTTGCCAAGAGAATGGAAGTTTGTTCATAATCACCCTAAGGATTTAATCCTAGGTGACCCTACAAAAGGTATCGAAACTCGCTCTTCACTTAGAAACATTTGTAGTAACCTGGCTTTTCTCTCACAGATTGAGCCTAAAAACGTTCAAGAAGCCGAATTCGATGAACATTGGATGATAGCTATGCATGAAGAGCTTAACCAATTTGAGAGAAACAAAGTGTGGGAACTTGTGCCAAAACCTACAAATCATACCATTATCGGTACCAAATGGATCTTTCGAAACAAGCTTGATGAATCCGGCACAATTATAAGAAACAAGGCTAGACTTGTTGCACAAGGATACAATCAAGAAAAATGTATTGATTTCGATGAAACCTTTGCTCCGGTTGCTAGATTAGAAGCCATTCACATGTTACTTGCATTTGCATGTTTTAGAGATTTCAAACTTTATCAAATGGATGTAAAAAGTGTCTTTCTTAATGGTTTTATAAATGAGGAAGTTTATGTTAAACAACCCTCAGGTTTTGAAGATCATGCTTTTCCAAATCATGTTTTTAAACTATCAAAAGCTTTATATGGTTTGAAACAAGCACCTCGTGCATGGTATGAACGATTAAGTAAATTTTTAATTGAAAATAATTTTTCTAGAGGAACGATTGACACAACACTTTTTGTTAAAACTAAGAATAATGATTTACTTATTGTGCAAATATATGTGGATGACATTATATTTGGTACTATTAATGAAACCTTGTGTAAGGAATTTGTTAAGTGTATGAGTTTGAGATGAGCATGATGGGGGAGCTAAATTATTTCCTTGGGTTTCAAATCAAACAATGTAAGGAAGAAATTTTTATCAACCAAGCTAAGTACACAAAAGAACTACTCAAAAAATTTGGTATGCTTGACTCAAAAATAGCTGGAACTCCTATGAGCATATCCATTAAGGTAGACAAGGATGAAAAAGGTTAGTCCATTGATCAAACAAAATATCGAGGTATGATCAGCTCACTTCTTTATTTAACCACAAGTAAACCCGATATTATGTTTAGTGTTTGTATGTGTGCTAGGTATTAATCAAATCCTAAGGAATCACATATTAGTGCTGTTAAAAGAATTTTTAAATATCTTGTTGGCACTCAAAATTTGGGACTGTTTTTATCTTAGAGGTGTTGCATTTGATTTAATTAGTTACTCGGATGCCGACTTTGCCGGATGCAAACTTGATAGAAAAAGCACAAGTGGCACTTGTCACTTTCTTGGTAATTCATTAGTATCTTGGTTTAGCAAAAAGCAAAATTATGTTGCTTTATCAACGGCCAAAGCTGAATATATAGCTTCCGGAAGTTGTTGTGCCCAAATATTTTGGATGAAACAACAATTGGAGGACTTTGATTTGCATTATGATCATATCCCTATTAAATGTGATAATACTAGTGCTATCAATTTAAGCAAAAATCCGGTTCAACACTCACGAACAAAACATATTGAAATTCGACATCATTTTTTAAGAGATCATGTTCAAAAAGGGGATATTGTACTTGAATTTGTAAACACCGACAAGCAATTGGCGGATATTTTCATAAAATCCCTAAGCGAGGATCGCTTCAATTTTATTTGTAGCGAGCTTGGAATGTTGATTTCTACTTAAAAAGTTTTGTTATGACTGTAAAACTTGAATTTTTGTTAAAATGATATATGTGTATTGCTACATTGATATGGAAACATTTTATCAGTTGAATGCTGTCAAGTCCTTCATACATTTATTATCCTTAACAGTTTGCTATTCACAACTATGTATTTTTGTTTTGCATCTTGAGCTTAATTTAATTTTGCATACATTGATTTTTTATTTTGCTATTAGGCTTAATTTAGTTTATTTTTTTATTATTATTTATTTTTTCCGTTTCACTAATAGGCTTCATTTCCTTATTTATTTATTTTTTCTTTTCTTCCCATTATTATTTTTTCTTTTCCATTATTTTTTTGTTTTGCCATTAGGCTTAATTTTTATTATTATTTTCTGCACTTTAATTTCATCTTCCGTTCTTAAATATATATATATATATACACATATATATACATAAAAACAAAAAAAACCGAAATGAAGAAAACAAAAACAAACTTAAAATAACAATATTTATATTTTTAAAAAAACTCTTCATTCATTTTTCCAACCATTGGTCGACCTCACTTCCTCGCCTCTTCCACAGTTCTCTTCTTCTTTTTATCACCTTGGGAGGCCTTTGAAGGCCCTGCCCCCGTGCTTTCGTCGAGAGCGACGACTCCCCGCTGACTATCAAAAGCCAAGAACGACGTTGCTCCAAATCGGGCCATAGAGGTTGTCTTCCAGTTAAGCTATTTATTTTTGACCTTCAATACGCCTATCTCTGCTCGCGCATCCTTGTACATGCACTGGAGTAGAGCGAGTTGGGCGTTGACCTAATGGAGCTCACTCGTCCTGTTCTGCAGTCGGTGAGCCAATTTTGTGACTGCAGTCACTGTCTCCATACAGGGCGTCAGTGTGAAATGATTGGCTTCAATGTCTGATTGAGCTGCCATTATTTGCTCAATCGACATCATAGGAAGGTTGGGAAGAGTGGGAGCCGGGGTACTTGGCCCAGCAGCGCTTACGGGATCATTCAAGTCCGGAAAGATAGTAAGGAGACGGGACGAGGCCATGTAGTAGGAGAGAGAGATGTAATCGAAAGGAGAGTTATTTTGGCAGCCTTTCTGCTCTGCTAGTCTCTCTGTTCTATCTCTCTCACGAAGCGAAGGAGGAAGAAGAAGGCAAAGAGAGTGATTAAGAAGAAGACAGAAGAGAAGACGACAAGAGGGAGAGAGAGCCGAGACAGTTGATTGACTGATTGACCCGTCTCGCTTTTGTCGGTCGGCTGACACAAAAGCGAAGGCGCGTGTCCGACGCAATTTTCGACGAAAAAAAAAAAGAAGACGCGGGCGAATCATATATATATATATATATGTGTGTATATATGTTTTGATTATCTATTTTTTGATGCCATTTATCACTATCATTTTCCTCCTCCTCCTCCTCCTCCTCCTCCTCCTCCTCCAGATTTTGACCCATGATTTCCTTTTGATAATGTCACAGGAGGATAAATTATATGATGTTATGTATTATGGTATTATTTTGTTGTGATATTATTATGGTATTATTTTTGGGTTATGGTATTATTTGAAACCTAATCTGATGATTATGTATTTATAGTTTGATATCTTAGTCTCATATCATGTCTCTAATTAAAACTTATTTATTACACATGTGCTAACCTATGTATTTAGAAATGAATTCAGGGAGCATGACTTGAGGGGGAGCTTTTCTTACTCCAAAATCAAATCAAAATATCATTGTGTGCCATCATCAAAAAGGGGGAGATTGTTAGACTTATTTATTTTGATGATTTATTTAATTATGTTTTAATTTATTTGAAAGAGAAAAATAGAATCCAAAATTTATTTTAATGATTTATTTAATTATATTTTAATTTATTTGAAAAAGAAAAATAGAATCAAAATTTATTTTTGATGATTTATTTGAAAGAGAAAAATAGAATCAAAATTTATTTTGTCCCATTATTTCTCACCTAAACCTTTATCCTAAATGTTGTTAGAATGTATTTAATATTTGATTAAATCAGGAGTTCAAACAACCCAAAACAAAGGTTCAAACAGCCCAGCACAGCAGCAGGCCAAAAGGTTGAAGTGGAAGATATTCAAATTTGTAATGATGCAGTGGAAGATATTCAAATTAGTAATGATGAAGTATAATGGCTATAAACGGTTATAAATTCAAATGAATACAACGGTTATAAATGGTTATAAATTTCATTATATATACCAAAGCCTCTAATGTAAACAAGTTATAAAAAATCATAAAATATTCTTTAATCTATAATCACTCACATCTATTCTCTGAAAAATTTTCTGAGAAGTGTTCTTTAATTTTTGTTTACATTCTCTCTCAGAAATTATATACTGAACCTTATAGCATTAAGTTCATCTTTCCTGTGTGAGGTTTACAGAAAATCCAAAGCTTCATTTTTATATCTATCTTTGAGAGAAAATTCTTATAGCTTTCTGTGAAAGCAAAAACACCTTCTTTTCAACCTTGTAAGAGTGTAGTACACTCAGTGTTCTTGACTTAGAAAGTCTATGTAAAATCCGTAGAGGATTGCTCCATTTGTAAAGAGGTTGCTAGCACCCCCGTGAAGCTACAACATAGTGGAAAATCTCAAGTGAAGCTTGAGGAGTAGACGTAGGCCAAGTTGAAGCCGAACCACTATAAATTTGTTTGCCTCTCTCTTTTATCTCTTTATTTTATTTAAATTGCTGCAGCTATATTTCACATTTTCACTGTTCTAAAATCATTAACTGACATAGTTGTTAGAACACTTATTTTAATTATGTTTATTAACTATATCTATCTATTGTGCTAGTCATAATTTTTATTAGGGTATTATTAATTTTTAATTGTAAAAATCTAATTCACCCTCCCTCTTAGGTTGTCTTTTGGGTAACAGGGGCAATTGTCAATTCAAAATTATGTTGAGTGGCATTGATGTGATGATAAAGAGATGGTGACTGACTTGTTATGGGCATATCCAGTTAGCTTGGAGTTGTTACGTGCATTTCCACATGTGTTGATTATGGATTACACATACAAGACTAATAGGTATCGACTCCTTCTCTTAGAGATTGTTGGGGTAACATCAACGAATTTGACATTTTCAATTGCTTTTGTTTATCTTGGTCATGAACGGGAGGACAACTATATATTGGCTTTAGGCGAATTGTGTACTGTTATGGAGAACCCTGCTTTTCCAAAAGTCATTATTATGAATAGAGAGTTGGCTTTGATGAAAGCCATCTCAAAAGTTCTACCTATAGCCACTAATCTTTTTATGTAGATGGTATATTAGCAAGAATGTTATGTTGAAATGTAAGAAAGTTTTTGAGACGAAAGATAAATGGGATAAGTTCATGCATAGTTGGAATGCTTTGGTATTGGTTAGAACATAAACAGAATTTAATGAACAATTTTTCAATCTCAAGACCAAATTTAGTACGTATCTTGAAGCTGTTAAGTATGTTAATACCAATTGGTTAGAGCCATACAAGGAAAAATTTGTTGCAGCTTGGACAGACAGTACTATGCATTTCAGAAATATTACTACAAACAAGTAAATTATGCTCATTAAATTTATGAATTGCTATAATTTTTTGAATTTTATATTAAATACCAAAATATACGTACTTGTAGGGCGGAGCGTTCTCATGCTAAATTGAAGAGGCAACTTGGATCAAGTCAAGGCAGTTTTGAGACATCTTGGACCAAAATACACAATTTGTTAGAGTTGTATGCAGACATTAAAGCCTCATTTTAGCAGAGTTTGATTGTAGTCCAACATAACTACACACCTACTGAGTTCATTGGGTTACGTGGTTTTATTTCAATTTGTAGTTTGGACAAAATATTAGTAGAGTCAACGAGATCAAATAGTGTGGGAATAGATGCTGCTACATGTGGTTGCATTTTGTGACGTACACATGGGTTGCCATGTGCACATGAAATAGCTGAGTATTTTCAACAAGGTCGATCGATTCTTCTCTTGTGTGTAAATCCTCATTGAAGGAAGTTAGATATGCTTTCAGTTTCAGAAAGTGCTTTTGTGGAGTTGGATTGCAAAATAGAGACTGATTTTTTTATTGAGAAATTCCAAACGATTGAGGAGACATATCAAGTGATCTTTCTAAAAAAGTTGAGGGAGTTAATTAGTCCAGATAATACATTTTTGGTGGAACTTGAAATCAAGATTGACATGCGAGGTAGGGGCCAACGTCGCGGCCGTGGCCAATTCAAAATCGATATATCTACTAAACGTTTGAGTTTGTACTATCTGGGGAAGATAGTTATTCACAGGGTGTTACCATCTTAACTGCACCAGTTTGTAAGCAATTGCAGCAGAAAAAGGCAAAAAAGAATAATGTATGTAATTACATAAAACTTGTAACTATGTACAAGATATATTTTAATAGTTGTTCAGCCTCATTTTAATTATTTCATATATCTATTAGTGTATATTTGTGATGTAGGTCTGTATGATGCAGTCAACAAATCGTATCTCTTACTTCGAACAACTTTCGGAGAACTTGAGATCATATATCCATCACATAAAAGATGTACAAGCAGATGACAATTGTGGTTTCAGGGCAATAGCTGGATTGATTGGTTTAGGTGAAGATGATTGGCAACAAGTTAGGCGAAACTTGTTGACTGAGTTGCATTCGAATATAGTGCACTACGAGCAACTATTTGGTTCACAAGAAAGGGTTGATAACCTTAACTCTATCTTATCCTACTTCGAACCTAGACTTGGATTTAATCAATGGATGACTATGCCCGACATGGGCCATTTGATAGCATTATACTATCGAGTCGTTCTTTATCAGTTATCCATGCAACAATGCATGACATTTTTACCACTTAGATCAATACCGATTGCAACACCTGATCGAAAAGATATCTGCATAGGATTTGTAAATGGAAACCATTTTGTGCAGGTAACTATTGAGCCTACTTAGATCATTACAATGTCTTATTTTGTAATTATACTTATTGATTTCTTTGTTATAGGTCTATCTACAAGTTGGTCATCCAGTACCTCCGATAGTAAATAATTGAATTCGTTTTCATCACTCGTGTACTAGTGGATGGGAGAAAGCATATACTATCCATATTCATCAATTTCGTACTCTTATTAGCCCTAACGTAGTAACTACCGAAACAATTGATATAGACGAATTGTGATAACGTGTTTGATTGATAGATGCAAACAATGATAGATTTTATGGATGCTTGTATGGATATTCGTACACTTATTTTTTTATAAAAAAATTTATGAATACTTTTGATGTATGATTTTTTAGATGTGTGTTAGATTTATGGATGTTTTTTATCGAACTAGATTAATTCAAATTCATTAACATTGTATTATCGAATAGGCCCAAATTATCATTTGGAACAAAGTGGCTCTGTAAACGTATAGCAACAAAACGCTAGACAAACCTATGTTTTCCAACAACATAACACTGGAAAAATGTAAATTGTCTAGTATCGTGTGATCGAACAGATACTTCATAGTAGGCTCCACTGACTTTGTTGTGAAGGAAATTGAAATTATCTAATTGTACGATAACATATAGTTGGGAAAAAATAATTTGTCTGGTAACACAACACTAGAGTATATGATTTATTAGCATTTTATTACCAAACCGGCCCAACACAAATTATTACCACATTATTTGGAAAGAAGTCGCTCTGTAAATGTATAGCAACAAAACGTTGGACAAAGCAATGTATTCCGGCATTATAACACCGAAGTTATGTTAATTGTTTCGCATTGTGTGACCAAATAGACGCTTCAATATGGGTTCCACTGGCTTTGTTGTGAAGCAAACTAAAATTATCCAATTGAACGACAACATAATGTTGGGGAAAAAAATTTTATCTGGTAACATGGAACTAGAGTTATTCAAATTGTTTAGTATTGTATTACCGAACAGGCCCAGCACAAATTTAAAAAAAAGAAAAATTAGAAAGTGACTCTATAAATGTATAGCAACAAAATGCTGGAATGATCTATTTTTTCCGGCAACAGAACACCGGAATAATGGAAATTGTTTAGCAGTGTGCCACAGCACTAAAAAAAACAATGTTACTTCCAGAAAATGGTACCATATCACTCCAAAACACTTTAATATTATTACAATGCATTACAAACAATAACAAATACATATGTTCACCAAAATAATTTTTCATTAAAATCATCATACAAATATTGAATACAAAATAGATGTGAAATTGTTTAAAATTTATACAGAAGTATAACAATTCATTACTTGTCTAACCAAACATATAGTTTACCAAAGATCCAAGACATCCAAAAAAACTATGCCATTAGGAAAAAGTATATCCCAAACTCTGTACGGGCTAGGTATTCACAAAAACTATGCCATCAAAAAAAAAAAAAAAAAAAAAAAAACTAGATCTCAACTCTCATGTACGGTCAACACAAAAGTATATCACAAACTCTATAAGGGCTAGACATTCACAAAAACGATGACATCAAACAAAAACTAGATCTCAACTCTCATGTACAGTCAACACATAACTATGACATCAAAAAAAATAGATCCCAATCCTCATGTACGGTCCATCCTACGATGTTTACGATAGTAGACTTGATGCTCTGTACGTGTCGATGTAGATCCCAAACTCTGTCCATCAAGAACTTGCAGCATCCTACCAATGGTTTCATACAGCATGTTAGAGTGCAAGATACACTGATCACGATCGAGCCTATGGACTGCAACACCAACACTGAAAGCAGCATCATTACACTGAAAAGAAATTGATAAAAATCATACTTAGTGTTTGATTTATGGTAAACCACTTAAAAGAGAAATAAGTTAATTCACAATTCGCTTACCCACTTAGGATCCATAGTAACATCATTCTCAAGACGTTGAACACGTGGATCAAACTGAGAGTGATGCGTAGGATTTTGAACAACTCGGTGCAAAACACGAGCATACCACTGACGGTATCTCCATAACACATTCAGATGGGCTCTGCTGTACAAGTACACTATGAACATTAATGGACAACACATGATTCTCTCATTGCGCTCATATCGTGTCATGGTATTGATACATGATTCTGTACTATCTTAGTTTACTGCCTCGTGTAGCTCGAACATGAGATAATGGTGCTGGTGGGATGATTTGGACCCTACCAAACTATCGCAAAACCCTATTGGAGTGATAGGGTTCAACAATATCAAAGCATTTCAAACATCCAGCATAATATGTAACCTCATGTGGTGGATGGTGTGTCCTACACAAATGGTATGGATCCCACTCAATCTACAAATAGGCAATGCATAATGTTAGTTGTAAAATATGACACCAATGATAGTGTCATATTGTAAAAAAAAATGCTTTGATAATAGGAGTATGTTGAGACTATACACCACTCAACAATATGTTGAGACTATACGATATGTAAAAAATGCTTGGTCAACATATGTAAAAAAAAAGGCTTTTGAAATGCATTGAGTGGGATCCATTGCATATTGTATAGTCTCAACATATGAGTGGGATCCATTATATATAAAAAAAGACTTTGCTAAAGGCAATCTACCAAAGGCTTGGTCATTTTTTTTTACAATATGACACTATACACCACTTAATCTACCAAAGGCTTTCCTAAACGAAAATAATCATAAATCCATGCTTCCAATAGCTTCAAGTAACCAGCAATCTGCTTAACACCAACCCTACTAGCAAGTCCTAATTGTCTATACAGGAATGCCAAAATTGCAGCACCCCATGCATATAAGCTAACAACATCAATGTTAGTCAACATGTGCAGGTAAGCAACGGGTACTCAAGTCCCGCTCTAGTTAGCGAAGAGGGTACAACCTAATACATATAGTAAGTAAGCTTTGGCTACGTATTGTATAAAATTTGCATCATCTGTAACTTTAACTTCATGAAATTTGATTCTCAACCACTCTAGCTTCACGGATTGCCCACAAGATTGAACTAATTCTGTAAATGCATCATTCATTAGCACTCCCAAAGTAGAACTCACTAGTTCAGCAGCCTCGTATCTTGTTAACTTTAGACATGACAAAGCCCTGCCAGTGACTGGAATGCCAAGTATGGTCCACATATCATCCAATGTGACAGTCATCTGACCATATGGCTTGTGAAATGTATTTGTCTCTAGATGCCATCTTTCAATGAAGGCAGATATTGCCACTCTATTGCCATATCGATATGTGTGATCAACAAGGACACTAAGACTAGATTGTTTAACCAAATGTCTCCACTTAGTATTTTCGAGTGTTGGTGACATCCATGGCCACTCGGCAAGCTTTCGAGAACGATTCAAACATTTAAGAGGTCCCTGTTCCTGCATTTTACATAAAAACGTATAAATAATTTGAAGCATATAGTACATATGATTAGTTTATTGTTGAGAAATTCAAAAAATACATTTTTCTTCCAAACAACAGCAGCAACATGATTATGGAAGCTAATTAGCAATGAAGGATCCTCTGGAGCACCTCGAACTGGTTCTGTGTTGTCATCATCCACACCAACATCGTCTTTCATGAGGTCAGCCTCTACACCAATATCATTATCGACATCGTCATCCTCCACACCAACATCGTTGTCAACATAATCATTATTCACATCCACATAGTCATCCTCCTCCACGGGGACATTCACTTCCAATGCTTCAGGTTCTGTTTGCCTAGCATGTCTTATGTTGGATGCCGTTAGTCTTTTACATGAGACACCATTAACCATTTCTGTGTAAAAAAAACATTAAACCCAATATCAGTAAAAACTCGAATATATTAGATGACTGATGAAAACAATATCAGCAAAGAAACCATAATTTCATAGATAACATTTAATTTATAATATAAAAAAAAAAATTTGAATGTGCAAATGTATAGAAAAGGGAAAAAATTCTAATTATAGAAGAGCAAAATACATGATTTATTAATACATGATGTTTTAGAAAAAATTATTAAAATGATAAGTAAAGGGGAAACTTGGCACCATTTCAAACTTTTTTGTCCAAGAAAATTGCATCAACATAAAAGTTACTATTCTAGGGAATAAAGGGGTAACAAATTATGCAAGTTTGCCTAGCACATCTATCATAATTTCTTGGACAAAATAGTAACTTTTAATAATTTGCATAGTTTGCATAGAAATTGCATCAGCATAAAATTTTGCCCAAGAAAATTGCATGAGCATAAAATTTTCTAAGTAAAAGGGGAATTTGCATCAGCATAAATTGCATCAGCACAATTTAGGGCACTGTTTGTTATTGAATATTTGTTATGATGGATGTTCAAATTTACAACTGACAAAAATTTACAAGTAGGTTGCCTTTATTGAATGTTAGTTATGATAGATGTTCAAATTTTCTGTTCATTGTGTTTATGCTTTCCCTGTGTTGTATGTGGTCATGATGTGGTTGGAAATATGTTCCACATTTCATGCTTATAGCTTTACCTTGAGACAATTTATAATTAACTATTGTTTCCTTTTTTCTTTTATCTTTATTGATTTGTACTATGTAATGCAAGTATGCAATTGATAATTTTAATGTGCCTACATTGTTCTATTTCAAGTTTCCAGTTTTTCCTATTTATTTTTAATTTTTAAATGCCTACTTTATTGTATCTTAAAGCTCACAATCTAATCTTCTTGGGATACCTTGCCTTGAGATGTTACCTGAGCTAAATGCCTACTTCATTGTATCTTAAAGCTCACAATCTAATCTTCTTGGGATACCTTGCTTTTGGATGTTACTTGAGCTACACAAGTTTTGAATGACCATTGAGACATATAATCTGATGCATGTACTGGTATAAAATATGTTGTCTTACATACATGTGGTAGACTATGGTGATACCTTGATGTGCCATATACTGAATTGGCCTATGGGCTGATATGTCAACTGACAGTGTATCTAACAATTAGCAGTACCATAAGTTACTTCTATTAAGCAAATTGTAAGAATTCAATTTGTAGAGTTTTGGAGGGGGAAAAATAAGTTGGGACTAATGATCTTGAAGTACAGCAAGGGGAAAAAAAATTTAAGCAGCAGCTAAGTTTGGAAATGTGTTGCTTTCAGGGTGAACTTAATTGATTAGTTTTCTAGTGAACTCAATTAAAGAACAATGTAAAACCTGCCTCATATATCAAATATCCAAGAAATCAACATAGCTTTACACATCTTAAAGATCAATAATTACCACCATCTTTAAAGATTGACAATTGAAAACCAAAAATTGCTTCTGACATACTCTCAATTTTATACCCCAGCCAATATATTTATGAAAACCAAGAACCCACAAAACTCTAACCTACAAATTCAATTTTTTCCACAACTGACAACCTTCTATGGCAGTTCTTTACCCACAGAACTCTAACCCTTTCCACTTAACTATCACTCTAAAAAAAATAAAAAATAAAAAACAGAGACAATGGGCAAAACAAAGGACCAAAAATCTGATAAAACAAATGACCAAAATCTAAACTTCAGCATGCAAAACTAGCACCAAAAATCACAAACCCAATTAAATTCTAAGATCAAAATCACCAAAGCTATGTTGGGAATGTGCTATTCTTTGTCTATTTGCAAAAAATGATAACATAGATGATATATATATAGATATACATATCTATGTCTATCAATATAGAGAACAAAAGAAGAGTTTTTTCACTTACCTTTGGCGAATGAGAAGAATGAGTTCAATCGTCCATGCCGTCCGAACACCTCCACGCCGTCCGAACACCTCCACGCCGTCCGAACCCCTCTACGCCGTTATTGTCTAGTCTTCTTCCCTGCGTCGTTCTCTTTTCCTTCTTTTCCCTCCAAAAGTATAGGTGTAAAGAGATGGATTTTGAAGATTTTTTTACCTTAGGGTTTGTTTTGGTAATATATTGGATGTAATGAGAATCTAATTTTTTTTTAGTGGTGTAATGAGATAGAGGGTGTAAAGAGGTAAAAAAATGGTATAAGTAGAATTACCCTATATAATTTGTCAAAAATTAATAAATAATGGCGAAAATAACCTAAAGCTGGTGTGATGACGTCATTCAAATGCCTCTAGAGCTCAAAACATTTCACACCAAAACGCATATGTGTTTTGAGAAATTGGTAAAAAATTGACTTTTTAATTTGATGATTTTTTTGATATTTTTTTGGCAAAAAGTTGATTTTTTTGATTAAAAAATTAATTTTTTTGACTAAAAAAAATTAAAAAGTCAAAAAAAAAAGACTTTTTTTTAGGTTGTTGCTAAATTGAGCCATATACATATAATTATATATGCCCTTCGCCAGCCTCCGCGGCTTTCTGTCTCTTCAAACTCCGCTCCAATTTCTCTCTCTCAAAACACTCTTTCTTCCCCATCTCTCCACCAACACTCCTCCCAACTCGTACGAAGCAGCCTCTCTGCCTATCTGTATCATTTGCTGCCTCAGGTATCATTTCTATCCTCGTATATATAGGGAAAAACTCAGTTTCTTCACTCAAATTACCGTATAAACTATGAATTTGAATCATTATTCTCTTAATTTTTACATCAAACTATGAAGAATTTATTTTTCTTGAACGATTAATTTATTCTAACGAATTTTATATTTTTGTTCAAATATAACACACATGATTAATTGAGTATATTGATTCACTTTGTCCCATCATAAGGAGACAAATAAACACAAGTAATTATTTTGAAAATATTCAATAAAATATAGAATACATGTTACAACCAATTGTAGAAACTTATTGCTGCGAAAAACAACCAAATTAAGCAAATGGCGTGTACAAATGTTATTTTTGATGTGCTAATAGGCATGATATTACGTTAAAAATATTAACTTTGTTGAAGATTTGGAGTAAAATGAACTAATATCGATAATTTGAAGTGGTAGTCGTTTAAATTGATGATTCAGGATAAAGTGACATACAACAAGTGTGATAGTTTAGGTGAAAATTGAATTTTTTCCCTCATATATATTTATAGGTGTGTATATGTATGCACAAGGAAACTAACTTCTATTGAACTGTTCAGCTATGGATTCACAATCGCCTTGTCTTCTGGTATTATTTGGAAAATCATCTACTGAGAAGGAATTGGCTAAATCATTGAAGGACAATAACAGTCTGAAACTCCCTGACAATGACAAATTTTCGATTCTTTTGCACTCAGAGACTGGAATTCCTGTTGAAGAAAATTGTTTTCGGAACAATTCATTTTTGAATTGTCTTTCAACTACTCGCTTTGGAAGATTCTTGATTTGGTCTCTGCGGTTGCCATCGACTCATGATGTTGTTTCCCAGTAAGTAGTACAAGTTTTGAATTATTGGATTCTAAATTGTTTACTGACTTTGAATTTCATATGTTGGGCAGCAATTTCGATGAGCTTCCTATTGGTGCGGTGTGTGTTGCTGATGTTCAGTTCAAAGGGCGAGGTTCGAAATACTATGTAATTGTTATTCTATTAGTTGTGTTGTTGGAACTTGGGTAAATTATACGTATGGTGTCTAAAGTGTATCACTTAATTCATTTTAGTTTTTAATCTTTAATTTATATCAATTGCTTCTTTGAACTTCACACATTAATCCAGTGTAGGTCCTTACCCTAATTGTTGTCTAAAAACATACAAAAAAATGCTTACGTCAGTCTCACATCAAGCATTTGAATGACACTGGGAGGAATTTATCCATTTTCCACCTAAATGAACCGTGAAACAAGTGAAATGCACATCACTTACGAAACAAAAATACATCCAAGCATTTCACTCTATTACCGAGAACCAAATGCATACCATGTTTGACTCTTTGGTTGATAGTATTTGGCTGTAGTAAACACATTAATATATCCTTAATTTATCCAAAAAAAAAATATATATATATATATATATATCCTTAATGTACAAAAATAAATCTCTATTACTGAGAACCAAATGCATACCGTGTTTGACTCTTTAGTTGATAGTATTTGGCTGTAATAAACACATGAATATATCCTTAATTTATCCAAAAATAAATAAATAAATAAAAAATCCTTAATGTCCTTCAATGCCTGATATGATGCTGACGTAAGGGAAGGGATTACATTAAATTAATGTGTTAGGTTTAATGATGTAATTGATATAAATTAATGATTAGGAAGCAAAATGAAATAAGTGGTATACTTATGGACCATGTATGTAATTTACCTTTGGAAATTTGGGAACTAAGTATTGTATAGTTTATTATAATGTGTGATTTTGCAGGTCGGTCAAAGAATGTGTGGGAATCTCCAAGGGGCTGCCTTCTGTTTTCATTTACTATACAAATGGAAGATGGCCGAGTGGTGCCTATTGTACAGTATGTAGTGTCTCTTGCCATGACAGAGGCAATTAAGGATGTTTGTCATAAAAATGTAAGTTTTTTCCATTCCAATAGAACAATTCTATGATTCAAATTGAATACAGAAATTCTAAGTCAGGCTTTTAGGTTCAGAAGATACAGCCACATAGATGCCATACTAAGTAACAATTAATTGAAAATTTCAATTAATAAGTGAAAAATTGTAATATGGTGGGAAGCTAACAAACTAAACAAGAACCAATTCAGGCTGTAGTAAACAAAATTCAATTGCCTCTCTGATGCCATGGAATAAAATATCAATAACAAAAGTTATACAGCCACTTCAAATGTACAGATGTATTGATGCATATATCTTAGATATGAATATCGTTTTGAAAAAAAATTGTAGAGATCAACAAAAACCATAAAATAATGTGGTTTATATAAATCTACACATACATGAATACATACACATACACATATATATAAAAAGGTCTTGACAATACAGGTAATTGTGGAGTGAATGTTTGATATTGAGGGTTAGGTGGTGATATTAATTTTTTTTTTGGGTAACATAATCTATTTCAGGGCATACCACATCTTGATGTTAGAATAAAGTGGCCAAATGATCTGTACTTGAATGGCCTTAAAGTTGGAGGCATTTTGTGCACATCAACTTATAAATCAAAGAAGTTTAATATCAGTGCTGGTAATGGTCTCATCCCTTTGAACGTGAATACATATCTTAACCAATGTTGATTCTACATACCTTGTGATTTTCCTTTCTTCGTCATCCTAATTTGCAATTTTTGCTGTTGTTTATTTTCTAAATTCAGTGAATTGGTTCTTAGTCATTCATGTCTCATATCATCGTTGATGATTGTATATAAGCTTAAATATATCACTAATTTTTTAATCCTTCCATGTCTTTGCAGGAATAGGCTTGAATATTGACAATGAAAAGCCTACAACATGCTTGAATGCAGTGTTGCAAAAATTGACTTCTGTTACATACCGACTACAGAGAGAAGATATTCTTGCAGCCTTTTTTAATAAATTTGAGACTCTTTTTGATCTTTTCATTGATAAAGGTGAATCACCGTCCTACAACCATTTTATGATATTTTTAATCTTCAAATTAACCCTTGTTTCCTTCACGTCAGATTTGTTCTTTTCTCTTTGCACATTGTTTTGAATGAGCAATTCAGTGTTTTCTTCAACTTGGCATTCCTCGTCATTTAACTGATTTCACATATCTCTAACTGTCGTAAAATATGGGGAAACTCTTTGAATTTGAAATCAGATTAACACTAGTGGTTTAAATATATAAATGATGAGTTAAAATCAGAATAAAAATGATAATTACAAACATTTTCACATTTATGCTCGCACTCAGGCATATAAGGTAGGAACCTCTAGAACATGTGATTTAGAGTGTATAAAGAACTAACTCTCATCAATCTATACCAAGTGAAGGAGCCTTTGTATTTAAATAATCCCAAATAATGGCTAGTCTAACTGCTAGTTTTTTTTTAAAACTTGCCTTCTTAGGCCAGCCCATTGCATGCAATGGTTGGGTCACAGACACATGGGATTCCTAACATGAGATTCAAATGGGTTAGTGTGTTCTTAGTGTGGATTGGCCCATGGTGAAGTGTTTCCACACTTTCGATCTCACCATGGGTTGGCCCATGCTTATGCATGGCTGACGCATGTGTGGGTCTTGCCAGACAACCTAAGAACCTGGTTCCAGCTTGGTCAACCAACCCCACAATGTTAACAATTGATTATTCTTAACTCCTTAAGATGGTATAGAGCTGTTTATTTTGTTGACTCCATATTTTCAACTATGGAAAATGCTCAGGTTCACAAGCTTTATAACTTGGATTCGTCTTAGAAGAGCCACTTTGCACGATATGCTAATGTTAGGTTGTATCTAGTAAGTAAATGGGACTGAAATTGGTAATATCATATTCTCAATAATAGTGATGTTTGTAAAGTCTTAAGGATCATATAGATAATTGTGGCCATCAGATTGCCCTCGACCATTTAGGTCCAAAAACATGTCTACTAGAACACGATGAGGTTTATTTTCTTTTCTTCTACTGATGTTCACTTCATTAGACTTATTTTGGACTGTCGTAGGATTGCTTTTTAATTCTGATAAGCCCTTAAGATATTGATTGATCAGATTTTACAGCAAATTATTTTTAGCATTGTACTAGCAACATTACCTTGGCTCTCCTCTGGGAGCAAGTGTATACAATGTCTATCTTAGTACTCCACATATTTTTTTGTAATTATATAAGGTTCTACTTAGAAGAAATAATTTAAAGGCTTTTTGCCGCCTATCATGCAGGGTTTCAACCTCTTGAGCAGCTGTACTGTGAGACATGGCTACACAGGTAGGTACTGAGATGACTGGCAAGTACTTCCTGATTTACATAATATGCTCCTATGCTTTAAATCCATGTCACAGGTCTAAAGATATTTTGCTCTGAATGTTGCTCCTTGTAATTCAGTTATACTTCATTAGAAAAGAAAATTTCTTGGCAATAAATTAATTTTTCAATATCCTAATCATAATTTAATATTCAAAGTAATTTCTTGTTTTTTAAGTGTAATTAAAATAATTCAACTGCTAGTTATTTGCTCAGTATATGTAGTGGTAGCTAGTGTACACCAGAAAGTGAGTAGTTGTATATTGTCGGCCAATACTAGTTTACTTAATTTTTTATCTAGTTTTCATTTATTTGTTTGACAATCAATTGATTGTTGGAGTGCACGATTGTTTTGGAAAAGAATGTACAAATTTGCATTCGCTAAAAACCACACAAAGTATTAGGAAATTACTCATCCGGGCTAATTACACTCGAATGATGACATCTACCGACTTCGAGGCCACTAATTTTTCATTAATGTTCAGTGACAATATTTGGAATTTTGTTATGAATGCCTTAAGGGCACTTGTTAAAATGCTTGAAATAACTGTACATTCTTTATAAAAGTGAAGAATGTACAATCACTTTAAGCATTGTTAACCAATGCCCTTAGGTCACTCAACAACAAGACCCATCGTGCAGTTCTACTTCGATATTAATGCCCAATAACTTTTCTTTGTAAGAGACTAAAAAGCTCCAAGGACCTTAAAATAAAATGATGAAAAATGAAATGATAATATTTGTTTAACTCCAGTTTTAATGTTGACACTGTACACTGTAGTGTTCTTAGGAGTTATAAGCACACCTGCTTCTTTGGAGGGTGAGCTGGTATGTCCATCATGATTAAAAAACTGGAAAGGAGGTTTTATAATGTTGTGATGGCCATATATGCATACAGAATATGAAATTTCTTTTCTTCTTGTGCAAGTGTTTATGGATCAATTGAAACAAACCAATTTTATCCACTTCTCATTTAATGCCATCAAATGAAAAAAGGTCTAAAAATTTCACAATTCTGTTTCGTCAATCACTATGTGAAGCAGGAGCATAATCACACTGCTCAACCAAGATAGATATTTCTAATGTTGAGAACACGTAGAGACAGAGAGACAGAGAGTAATACTTGTGATCTATAATCACAAAGATTTTGTGATTTATTTGTCGTCTTTTTTATTGCAACATATTAGGAAATGAATTATTGAAGGTTCATGCTTCTGTTCCCTTGCATGCAGTGGGCAGAGAGTTATTGTACAGGAAAAGGATGAGGATCGATTTGTTGAAAAAACAGTTACTATTCAGGTGAGATATATTTGTTGCATTAGTTACACGAAAAATGATTTAGACTTCTAAAAAGAGAGCTCTAATGGAGCATTAATTTGTCTTTTTCTTCCCCATATTTTGTCCTTCACCTCACTGCTTTTTTATTTTTATTTTTTTATATGTGGCCAGCTCATTAGAGCTGCTGCAGTGCAGCTCTAATTAGAGCTCTGCAGCACTGCCGTTAGTTACACATATGAATACAGATAAAATAATGTCACGACCCAAACCCGCCCCTATGGGTTTAGCACCGTAACCGGCTAGTAATCCGAGATTACCGAAGGCCTGCTTAACAGTAATAACAGTAATACAGAGTACAGGGGCTAGCGGAAGCCAAAACAGTAATTAAAATATGTCCAATGAGCTGTGACAGTCTGTATGTAAAAAGACTTTTCATTCATATGCACATTCATAACAGAACAGTCTATACATACATGTACAATCATCCAGGACAGGGACCTAGTCCCTATCAATACAGTGCAGTGTTAGTTTATACAGTAATACAAAACCGGTATAGAGACAAATGGGGGAAGGGTAAAACACCCCAAAAGCCGTAGCTTGACAGGCTCGGAACCTCGCAGTGAGGCACAGTGGTTGGCTTTGACAAAAAGGGAGTCTAACCCACGCTCCTAGCTCCGGTCTGGTGCCTGAACACCTACATATATATATAAACAGTGAGCTAAAGCCCAGTGAATAACATAATGTGTAAAGAGGTTAAGAATGAATGTCCTTACGGTAACACAGTTCATTGAATCAGTATATCAGTCATTCAGTCATAACAGTCATATGTGGTACATCCATTAGCAGAACAGTATAGTAAACAGTAGGTCTTAAAGACCGAACAGTCAATGATGGCCATCGTAACAGTAAACAGAAGTTCCAAGATAGGAACTGACAGAGATCTCTGTAACAGTAGCAGTAACAGTAACAGTAGTTGCTAAGGATGCCACAATATAGTTCAGAATAGAGGACAGACATTCATACAGTTAGTAGTAAACAGTTCAGAAAACAGTTCCGTTGATCATTCAGAAAATATTCATTTTCGAACATATCTTTACAACATTGTTACTCACAGAGTTCTGGGCTACAGATAAGCTAGAGCGTCTCCGGATGCCAACCCTACACAGTTACAGGACGAACACACACTAAGTTACACATTTGGGAATCAAAGACTTAATTCCTAATCGACTTGGTGTGGTTCTATATCAATATTCTCATTAAGATGCTTTAAACTAGGCCTAAGAATGCCTAGAATGAAATGAGGATGCAAAGATGCACTTAAAAACATTTTCAGAATTTTCAGAAAAACAGGGTCCTGCTCGAGCGTGGCTTTCCCCGCTCGAGCGGACATGCAGACAAAGGTTCCCCGCTCGAGCGTCACTTCCCACGCTCGAGCGGACTGCAAAACATGGCAAAAGTACTGGATGTGCGAAAATCACGCTCGATGGGCGCTTGACACCCGCTCGAGCGTACTGTAAAATAATACAAAGTGCTGGGAGCACGAATTCCACGCTCGAGCGCCAATTTCCCCGCTCGAGCGTGAGTCCAAATTCTGAAAATTCCAGATTTGAACCTCAAGCTCAAAACCAAGTTTTAATGCATCAAATTCGATCCTCTTGGGCTAATTTTCTGGAAAACACTTGTAAACTCATAGTATTACATGATTCAAAGCTCAATTTGTAAAATCAAAGCCCAAAGGTGAGTCGATTAAATCCATTTTCAAACCAAAGTTCAAGAACATACTTCCAATGTGACATGCATGAATTTAAACCAATTCAAAGCTTCAATCACTAGCTCAAATGAGCCAATTTCTCCATAAACAAGATGAATCCATGGTCCAATGCAAAAATATGAACATGCATGTGGAATTTCATGAACAATACTCTTCAAAACTCAAGGATGGCAACATGCATGCATGATTTATGCTACAATTCAACATTTTGAACTAACTCTTGGCTAGAATCTCTAATTTCACATGGATCATGCAAGACAATACACAAATACATCAATGAGAGGTTGAATTCTCTACCTTAGGTCTTCAATTCAAGGTATACAAGCTCAAATATACAATTCTCTTCCAAAGTCTTCAAGTCTCCAAGCAAATATAAGATGAAATCAAATCTTCTAAGTCTCTCTCTCTCTCTAGTCGGCTAAGGCTCAAGGAGTGGCTGATGGAATGTACAAAATGAGATGAAAACAAATCCTAATATGTCCTATGTAGTGGGCCACTAATGTGGCAAATTGGTAAATAAGGCAACTTGTGGGGTTTAGTTTATTTTAATCTAATTAAGTCATACCAAATCACATTTCAAATAAATATGCCATAAAATCACATAAATTATGATTAACACATATCACTAATCAATTTCATATTCGGCCGCCGATAAGGCCTTCAATTTGCAGTTTAAAACATAAAACATGAACAGATAGTTTAACAGTCGAACAGATAGAGATGCACTTAAACGGATACAGACAATCAATCAGTTCCAGATTTCAGTCAGTCAGTCAATTAACATGTTTAGTCTCAGTTTAGCAGTAATCAGTGGTTAATCAGTAAACAGTGGTGAGGGTTGTCACAAATAGCCAATGGAATCCTGTACTATCTGTTCTGCTATTTTCTGAAATATTTGAAGGACATAAACCATATCCATACATGTGATATCATGGTTTTCTAGTCATCTGAACTCTTTGTTTTTCTATTTTAGTATTCAATTTAATATTGAATCAGAGCAGGAAAAGTTGGTTTTATGTATGGCCCCTCGACATAATTGAATAATTAAAATAAATAATGAGGAGAAAGAGACTTTTATATATAGATAAAAAAAAGAAGAAGAAGGAAATAAGAGCTAATGATTTAAGATGCTAATCATTAACGGTTTCTTGCATGATATTATTACTTTTTGTGGTCAAATATTCACGTCTTTTTGAATAGTTTTGCATACCTAATGTAGTCGTATTGCAAACATGAATCATGAGTGAGAGAGAGAGAGAGAGAGAGATAGAGAGAGAGAGTGATTTTTTTAACAGCCTTGAGTATTTGTCACTGGATATATTTCACCAATTTATGAAGTTTTTCCATTTTTGTTTTTTTTATAATTGCAGGGCTTAACATCTTCAGGATATTTATTAGCTGTTGGTGAAGACGGTCAAATGTGTGAGCTTCATCCAGATGGCAATAGGTATGACATTTTGATGGTATTTTCCCATTAGAGAGTACATTGTCATTACTGTTTGATCCCTGTTTAATGAGCATGCTTAATTCTGTTAGCACTAACCAAACATCCTCATATATCCAGTTACTGGGTAATTACACAAATGGAAGTATAAAAATAAAATGAAAAAAACGAATACTCTTTGTGATCTTGTATATTTATGACTTATGGCATGATAGCAATTATGCTAAAATGAAGTCAACATGATTGAGAAAGTGATGGAGCAACATAATGTTTGTGTGTAAAAACTTAATCTTAAATTGTATTGTATGGGAAGGGGGGAACCAGGAATCATACTGCTTACCTACCAAGGGTCAACTTGTAAAGGGCTCTTGGGCAGATTGATCCTAAATCGGGCACCAAAGGATCCATTAGGTGGGATTGCCGGAGTTTCTTGAACCACTGTGGACACCTTGTCCTGGGCCAGCCTATAAAAATTTAGCCCTTACAATAAACCCACTTGACCAAAGCTTCTAATTTATTGTCCTTGTCATATGCATCTATAGACTTTTTTATGTTTTGATTATTTGTTGATGAACTTGTAACATTTTGGTGAGGTTATTTCATGTATGTTGCTTCATATGGCATGATGTTTATAAATAGCAGCCAAGCTAAGGAGAAAACTATAATATATCAAACCAAAGAACAAATATGTGGTCTGTTCGATCCATATATACAAGTCATTTTTCTTGCTTTTTTCCCCTTTCCTGCAGTGTCATTTTCTGGTCTTCCATGAGCCCAATATTTTCAAGACCGGACTCGATAGATCATTCTAGCTTCCCGTTTGGGGTAAACCACTAAAGCCATTTTGAGTGAAAAACCAGGGATTTGTTTGGATTACACCACGAAATCGCTTTGTAAAGAATTAGTTAATATATATTATTCATTACATTCATTGTATTTTCTTTCAGAACCAAAGAATAATTAATTTTGTTACAAACAAATCAATATAAATATACGTGTATTTATCCCTTTTCCCCGTTTGATTAATGGTCCAAGTTTCAGAACAGCGCATGAGCCGACCACGTTTGTCCTCCTTTAACCAGAGGGTTCCCAGGTAAGGCTCATGTGATATGTCCATCAGTGAAGGTTTTTGGCAGCTTCTACACTTGATGACTCATTGTTGCAAGTCTTTGTTCAATGCATTTGTTGTTTTGCTCCTTTATTTGAGCCTGTGCCTTTGCTCTGATTACTGACAGGTAGGGTTTCAGTTGCCATTTTTGAAAAGAGAATACCTGGACTGGACCAGTTATTTATGTCCCTTTGGGCTTGTTGTTTTCAGAGGTAAAGAATACCTGGACTGGACCAGTTATTTATGTCCCTTTGGGCCTGTTTATTTTCAGAGGTAGAATGGAGGGAATTGTTAGTTGATGGAATTGCTACTGAGGAGATTAAGCCTCTGTCTGGCAAGTTAGTTTTCAGGCTTTTTTGGCTATTTTAGCCACAAAAAACAAAATAGGCTATTTTAGCTATAACAAACAAAACATCACATTCAACCCATAATCATTACATTCTTCTCTCACAAAAAAAGTCAAAAAAGCCAAAAAGCCAAAAAGCCCTTCCCAAACCAAGCTTTTTAGCCTAGGCTAAAATAGCCAAAAAAGCCAAAAAGCCAACCCACTTCCCAAACCAAGCCAATAAAAATTGTGTTTGTTTGAGAACCAATGGATTAGGAATAGCTCATGTTTGTCTCATGTTTGTTTTGAGAGATAGGAGGGAAATTAACCATGTAAAATTCCACAAATCCCCTTTGCATTATTACCAAATTTAGGCTTATGCCAACTAAAGAATAAATAAATTTTTACTCAAATGTTATTCTTCTTTTTTTAATTTTTTTTTAAATATTAAAGAATCTAATTATCAATTTTTTTTTACTCAATGTTATTTATTTATTTATTTTTAATATTAACGAATCCAACTATCAATAAATTTTTATTCAATATTACTCTCTCTTTTTCTTTTTTTTTTGTGCAAATATTAAAAAATCCAACTATCAATTAAATTTTATTCAATTATTTGTGTTTAATATTACATGAGCCATATTATGAACATCATTTCAAGTATTATAACAAATTTAGCAATAAACACAAGGGTAAAATAGTCAATTAACCCATAGTCTCAAGGGATTCATTTTTGAATATCACCTCCCCTAGGCCACTTACTAGTTTTTTCATCCAAGAACTTTCATAGTCCCATAGACTCTTAATCCCATGGCTATTTTTTAAAACAAATACAATTTTTTAAATCTCATTTCACTACTAATCCCAGTTCCAGTCCCATCCTCCAACTCTAGAAACAAACGGGGCTCTAGCTCTGGTTAAAGTGCCTATCTATATATGTGGAGAAGGATTAAAATTTCATTTTGTTATGTTGTTTCAGTCAGCTTGGGAACAAAAACATTTTAGAAATTGAAATATTTCAAAAGTATTTTGGAAACATATGGAAAATGATAAAAGACATTGAAAACATATATTGTAAATAATTGTCAATGCCAGCATATCCACACGGTATCTTTCATGTATCTCGTTTACATTGCATGGTGTATTTCTCTGATTATGGTCTTGATAGATGTTTTTTTTTTTTATTTTAATATAATTTATTTTAAACTGTTTTTACTTTGGAAATACAATTGTCAATGCCAGCATATCCACACTTGGTATCTTTCATGTATCTCGTTTACATTGCATGGTGTTGTTTTTCATATGTGTCTACAGTTTTGACTTCTTCAAAGGGCTAGTGAGGAGAAAATTGACCTAAAGTAGGTTGGTCGAGGCAACAATCATACTTCACCAAGTGCATACTGAGGATATGTATTTTCTTTTCCTTTTCATTTTTGCTCGCTTACATGATCAATTTATTAGGTCATTTAGCTGTGTTTGATTGAAGGGATTTGAGAAGGAATTTAAAAAGGAAAAGGAAAAAGATATATGAGATTAGGTGAAATGCAGGTATATTTTATATTCTGAGTCAAATAAGATCTGGGTCAAACTCAATCAAGTCTATCTTTTATTTATATAGAATCCATTAATTATGACTTCATACAAATTTTCATAAATTAAAAATAAATCATAAAAATGTGCATATCAATGTGTGATTATTAGATTCATTTTAATCTGCTCATCACTACACCTAGAATTTGAGCCCTATATCCGGCACCCATGCCAGCCCACCCTATCTATTCGAGGGAGAGATTGAACCGAAAACACCTAGATGAAGAAATGCCTGAAGATGGGAACTTGTGAAAGTTTCAACTAATTTTTTGTCCTTCAAAAAAAATAAAACTAAAATTTTGAATTAAAAATAATTTAAAAAATACTAACACATTAATGTAATGATTATAAAAATACTAATTATTTCATGATTTATGTTTTTCAAAAGGAAAGTTAAAAAAAACTCTTTTCTGCTTTGTCCAAATCTATTATCGCCTATAAAAATTCAAAATAATATATTAAAATTCATTTTTTCTTCTTTTTTTCCTCCAATATATTCTCTCTCTACACAAAATCTTAATTGTTACAAAGTAGAATTTTTTTTCACACCATATAAAATTTGCTTATTGCTTAAAATATTATTTTATGCAATAGATCACCGCAACACTTTTAAACTCTTTTGATAGAAATATTCAAGGTTAGTTAATATTTCTTATTTTCTATTGATTATGTCCCAATTTTTTTTCCACACCTTATAAAATTTGCTTATTGCTCAAAATATTATTTCATGCAATAGATCACCGCAATACTTTTGAACTCTTTTGGCAGGGCAGAGATATTGAAGGTTAGTTAATGTTCATTAATTTTTATTGATTATGTCCAAAATTTTTTCTTCAGAATTCATGGCTAGGTGATAACTGTGGGGTCAAGAGAGGAGGGTGGCATCAACGAATCTAAAATGTAAATCTGCTTTATTAAAAAAGTTAATATTTTGGGGTTTTTCTAATTTTTTTTAGAGAAATATGATGGAGTGTTTGTGACAATTCAATATGTAAAGAATTTACATTTAAAAATAAAAATAAAATTGTGTGTTTATATTTTTTTTAATAATAAATATTTTAATTATTTTCACTATAATATGTCGATTTTTTTTTTGTGTGAAGGTTATAACCCCGTTCATGAAAACTTTTAAATGCCTTAAATTTGTTTATTAGCAGCAAGTTATACATGACTCTAAGTAGATTTTAAAAAGGGGAATGTATCAATAAATCCCAAATTAATAACTTATGTACTGTTTAGTCCTAAAAATTTTCTTATAGACTGAAAGGTCTCATTACAATGTTAATAACATCAGATACAATGTTAATAACATCAGAGTCATGTTACAAACATTAGATTTCAAACATCTAATATTCATCAAATTTCAATAATGTTTGAAAATATAGGATGAAAAACATCTAATGTTCATCAGATTTCAATAAATTTTGAAATTATAGAATGAAACATCAGATCATTTACATCATTTACATCATGCTGATGTAAAAATGGGACTAAATGGAGCATAAGAAAACTTTTACGACTAAATGGTTCAACGTTTCAAAAACTAAGACTTATGAGTAAATTTTCCTTTTAAAAATCAATCATAATTAAGTTTAAGTATAGCAAAATTGTGCAAAATTAGTAAGTCAAATTAATTTTTTTATATTTAGGATTACACAATTTCTAAATTTTTTTTTAAAAAAAATAGTTTAATTTTGCATATATATTTTTTAACAATTTGTGTCAAAGTGTTTGATTTAACATATATTTTATGAGGCATAATTATTTTAAATAAATTAAAAACTAAGAGATTAATATTTTTACTTTTTACTTTCTGATATATATATATATATATATATTGTAAATTTTACATCATTATCTTATTATTATTGTCCAAAACTAGATTATAAATTTAAATTTAAATTTTAAACTCTCTAAAAGTGTCTTCCATATTAGTCTTGGAAACAATATAATATAATTAAAGAAAATTTATAAAGTCATTATTAATCAAAATAATTTTTAAAAAAAAAATGTAAAGTCATTATTAATGGATTGACTTTTGTCAGTGTAGGTTTCCTTTTCCAAATTGAAAATTATTTTCAAATAATATTATATTGCAATTATGATAACATAATTTAAGAAAAACGATATGGAAAGATTTTTAAAATTGTATTTTAAATTCTTACGTAGAAAGTACATATGTAACAAAAAATATTAATAATTAATTATTTATTTTTATTAAAAATACACTCATCATATTTGTTTGGTTTAATTTTTTAAAATTATGTTTGTGTTTTTTTTTTGTTTATTTTAATCTTCAATAATTTTTTTTTCACATTTCAAATACACCAAACTAAGATATTTGTGAAAAAAAAATTAAAAAAAAGTACCAAAAACAAATCACTATAAAAAATGTGTCAATTTTTTTTTTTTTTTGCCTTTTCATTTGTAGTGATTTTTTTTTTTTTTTTCTTCACAAATTTTACATTTTAGGTGCATTTATGATTAGGTTTATTTATATGAAGACCCTCTAAACTATTCAAAAATATCACTTTGACTCCTAAACTATAAAAACGTATAAATTGACCCCTAAACTATATATTGAGAAGTATCATTTTTCCTATAAACTATAAAACTGTACAAATAAACCCCCTAAACTATAAAAGCGTATTAGTTGAAGCATGCCAATAGTTTAGGGAGTCTATTTGTACAGTTTTATAATTTATGGAAAAAGTGGTATTTCTCAATAATTAGAAATCTTTTTAGGGTTGGGTTTAGGATGGCTATATTAATCCTAATGTTGTGTTAAGATTAATTTGACACATAATCTTTCTATGTAATTCAGTTCAATTTGACCTAACCCGGTTGATGTCTCTATATCAAATATACTTAGTAGACAATTCACCTAACTAATATAAAATATATTAGTCCTAAACGAAATTTGATATGTTTTTAACAATAAAATTTTAATAGTTAATTTAAAATTATTGAACTATTTTTGTTTAATAGAAATTATTTTATAGAGTTCAAATAAATACAATTAATTATTTTTATTTTATAATATTTTGTATTTAAAAAAATTCATTAAGTGCATAGCACAAGTTTGTTGCTAGCATTATTTAATCAAAAATGGAGTCAGATGAGATCTTGGTCAAACTCAATCAATTCTCTCTTTTATTTTAGTCAATATAAAATCCATTGATTATGACTATCATATGATCTTTCCATAAAAATATACATAGAGAAATTGAGGTGGTTCAGATTCATTTTAAGTGTAGTTTTCACCTCATTGAGAACGAATTTCAACTGAATTAACTTTTCAACTGTTTTGTGTACATTTCTATGCATGCGCATTGCGCATAGTGTATCTTATGTGCACAAAATTCAACGCAATCCTTTCATATCCGTGATCGGATTTATTTGAAATATATCTTCATCTCAAACAGAAGGAGCATGATCTTGTTGCAAGATTTTCTCTTGATTGCCAGCTATGAGATATTGTTTTTTCTTTTTTCCTAAGACAAAAGAGCTCTAAAATTATTTGAATTACAGTTTGGATGGCATCTGGAAACAGCATGCTTGATTTGGTTTAATTAAAATGTGCCCATTTTTTGTGACCCCATGTGTCGCAATCTCTGGGTCCCAAAGTCTTTTTTCTTATTAATTTTCCATTTTCTCCTCTTTTGGGGTCAAGTTGGGATTGTCAATGTTTGTGTGTTCAAATAGACTTTAGTTTTTTTAATAATACTATATGAACTAATTAATGTATACATTAGTGTGTTAACAGGTGATGTGATATCATTTGTATAATTTTGGGTATTTGTAACTTGTATAATAAATGTGGTCAATAATAATATTATAACACTAATTGGTACACTAGTATGTATACTAATTAATGCGTGTAACACCGCCGTTTGTTTTTTAATACAGCTATATTTAGAATATAGAAAATATTTATAGAACAGAACACAAATATAAGACAAAGGTGTGAGATCCAAGCTTACTTTTTTTCTTTATAGTGTGTATATTTTTTCTTTCTTTTTATAATACAATGTGGAGGGAAAAACAAGAACATGCACCACCCACATGAATAGCATTTTCTAGTTCACAAGCTCATCTATTATTATTGTTATTATGGATAAAATTATTTAATGTTACCTTACTATTTTAAATTTTAATTTTCTTCCTAAAGTTTTAAATTTTAGTTAGATTAGTAGTCCAATTACAACAAAAGTTTAAGTTGTTAAATGGAATAATCATAAAATTTGCCTATATGTCTCTAAAATAAAAGTTTTGGTTATGTTGATTTTATTAAATTTGTTTGTCAGGTTTTGTTTGATCTCTTTCGTCAACATTTAAGATGTAAAGTGACAAATAAAAATTTTATGAATAAAACTGATACAAAATTTATATTTTAGAAATATATTATTTTATTATTATTCTGTTAATGATTTAGACAATCTATTTCAAATTGAATAAAGCTGATTAAAAAAATTAAAAATGTCAACAAAAATGACATAAAATATATTTTTTAAGGACAACAAATGTGTGTTCAAAACAAAAAAACAAAAAAAAGCGACAACATCAAATGCATTTTTTTATCGCCCGTGTCAGGGGTACAACACAAGACACCGACAATTGTCCCAAATAGAATTTTTTGTTGAGGTTATGAAGTCAGTCATCAAAAAGACTGCAAGAATGAGGGGAGTTGGGTTCTGCTGTGCCTTGTAAGTTGCTGTGAACATGTTTTGAGTTTTTTTTTAAATAATTTGAACCGGTCTTATTATAAGATTTGTCGGATGAATCATTTATATAAAAAAAATTAAGTAAATTGAATATCTATAGTCTCATGATAAGAGCACATTTATTTTTTTAAAAATAAACAGTTAACATAATTTTAATAATTTTTTAAAAATAATTAGAAATTGATCATGAGATTATCAATTTTTGATTAACTTAATTTTTTTATATAAATAATATACTTGACAAATATTATAATATGAATAATTTAAATTATAAAAATATATTAAAAAAATATCTCTAAAAACCCTCATAGCAGGACTGCCGTGCATTATAGTACAGCAGCAACACTCAGGCTTCGTTTGGGAAGTGAGTTGGCTTTTTGATTTTTTTAGCTATTTTAATCTCGGCTAAAAAGTTTGGTTTGGGAAGGACTTTTTGACTTTTTTAATTTTTTTTGTGAGAGATGAGTGTAATGATTATGAGTTGGATGTGATTTTTTTTTTATGACTAAAATAATCTATTTTATCTTTTTTTATTAAAATAACCAAAAAAAAATCCCAAATCCATCTTCCCAAATGAAGCCTCAACCCGTGGGATATATGAGAAGCTGCTTTTACACTTCCTATGTTTTGGTCATCATTTGCTTCATCACCCCCAACGCACACCTCCCATGATAATCTCTCTCTCTCTCTCTCTCTCTCTCTCTCTCTCAAATGTTTTTATTTTATTTAGAGGCACCGGCCATGTAACCAAATTTCATCAAGTTGCTGCTTTTGGTCTAATTTGGAGGGTAGGAAAAAAATATTTTTTTAACTTAGGGGTTATTTGGGGTGTCCTAAATAAGTGTACTTTTTATCTTTTTAGACTAAAAAGTTGAGATTGAAAATATGAATGTTTGGGTTAACTTTTTGACTTTTTTGGAAAAATTTGTATTAAAAAATTGTATAAATTAATGTGTAGGGAAAAATTAATATTGGAGTTGTGCAGCCGTAATTGTTGACTTTTGGTGAATAGTGATAACTTTTTAACTTTTTGAATAACTTTTTGACTTTTTAACTTTTTTGAGACTTCCCAAATTTGACCTTACTTTTATAAAATATATAAAAAAATAAAAAGATAATATAATCTGAATAAACCAATAAACTAATAAATTATTTTTTTTCCCTTAATTGCCAAAATAAGCCAAAGTAAAGTGATCCGAATAGGCTCTTTGGCTTATATCTTAGGGTCCTTGGTTAGGACAATATAGACTTATGATTGCCCAATATCATTCTCATGGCATGTTTTTGGTCATCCTCATGCTCATGCCACTTTAAAAATTAATTTTTTTTAAAAAAAGTCATTAAGTGATTTTAAGATATGGTCAAGCAGTGTTTTGAGAGAGTTGATTAGTGAATATGGTCAAGTTCATGATTTTATATTGGGTATGAAAAATAACAAGGGCCATCTTGTTTGATAATTGATTGGTATAATAGCCATGTAGTCTCCTGAGAGTTTGGAATAATTTTTTTTAAAAAAAATTACCTTAATTTGGCTCACAATAAGTGACATTATATGCGTTTAACTTTTGATTTGTCATCCATTCAATCATATTGGTCCAATTTTATTGTCATCTTATTTTAAGTAAACTTTTAAGTATAAAATTGTAAAATTTTAATATTTCTCTATTTCTACTGTGCTCAAAACTAAAAATAGCAAGTTAGATACCATATCTAAAAGTTATTCGCAATGATTTGATTTGGATAAGTAAATATTTAGTCATTGATTGATGATGATGAGTAAAGTTATTAATAAAAAATGAAGTAGTGATTTACATCATTTTTATTTACTATTGAAAATGACTCGGCTTTTATTTATATTTTTGTAATATTTAGTTATTGATTTTTATCGTGTTTAGTATATACGATGTGACTATAACTTATTATTGAAATTGATATTACTGATCATACTTATTCCAAAAAAAAAAAGAGGAGAATTTCAAAAAAGTGACAAGTAAAAAAATAATTTTTAAATAATGAAAGTATAAGATTTATTTGTATAATAATACATAAATTATTTGTACCTTCATCATTTTGAAATTATTTTTATACTGTCCATTTTTTTTGATATTTTCAACAAAAAAACTAGAGAGAGAATTACCGATAAATGGTAAGACCAACTTACAAATCAGAAAAGAATTATTTTTAATTACAGTAGATATGGAAGGTGTAAAATTAATTACAAGATCATGGATTCTAATTTTTTATTTATTATCTTTTTTTATTTCTACCCCTCATTCTTTTCTCTCTTTCCTTCACCCTCTCTCTCCCCTCTCCTCCGTACAAAACCCTAATCCTACTGCCAACCACTCCTCTCCCTCATCTTTCCGACAACTATCAGACCCTCTGCAAATTCCACTGAAATTAATTTTGAAAGTCTTGATGTTTAGTTGACTTTTTAACTAATTTAACTTTTTTTGGGAACACTTTAATAAGTTGCTTATTGACTTATTAACTTATTCTATCATATTACTTCTTTATTTTTTTTTTACTTTTTTTTTGGTAATAAATAAAAAAATTAAAAAAAAGTTCATACCTAAATTATGTTCACAAACTAGTAAGATATTTAAAGAATCAAACTAGAAAGCAGGGTTTCAATTATTGGATTCGCCCACTTGATCCATTCCAAGATTTTGCAAGAAAAGAGACCTCAAAAGCAAAGGACAAAGTTGAATATTTTAGAGAGAGACAAAGAAGAAGATATGACTAATATGAAACATATATATCATATGGGAAATCCTAAAATTTATATTCTTGAAAATGGTATATTATGTTTCTTTTTAATTAAATTATTATTTTTAGTTGTAATTAATTTTATTCTTTAATTATTATGTTATTTTAGTTATAATTTATGAATTTTAAAATTATGTCTCATATTATGTTTAATTATGATATATTTTTTTAATTATAATTTAAAAAATATAAAATTATATTATTTCTTTTTAATTATAAGATACCACACCTTTTAATGTATCCTGATATTTTTCCATAATGTCATTTAATCAATCAATCTTTAGTTCGTTCAAATCATCTGTCACGTTTCCTATAAGATTTTAGACCATCATCACATGCTAATCACACGCATTGTGGACCATCATGATGAGAAAGAGAAAGAAATCATCATCAAACCCCATTTCTCTTTTTTGACTTGATTCTCTAACTCACTATTGGTTGTTGTTTTGAATCATTTTTTTCTAGCTTTTCATTTTGTTTTTGGCTTCTTCTAACCTTGGCAACAATTTTTTTTATGGGTTTTTTATTGACAAATTTTTAGATATAATATATGATCAAACAAAAAATCAAATTGCAATCACTAATTATCTAAAGATGTATAATGATAATTTATAAGTAGCATGCTAAAATTTCATGAAAAACACATACATTTCTATTATTTAATAAATATTATGGAGTATTTTAGAAAGATGATTAAAAGTTACTTTTTAAACTTTTTAAATTTTCTTTTGTGAGAAAGAAAAGTGAGTTAAAAATTGAGAAGTAACTTTTAATCCACTTCCTGAATTCCCAAAATAGGCCTATGTAGCAATAATCCACTTTATTTGTGTACTTTTTTTGATCGGCAACCTTATTTTGTGTACTGAAACAATCACTACATGGAAGTGTTTAAAACAATTGAGTAGGCCAAATGTCAAAAAGATATGTCAGATCATTTGTAATATAACTTGGAAGAATAGCATTAGAAGGAACTTAAAATTTTCTTATCTTAATTTTTAATATATATATATATATATATATCTCAAATGAGTCATAAATTTTTATCAACCACTATAACTTCACCAAATTATTTCAAAGTATTTATTTTAGATCATTTGAAATAATTTTAAGTTAATATTGAAAAAAGGAATTTAAATTTTATCCATCTTAGAGATCGAACAAAATTATTATCATTAGGGTTAATTATATTAACGGTCCCCAAACATTTCACTTTGATCCCCCAAAATATATCTTGCATAATTGATTTGAATAGTACTAATGTTAGGGACTAAAATGAAATATAATGTATATTTTTTCTAAGTGAAAAAAAATTTAAAAATTAGAAATTAAAGTGAACAGATCGCATAATTTTAATTAAACCTTATTAATATTATTATTATGTGTTGTGAATGTATTGATAAGTAAATGATCACTTTTAAACCCCCACCACTTGGTTTTCTCTACTATTTGGTTGTAAATATCACCTTTAATTCTTCATGTGATTGGAGGCCTATGTAAAGAGATCTTATGAATTAGAGAAGATTCACGCATACATGAATAAAATAAAAGTTGAGTGATTCTGAAAAATTAATCATTCATATTTTCTAAAAAACTATTTCTATACAAATTGTGTCTTGTGATTTTTTTTATATTTATTTATACGAGACTCTTGTTTGATTATGACTTAAAAATCAATTTATTAGTCAAAAAAATTATTTTACTAATTTTTTTAGGTCGTTCAACAAAATAATTTCTTACCCCCCCTCAAAAAAAAAGAACTTACTTTAATCACTCTTAAAAGTCATTAGAAAGTCAAAATAACCTACTTTTTTTTGTAAGTTCTTTAAAAATAATAATCTAATGTTTTAACCAATAATCTAATGTTTTAACCTTTAAGTCTTTAAAAATAAAATTAAAAAAAAGGCCAAAACTAATAAGTGGATTCAAATATTATCAAAGTAAAAAACAAACATTCCAGCAGAAAAATGTTTAATCATAATATTTTTATAAATTATAATTGATTAGACCAGGCTACATACAGTAGGAAGATTTGGAGCAAAAGAGAGCTACCTAAAAAAAGTAAAATGACAAGATTGAATAACATGACCTTCTTATCATGTTTAACAACAACAAACAAACAAGACCTTCAATTCAATAGACTATAATCCCCCTTGCTTGCATGATCACGTGGCAACCATGCCTTCTGGACCCCATGATGGTTACATGCTTAGTTGTTGAGAGAGAAAGAGAGAGAGAGAGAGAGAGAGAAGTAGGAGTGAGAAAGCCTATTTGTTGTTCAAACCAGTACAAACATATAAACCATAGCTTTTTAAGATGAGGAAATTACATTTCAGTTCTAATTTCCAAAAGTAATTATAAATTGATAAGAAAAAAAGTTATGATCTTAGGGTATGTTTGTTTGGACGGACTGGATAAGGGGGGATTGTAATCCATCGGACTGTTAGTCCCGGGATACATTGTCCCGGGACTATTTGGTTGGATTGGATTTGTATCCTATGTTTGTTTAGTCATGGGATTAGATGTCTGGATTGGACTATTTTTAGTGAATCCAATGTTTGGTTAGACGGACTGGATAAGGATAAATGTTCAAAAGACTATTTTACCCTTATAATCTATGATTTATAATTTAACAACACTAAAAAAATTTAATTTATAAGGCCACAATTTTTAATTTATTATTTTCAATTAAATTAAATTTATATTTTATATTTTATATTTTATATTTTATATTTTATTTAATATATAATTTTAAATAACGACAATAAAAAAAAATTATTTAATATATAAATTAAATTTTCAACAACACTAAAAAAATTTAATTTATAAGGCCATAATTTATAATTTATTATTTTTAAATAAATTTAATTTATAATTTTAAATTAACAATACTAAAAAAAAAATTTATTTAATATGTAAATTTAATTTTTTAACAACACTAAAAAAATTTAATTTATAAGGCCATAATTTATAATTTAAATTTTTTATTTAATATATAGTTTTATATTAACAACACTAAAAAAATAATTTATAAATGTTCAAAAGACTATTTTACCCTTTTTTAATTATTTACTAAGTAATAGCATGGAGGGTAAAATGGACATTTCATAAAATAATCCCATGGGATACCAATCCCATGGTTTCTATCCCACACCCCCCCATGGGATAGGATAATCCCATGTTTGTGGGACTAATAGTCCCGGGGGACTATTAGTCCGGAGCAAAATTTTTCAAACAAACAATGGACTATTAGTCCGGTGGGACTAATAGTCCAATCCCACCCTCTTATCCCTCAAAACAAACATGCTCTTAAGGTTATGTATTCTTCAAGTTTACAGTCATGTCATACTTTCAATAATTTATTTCTCAAAAAATTAAAAAGAAGAGTTTTTGACAAATTATGTCGATAGTTACTATATTTTAAGGAAACATTATAATGTACACCCTTTAAACGGTGTCCACCATATAAACCTTATAATTGAAAAAAATGATATAATTTTAATTTTTTGAGTTATAACTAAAAAAAATGTCATAATTAAACATAATATGAGATATAATTAAAGAATTCATGAGTCCTAACTGAAAAAGAAAATTAGTCATAACAAAAGAAAAAAATAACGTATGTAGAAGTGCATATGATATACCCTTTTTAAAGGATGTATATTAGAATTTCCCTACATTTTATTTATTGTGTCATTTTAGTTCGTATACTTTCAATTGATTTGATTTTGATTTTTAATTTTAAATTTTATGTCAATTTAGTCTAATTGAAAACGTCAGTTAGAATTTTTGACCCCAAAAAAAAAATGATTACTGAATTAGTTAAAATAAACTTATTTAAGCTTTGATTGGCATTGGCTACGGTAGCCAACTTTTTTATATTGAGACTTTTTTCGCCTGGCTTTTTTATCTTCGTTTGGTTTTGTTTTTGGGATTTTTTGACTTTTATGAAAGAAAAAATATACTGGTTATAGTTTGGATGCAATATTTTGTCTTATTGGCTTATATAGTTTATTTTGTCTTTTTATACTTTCTTGGCCCCAAAATGTTTACCAAACGAGGACTAGTTGTGCATGTTTATAATTTTGTTCTAAAAACATAACACATGTTATAAAAAAAAATTCTAACAATTATAATTAATTAAACCATATTAAAATAAATTAGAAAGATTACCGATATAATTTGTTCAATTAAATTTGTGCAAAAACTGTCATTGAAAAAGAAAAAATATATATATATACCTATATCTATGTATATATGTACTCTATACTGGTGTATAAATCACACAAGCAAAGAAGTTTCATCACAATTTTTGCATACCTAAAATATTTCATATAATAACTATATATTATAATTGTTATATTTTATTTCAAATAATTGTCATAATGATTTTAAAAAAAAATTAAATCGAGAAGAAAATATTCATTGCAAAACTGATAAAAGATCGGATTAATCTAATACAACGGTATCATAAGATCTCAAAAAAAATGATAAAAGATCGAATCAATTTAATACAACGGTATCATAAGATCTCAAAAATGGATGAATAACCTCCATAGAAGGAGAATCAAAGCCTCCATAGAAGAGGAGAAAAATGCCCCCACAAAGGGAAAATAAACCTCATATATGAAGGATTATTAAATCAACAAACTAAAAATTAAAATACCAAATAGAGAGTAGAACACTTATTAAACTCCAATATATGAGTGACATAATTAATAAAATATCCCTAAGAATAATAAGGTGGAGCGCTCATTAATATTCACATTGACAGTGTGAATATTTTATGATGTAAACACTCACATTGTTAACGTAAAATTCACATTGTCAAATGTATTTAACGTGAATGTTCATATCATCAAGTTGCTAAAGATTTAAAAAAATATTTGTAAGGATAAAAATTGTCCATAAAATATCTTAAATATGATAATTAGAATTTGGTGGATTAAAATATCCAAAATAATAGGATTTATTGAAATATAAAAATATCATACGGACTAATTGTGATACAATTTGAAGGAAGATTTTCTAATAAATTTTCCTAAAATGAAATATAAAAAAAATTCGAACTTTGATGATGAAGTTGGAGAAGTGTATGCCGCGTCCATTGAATAAATTTCAAATTGTTATACAAAAAAAAAAAAAAAAAAGTCTCTGTACTTGAATATATGTCTATTACTTTAGTGGACTTTTTTAACACTTGATTTAGGTTTTTTTTTTTAAAATTTTAAGGTTTTCTAATTTAGAAATATCTAGAAAGTAAAAAAAATTAAAGAATCTTCACTAAAGACAAAAGAACATTGACAAATTTAAATAATATTCACTATATGTCCAATATCACATATCTATCATCTCATCGATGTTAGTGACTTTTTTGACTAATTTTTGGACACTATCGACTTTTTTCAATTGTTCTTATTACACAAAAAAATCTTTGTACCTAATGACATACAGGGACGAATTCATGATTATATCTTTGGGAGGCTATTCTATAGTTTAAAAAATCAGAGAGGCTACATTATATAATTTTAAAATTATCTATAAAAAATTTGGGATTACAAACTCTTATAATTTGAAATTATTTTAAATTTTTAATATAATATATAATATTTTTCAAATTTTTAGAGGTGCGGCCGCCCCTAGCCCCCCGGATCCATCATTGATGACATATGCCTCATATGTGGAGTTTTCACCCATAAATCCTTAATAAACTGTGATTATATATATTTTGAAAATAATTATATTATAATTAATTATAGCAGGATATATAATGTAGTAAGAACCGATGATTATTTTTGATAAGTAAATGGAGTGGTACGACTAATTCTATAGCATACGATTACTAGTACTAACAATCCTATTCGATTATTTTTGTGGGATTAACAATGTCATTGAATTACCAGTTCCAATTGTATGATTGAAACATCTATGGACGATTATAACCTTGAGGGTTGGATCAGCAGTAGAGATATGAAAATGTTAAGTCTTAGGTCTCGAGTTTGATTCTTCTCAACACTAATTATTCGGTGCATTAGCACACAAGATTGGTAAGATAAGTATTCCAAACCTAGGCAAATCGCATCCAATATCTGAATATGGTTTCGAATCCCCCACTACTACATGATTGAGCATGGATTGATTTAGAGAGAGACCAGGGGTCATGTGTCCTCTCGGTTTTGGATTTTTTATTTTTTATTTTTTTACATATATGTTTATAAAGAAAAAATCATATAAATAATTTTACATAGTATTTAAAATGAAATGTCAATGATATTTTTAAAATTAGGAGAATAATAATAGTTATTTTAATTGAAAATAAAGGAACTATAACTATGTATGAAACTTCTATAAAAAAAATTTCAATGCAACAATGATATTCATCGCTATTGACATACAAATATAATTAATCTCACTATAAGGATATAGAATTTATTGAATTGTTAGTTACATTTAACATGTATGGTTCACGTTTATGTGTTGTTTTACTGTTAGTTGGAAATATCACATATCAATGATAACATGATATCACCATTATATTAAATTTTTACTCAAATTTGGCACCAATTTTTTTTTTTTATCACTATAATTTATTTTAAGATTTATATACGTAACTTTTTTTTTATTTTGTCTTTAGTTACAAGTAATATTATATTTTTTATCTTTCTCAAGGTTAATTATAAAAATTTATGTAAATACCTTTGTAAAATCTTTTAAAATTGTAATTAATAAATATCGCTTCTGATTTAATTTACTGATTCTGTCACTGTGATTAAGTCATCATACTGTGTAGCAACCACCTAAAGTGTAGTATGGACTAGGAAACACGAATGAAGGACTTACACGGTATCTTTACCCAATGCCTTTAATAAAATGCCCATTATAAAAATATTTCCAATGTTATAAGTCAAATTTTAGCTATACTACATTATAAAATGTCAAAATTTAGTAACATTATCTTAATGTTGGTGTCATTTTTTATCACAATCATTATTTTATTTTGGGTAAATTCATTTTAACTCCTTATAGTTTGATCCAATTACATTTTACCTTCTTATTTTTTGAAAATAATCATATAACCCTCATGTAATTTTGGATTAAATTAACACAAACTCTATTAAATTTGGTAGTGATTCTACTTACACCACAAAACTATATCCTTTCACCTTTAAAATATTAAAAAAAAATTTTGCAATTTTTATAATACCAGTTTTACCCTCATCCCTTCCATTGACTCTTTTCCTTTCACCCAAACCTTTCGAATCTAGTTTCAAACTCTATTGAATCTAGTTTCAGATTTCAAGTTGGGAAATCTGATGGATTATTATGGGATCAAAGCAGAAGCTAAAATACTCAATGGTTGTATTATGAAAATGTCGAAAACTTTTGACAAAAGAAGGGATTCAAAAACTAAGGTTTGAAAGGTCAATGGTTGTATTATGAAAATGTCGAAAACTTTTGACAAAAGAAGGGATTCAGAAACTAAAGCCTCGTTTAGAAATAGATTTTTTTAGTCACTTTTTCGTTAAAATATGATGTAAAAAAAATTAATATGTTTGAAATAATTTTTTGACTTTTTATAAAAAGATGTATAAAAAGTAGAGAGAAAATGAAATCTTTGACTTTTTGGTATAAGTTATTGCCTTTTTGATTTTTTTGCTAAAAAAATCACTTGCCAAACGAGGCCTAAGGTTTGCCTGGAGGTGGAGGTGATGGGGTGGAGGTGAAAAAATTAGGGTTTGAAAGATTTTGGTGTAAAGAGAAGAGTCAATGGTAGGGATAGGGGTAAAACTAGTATATGAAAATTGTAAAAAAATAAAATGAAAATTTAATATTTTAAAGATGTAAGGAGATAATTTTGTGATGTAAGCAAAATAACTCTAAATTTAGAGATAAAAAGACGATTATATCCTTTCTATTCTCTTTCTACATCTCATCATGTTTGTAAAAGATCAAACTAAAAAAAATCTAAATTAAATACTTTCAGTTTACAAAATTAAATTTTTTTTAAAAATTTTTAACTTAACTTTTTAAAATTTTAGTCTACTTACTAATTTAATCACATATTTAAATTATTCACATACCTATACATACACATTATATATACATATGAACAAGATAGCAAATTTATATGAATATAAATATATATACTCACTTGTGTATATATTAGGAATGAATGATCCATATTAATTATTGTTTGTAATTTATAACCTTTTAATCTTATTATATTTTAAACCAATCCTTAATTATTGTTTATTTTATATTTTTATTTAATTAATTTTTAAATTGATTCTTAATTATATTTTATTTGTTAAATCAATTCTTAATTATATTTTATATTTTAGATCAATCTTTAATTATATTTTTATGTTATTTTAATTAACATCTTAACAATTTTCATTGACCATTTATGTCTTTTTACGTAGTGGTGTTTTGGGAACCAAGTAAAAAGTTGCGTTTTGGAGCTTCAAAATGCAGCCAACAACTTGGCTTTTTTGGCAACAAATCATTTGGGAAGGTAGCAAAACGTAGCATGTGAAATTACATCAACTACCCTCCAATTGCAAAATGAGTCACATGGGTGAAATTGTAAATTTTTTAAATTGGGTGGGGGTATTTTGATCATTTTATTGTGATGTGACATCATAAATAAATATTAACCAAAAAAGTCAAAAGTAACTTTTTATCAACTTTCTAAATCACTTTCTAAACGGCCTTGTTTGGTTTGTTTCTCAGAAAAAATTTTGGGAAAAATTCTTCACAAACAAATTTTCAAGAATAATCAAACCGAACAAATTTTTTCAAAAAAAATCTCAAAATTTTGTTTGGTTTCCTACTTTCCAAAATCATTCTCTTTCATACACATCAAATCAATCACTTTTTTTTAAAACTCTTTCCTTAAAATAATTTTCCAAAACCATTTCTGAAAAAAGGAAACCAAATAAGTTTTCGTACTTTTTATCTCAAAAACTACTCTACAAACACAAATCAAACACACCAAAAAAAAAAACTTAGTTAAAAAGCAAAAAATTAACTTTTAATCATCTTCTCAAAATACCTCATTGTTAGTTTTGGAAGGAAACATTAATTTCTTCACGCATGTTAGATTTGTCAAATCAAATGAAATAAGTAACAGTAGCAATTTAGTGGAATTGGGGTCACTGTTGTGTCTCATTTTGTGGTGCATTATGGATTTATTTTTATAATCTGAACCGTTTGTATTGTAAGGTTTGTTGAGTACTTCATGCCTACCAAAAATCATATTAATCGGATACCAATAACTATATGATTCATAACCAAAAAAATAAACAAGAAGTTTTTCTTTTGAAAAATAGTATAAAAATATGCAATTCCATCATATAGTTGATATCCGATTAATATGATTTTTGGTAGGCTTAAAGTACTCAACAAATCCTACAAAATGAACGGTTCAGATTATAAAAATAAGCCCATAATGTATTACAAAATGAAGCACAACAGGCACAGCAGTGACCCCAAATCCCAATTTTTAGTCCCAAATCACTAGAAGGGTAGCCTATGTTTGGGAGGTGGGTTTTGTGGGTTTTTTTTGGTTAAAATAGTCACAAAAAATAAAATAAGCTTTTTAGTTTAATAAGACAAAATATCACATCTAACCCATAATCATTACATTCTTTCTCTCATAAAAAAGTCAAAAAAATTAAAAAAGTCAAAAGCCCTTATCAAACCAGGCTTTTTAACCCTAGATTAAAATAGTCAAAAAAGTCAAAAAGTTAACCCACTTCCCAAATGAAAGGAGATAAAATGATAGGAGGATAAAATAATAGGAGGATAAGTACTATTTCCAAATGATAGGAGGATAAAATGCATCTAACCTAAACCACAAGATGATAAAGCCTCCGTTTGGAAAGTGGGTTGGCTTTTTAGTTTTTTGATTTTTTTTGGCTATATGAGCCTGGGCTCAAAAGCTTGGTTTGGGAAGGGCTCTTGGCTTTTTGACTTTTTTGATTTTTTTTGTGAGAGAAGAGTATAATGATTATGGGATTGGATGTGATGTTTTGTCTGTTGTGGCTCATAAGCCTATTCTGTCTTTTGTGGCTCATGAGCCCGATGAGCCCTTCCCAAACGGACCCTTTTGCTCTTTTATTTTTTCAATCATTTTTTTTAATATATTTATATGACTAACGAAATTTTTAACACAACCATAATCATATCATTTTTTCATCTTAAAATTATCGAAATAAAAATAAAATAAAATTTTATGTGAATTAAAATATTAATAAAATCTAATATAATTATGTCAAATTTATAAAATTTATTACTACTTTTATCTCAAATTGTTTGTCTGGCACGTTAAATAATAACTTAAAAATAATATATGTTGTCACAAAATTTTCATTTTTTTCAGAAATTAAAAATATTTAATAAGATCTTATAATTGGAAAAAAATTTAAAAATTTTTAATACAAGAATATATTATTTTTTATATCAGAAAATCAATTTGAGAGGGAATACATTTTTTCTAGATATCGGTGTAATTTAGCCAAGTATTTATCATAGTGTAGCCAACCTATGAACCCATGAAATTCAGGGAAAATTATATGGGGAGAGTTTTTATTATTTTTTTGTAAATATTTTTTGTGACCATTATTGATATGTAATTTCTTTTAAAATTTAATATAAAAAGGAGCAAAATTGAATTAAAAAAAAAAAAAAGCTTCCATGGAGGAGAAAAATCCAGTGTGAGGACCACCCTAAAAAACAAAACATGTGATCAAGCCAGGTCAAGTGGGGACCACATCTCATTTACACCGCTCATTTATACGGCTGTGATCATATCCACGTCACGAACTGAACTCGGGAACGAGAAAAAGTACAGACAACTAACTCGTGGAACAATTTACGTACGGGATTTTATGTACAGTGAACTTTTCTTATTTACGAATCACGAGGACTCTTCTAAATACGACAACGCATGACCACCACGTGTTTCTACATTCATCGATGTTGTACTCTTTGACCACTTATCTTTGCTCGGTCAAACCAACTCTACTGTGATCCTCTGCCAGCTGATACACGTAAACAACCAGTCTTTTGGAGTTACCACATAAAGCCAACCAGCCTTTTGAGCGTAGTGCAAATATTACTGAGCGGGCCTCAAGGTGCTGGTACCATAGGATTATTTGAGGAAAAAAAAATTATTTTTTAATTTTTAATTTATTTTAGATCATATTATTTTTTATATTTTTTTAAATTTTTTTTAAAAAACTCAAAAAGTCGACTTTTAATCATATTTCCAAAGTAATCTATAGTACTTGGCGTGGGTTTAATTCTATTTTACTATGCAAGTCCTGACTAAATTGAAACTTATGTTAAAGGGTCAATATAAGTTTTTAGGTTATAGTTTCTCATCCGAAATGAACAATAAGACCCCATAGCAATTTCTACATGGGCGCTGCCTCAGATCTATAGATGGATGTGAAGATTTTCCTATAATAATAATAAAAAAAGGTCTTTTGGCTTCTTCTTTTTTTTAAACCATATTTTGGTTTTGTTTGACATTAGTTATTTTGACGAAATTAACTAATAAAGATAAAATAGGGGGGGGAGCATAATTCAGATTGATTCACTTTGAGATAAAATTAGGACTAGTCGATTGAATAATTCTATTTCGACACACTAGTTTTACTCAATTTACACACTTAATGAAAATTTTCATTAATATAATTTTGTCCTAAAATAAAAATACCATAATATCCTCATTTTCTTCTACTCAAACCCTATTTCTAAAACATCACAACCATCCTCTATCGCCAACGCCACCTCTCTCATTCGCCATCCCTACCTCTCTCATCTGCCATCCTCTCTCGTCGCCTCTGTCTTATCTGTCTATGATCACTTTCTACTATGAACCATACACTTCTATAAGTTTCTCACCACGAATCACTCAATGTTGACTGTGGAGGTCTATGATGGAGGGGGATGAGCTAAAAGTAGCGATGATGGTGACGATGGAGGATTGAAAGTGGCAGTAACAACAGTAAAAGATGAGTGGATGAATGGGAGAAAAAAAATTAGACTCTGTTTAGTATAGTTTTAGAATTTGTTTTCAAAAATAAATAATAAAAAAAATTTCTTATTTCAATATGGTTTCATCTTTTTAGGGGCAAAAAGATTTTTTTGGTATTTATTTTTGTCAAATCAATTTATATTTTTCCCATAAAAATTTCAAAAAATTAATTCAAAAATTGAAACCAAACATAGCCTTAGGGTTTTAAAATTGAAAATGAGGGTAATATTGGAATATAAAGATGTATACTGAGAATTTATATTTTTATAATGTATGTATTGAGAAAGTATTCATTAAGTGTGTGTACTAAAAAGAATTAGTATGTGGAAATAAAATTATCCCTAGTCCATTGTCTACGGTTTCAAAAATATTAAAACCAAATCAATCTATTTAAATCATAGAATCAATCCAAATCAAACCATTTAAATACAGTTCGGCTCGATTTAGAACCACGGTTTCACATAATTTGTTCACAAATAAAAATCATTTAATATTTCATTTCAACATTAATCTGTCCATGATTTTGCGAAACATAAATATACATATTGTTCCATCATTAACTTAAACAAACATAATATCTAGAAAATAAATATATGGGTACATTACACTGACACTCCTTGAGTTTTGTCTTTAATACAAATACCCTCCACATCCTAAAAATTACATTCCCCTCCCAAAGGTTTAAACTTTCATTATAATTTAATCATTCCGTTAGTCAACCATTAAGTCAACTAACGAAAAAAATTAATATAAGAAATTAATTTTTTAAAATGCATATTTTATTCTTATTATATAAAAAAAAACTAAAAAAAATTACTAGATGAGTAAAGAAAATCTGTAAAGAATTATAAAAATTCATTCAATAGATATATTATTATACTATTAAAGATTTAGGTAATGCTATGGTACATAAGCTTTTGTGGTATTAATTATCACAAATGTTATAATTAGATCATTTTCAATCATAATTTTTTAAAAAAAAAAATAGGTATAACCAAACACCACATAAAGTATAACCAAATACTTTTTAAATTATAACCAAAATAATGTTATAATTAATAGTTATAATTAACATCATAATATGTCATAACCAAATACCATGATTGGGGCATATAAAATTTTTCTAAACGGTAAATTGTTTGTCAATTTTATATATACAAATAAGGGTAAAATAGGCATTTTAAAAAATTAATTTCTTATATTAATTTTTTTCCGTTAGTTGACTTAATGGTTGATTAATGGAATGATGAAATTGTAATGAAAGTTTAAACTTTAGGGAGAGGGATATAATTTCTAGAATTTGAGGGGATACTTGTATTAAAGACATATCTTAAGGGGTGTCTGTGTGATTTACCCTAAATATATTGTTCAATATGTAACAAGTATAAAACTCCTATCAAACAAACATTTTTGTTTGTGGCAACAACAATTACAAAATGAAAATTAAAAAAAGAAAGAAAGAAAGAATAACAGCAATAACAGCACTGTTCACAATAGCAACAGCTTCACAAAACCCAATTAATATAAGAGGGTAGAATTGTATGCATGATGATATATGGTATATAAATGGTTTAAGTTACATACGGTCGGGATCGGTTCTAATTCGGAACCGTGAACTCCGATCTAGAACCGATTCGTGGAGAATGGATTCCCAATTTTTCAATTTAGAAACGAACTACGAATTCAAAAAACCAATCCAAACCTATCATATTGGAATAAACTGGTTTGGATTGCAAACTTTTCCGATTCCTTGCTCAGCCCTAGATAAAATAGACTAAGTTAGCCAATAAGATAAAATGTAATATCTAATTCATAATTATTTAACTTTTTCTTTTACCACTATCAAATCAGCTACAAAAAACCTAAAAATTTATACCAAACATAATTTTTTTTAGCCAAACTAAAATAACCAAAAAATAAAACAATTAGATTAAATTAGCTCATCTCAAACGAGCAGTTTTTGTGTAAACTTTTATCACACGTTTTTTTAAATAAATAAATGGGTAAATTACAAATACATTCTCTGAGGTTTCTTTAAAATACAGATTGCCCCATGTGGTTTGAAAAATTACAAATACTCCCTTCTTAGAATTTTTTATTTAACATAATTAACTAAAAAAATAAAATTCATAATTGTTCTCCTATATAATAATAAAATTACCCAAATTGTTAATTGAAACATATTTTTAACAGCATTAAAAACTGTTAATTGACTTGATGATTTATTAATAAAATGGATGATTTGTTATGAAATTAGAAATCTCAAGAGTGGAATGTAATTTTCAAAACCACAGGTGACGATTCGTATTTTAATCAAATCTCAAAGAGTGTATTTGTAATTTACCCTAAAAAAATTGTTCTCATACAACTACCTTTATATAATTTTCTTAGAATAATTACCAAAAAAAAAAAGAGATTTGACCCAAATATTAAAATAAATTTTTAATTTTTAATTTTTTAATTTAAATCTTAATATTTTGATTTATTTTTAATTTAAATTATTTATCTATTTCTATTAACAAAAAAATAATATCTTAGTTATTAAACTCAATGTAAATATGCATTAAATGTTTAAAATATATATATTTATTAAATTTAATGACTAAAATACCCATGTTTTGATCCATTTTATCTAATAAATATAAGGAAATTATTCGGATTGAAAAAAATTAAAAGATCATAATTTAAATTGACAAAATTAAAAACTTAGAGTTTATTTTGTTTTAAGAATCAAACCCTAAGATTTTTTTTTCCTTTTGTATTTTTTCCAACTTTCTTTATATTACAACAAATTTTTAAAATTTCGTAATAATTTAGTATATGCTTGTTATGTAATGAAATAGTTATTTTTAATAAAATTTATCATATAGTTATTTTGTGGTGTTTTAGGAAGCTGGTAAAAAGCTGACTTTTTGGTTTTTTGACTTTTTTGGTGGCTTTTTTGGCAAAACAGCTGGCTTCTTTGGTTAAAAAAGCTGATTTTTTTGGCTAAAAAAGTTAAAAAGTCAAAAAACTAGCTTTTTTAACTTCTTCCCAAAGTGTGAACAACATGAGATGATTGCTAATATTTTTATTATGTTTGGGGTCTTGCTAATGATCGTTTAATAACTATTCTTTAAGAAATAAATAATGCTAAAAGAATTTGAATATTGATATACAATTTGCATATTTTTATATATTTCTTTTATACTTTCCATATATTGCAATACATTTTTTAATCAATATAGCATTGCCCTTGTCTTTTTATAGCCCAAAAAATAGGTTCCTAAATGAATAAGTAAATATTTGCTAATAATTAATTGGTGGTGCTACATGCACCAATTAATATACTAACTAGTGTATCAACATACCTTATGATATTATTATTGACTCCACCCATTATACAAATTAAAAATACCTAAACCTTTAAACTTATGTCACATCATCTGTTAGCATACTAATTGGTATACTAATTGATGCATATAGTATTATTCATAATTAATAATTAAGACAGTGTTAGTGTAATTAATTCAATTTTAATATCATACAAAGTTACTATTCATATTTATTTAAGTTTATAGCATAATAAGAATAAAATAAAAAATTTGAAATTTGAATGATGCATACTTTCTATTTTAATTTTCAATTGCAAAAAATATAAAATAATATTATATATTCACAATCACTCTTTAATTATAAGTTATTATTACTTTTTTTCCCACTGAATGCTCACAAATTAGTGTGTTTTCTTAATATAATAAAATTAGATTTTTTTTGCCACAAATTAATTAAATAACTTGTTGAGAGATAGAGGAAGCATATTCGAATTTCTTTAAGAGGTTCTAAATTCTTTTTTGTCATTGTCATTAGATGTTACCGTTTTTCTTATTTATTTATTTATTTTCCTTTTTGTTTAATTTATTGGTTTGTGTCATTTTCAAATGCATATTCTAAGAATCTTAACTCAGTGCTTTCAGTAGACATCAATTAGTGGTCAAAATTGAATTTCTTAATTTAGCACTAGAAAATTTAAAAACTGATACTAAATTATTCAGAATTCTGTCACTTCTTGCGAATTTAGAAATTTTCCTGCATTTGAATTTAAAATTTATACAAAGAAATGAAAAATCAATGAAAATATAAGAATTTTTTTTCAAAAATCATTTTATTTTAATTTTTCTCTAATATTTAAGATCCAAGCAGCGACTTACCAAGTGTCAAGTTAGTAATGAGTAATGCTAGAAATCTATACATTTTATTTATAAATTTATTTACAATAATGTGGCAAGGGAATGGGATCCTCAATTATTAAGTATGTAACAAATCAAAAGTTAACACATATCTTGACATATGTAGGGACAGAATTGTAAATTTATTTTTGGAGTTATCAAACAATTTTCCTAATAAAAAGAGGCAACTTTTCTAGAATCCACTATTTAGACTAGAGGATTTTGTTAGAGCCATCATGGACCCATCTCGTGTTCGCTTTTTGAGTCATTCATTTTTTAGTACTTTCTAAGTATATCGTCTATGCAAAAAAAATTTAAAAATAAATTATTGGGCATCAATAATCTTGTGCTTGGATTATATTTATTTTTAAAAAAATAACAGATTCAAACATATGACTACTCATATTCAATCAAGTTAATTTTTTATATGAACAATTCACTTGAAAAATAATAAAAATAAATGATTTGAATGATCAAAATAAACCCAAAATGAGCCCATAATGCCCCCAGAATATTTAAGTTTATTTTCGTTGCGCATTAATCATTCAGATATTGGTGCAATTGTGTCTAGCATTCATTAAAAGTTGTTCTATTTTCCATTAGCCAGTTGCTCTCATATAGGAAGATATCTCCTATTTCATTTTCAAAATCTGTTTTTTTCTATTTTTTATTTTTTTTTGAAAAATTAAAAAGAAATTTGATAAAAGAAATTAAAAAGAAAAGAAAAAAATACTCATAATTTTTATCCAATTTTGTCTTTTCTAGGGCAGAAATAATTTTTAAATTTTTAAAGTAATTTTTTAATATTTATTTTTGTCAAACTAGATTTTAAGAAAATAAATTTTATACTAATATGGTAGGACTACAAGGTTAGGATGAAGGAATTTCCTTCTTGTGTTCTTCCTGTTTTGTTGAACTGTTTTGTTTGTTTTGTTGTGCTTTCATTGTCTTTTGTTGGCTTGTAGCCTCAATCAAAAACAAAAGTTATATGAAAAACATATATAGTTAGAAATAAATATTAATGAATTTTGGCAATCTTTGGTTCTTTTTTTTTTTTTCCCTTTTTTTTCACATTAGCTCTTGAGCTATATGACAACAATGTTCTAGCATAATAAATTAATTTTGATTCGATCATCATTTCAAAAAAATTTAAATGATTGACATACATTTTTAGGAAAATTATGTTTTGAACCTTTAAATTTTTCATCCGAATTTTACTTCCATACTTTATTCTATAATTGTAATCATTAAAATTTTAGATTATGACTCGCATTTTAGTGTGGTCCACCCGTTACGTAATGTTAAAAAATTAGATGAAAAGTGCTCACGTGACAACCACATTAACACAATTTAGAGATATTAAAGAGAAAAATTTGTATCACAAATAATACTTTTTACCATATAACTTTAACTCAAATTTCATTTTAATCTTTTATATTTTGACTTTCACTCAAATTTCAAACAATGAGGTATGAAAAGACCACATTAAAATATAGGTTAAAGTTTGAATACTTAATTGATTGAACCTCTTGTTCTTCTAAAAAATAAATAGAAAAAATAAAAGAAAAGGAAAAGAAAGAAACAAATAGTGTTATATGCTAATAACATTTACTTGAGCATAGAAAAGAAAATAGTATTTAGAGAAAATGTGGGATCCAAGATGTCCACAACATTGGTTAATTATTCAGTAGTCTTAAAACACGTGGCATTGTCTATGTACAAGTCTGACTCTTAACTTTTTCATGATTCAAAGTGAACTTTCAATAAGGGGCCTTTCATACATATTTAAATAATAATAATAATGTGTCCAAATTTTTTGTCGTTGATACTTTCACTATACATCTATTAAAATTTGCTTCAATTTACATTAAAATATACAATAAGAAAAATGATCAAAATAATCCAAACTGAAGTATCAAATAAAAAGTACACAAATTGTAACAAAAATCACTTAAACATTATTCTTCTTGCATTTTTAATTGTAAAATTACTAATCTAGTTCGCATAATCCAACTTGTAAGCTAAATCATTTTCGATGGATAAAATTGCTTATCCATTTAATATTTCATTTGACATAGTTAAGCAAATGTAAGATTTAATCAACTTTAATTTGAAAGGAGCAACGGGAAGTAATATAGTCAATCGTATTCTATACATAATCCATACATTTGAAAAATAACCATTTAATAATTTCAAACAATTCACAACATTAATAAGCTTTTGAGGTACTTACGTGTAGGTTCTCATAAGCGAATTTATTGTCTAATAGGTCATAATAAGAAAGTTGTTGTGAGGCCCCATCTAACAATTTTCATCACATGTATTGCATACCCAACATAATATAGTTTTTTTTTTTAAAAAAAATAAAAACATAATAAGAAAGTTGTTGTGAGGCCCCCATCTAACAAAAAAAAAAAAAGAAGGTTGTTGCGAGGCATGATATAAGTCAAGTGCTTTCAATTATTTTCTAATAACATAAATTAATACTTAGAGGATATTTTATGATAAAAAAAATTGTAAGGATAAGTTGAAACTCAATCATGCACCCGTTCTCTCCAATTCCATATCAAATAGGAGTTCACCATTTAGATTATGTTTGAATGATAAAAATGAAGAGCAAAATATGACACCGGTTACTGGTAGCTTGAATGTAAAATTTCATTTTTGAGTTTGTGATGAAAATTGTAAAGAAAAAGAGAAAAATGAAAACCCTTTTTCCTTTTCGTGAAAAAATCCCACAGCAAATTTAAAATTCAAACACTCTCCTTAATGTTTTAGTATATGAAATAAATAGAAGGTTGAGCTTAGGGTCAATGTACAGTGGAAAGCACGAAATAGAAAATACGAACCATTCTATTTTTTTTGTTATCCCAAGTCCCAACCACAATGCCATATGAAATATATATATATATATATATATTTGTTTAGGTTCACATTTTTTTATTATAGAATATTATGATACAATAAATTAGCAATTATAATGAGAATCAAGTACAACACAAATCACAATTACATATAAATTTGAGCAGTGATATGTAGCTCGAAAAGCCCCCCCTCCCCGAATCGCCCGAATTTGAAGAAGAAGAAGAAGAGAAGGAAGAAGAAGGAAGAAAAAGAAGAAGAAGAAGGACTAGGACTGGAGGGGCCAACATCAACCAAGCTGGGCAAGGGGCGGAGGCAGAGACGGAGGCGGGGCGGAGACGATCGGCTGACGAGCGACGAGCTGCGACAAGCTGCGACGAGCGATGATCGGCCGGCGATCTGCGATCGGAGGGGCCCTCCTCTTTCTCTTCTCCTCTCTTCTTCGCTCTTCTCTCCCTCTTTCTCTTCTCTCCCTCTTCCCCTCCATTTTCAGACTGCATAAAGAAAAAAAAAAAAAAAAAACTGTCAAAAACGACGTCGTTTTGGGCTGTCGGGGGATTCGGGGGACGAAATTTGGGAGAAAAATCATTTTCCTATAAATTTTCAAAATAAAAGGGTTATTTGAAACATATATAAGAAAATGGAGACTACAAATAAGTGAATATAATAAAACTCTAATCTTTTGGCGAGATCCAAAAACTTGTAATAACCTTTCTTTCTTTTTTTTTTTGGATCAAAAAACCATCAATCACATAGAATTGAAAAACCTCTCCACAAGTACCAAAGGAGGACATGAGATTCAATCCAACAGCAAAACCCCATCTAAGCAAGTCGGGGCAATCCAATGGGAGGTCCTATTAGCTACTCGAGGGCACCACTTAAAGGATACACCCCCCGGCTAGTAAGTGAGTGAATATCCTGAAGATAACATCACACTCCCATGATGGGACGTTTTCTGAGACACATAACAAAATAACCGTCAAATTATCACCAAAAAATTTGACTAGAGACAAATTAAGAAATTTTACCAAACCACAAGCATGACGAATGGCCAAAGCCTCCCCTTGGATGGTGGAGTTTATGTGAACCTACTTGGTTGATCCAGCAATCAAACGGCCAAATTTGTACTAACCTTTTGATTCGGGCTAAAACAACCACTTTTGACTACTTTGACAAATTTGCCCGCTTAACAATGACTTGTCTTATAAAAAAAAAATGACTTATTTAGTTGACATAGAGAAAAATCAACTCACACTAATAAAAAAATAATATTTTTAGCATTTGTCAAATACATTAGTTTTTTTCACTAACTATATTTAAAAAAAATAAAAAAATAATAAAAAAGTTAAATGTAGGGCAAATTACATTTTACCCCTCAACAATGGACCATTATCAGTTGACCCCCACCAATTAAAAATTGTTACATTTTGTCCTTTAATTTTTTATTTTTTTTTTAAATCTCACCCTTTTATTAACATTTGAAAAGAGACGAGAAAGTGACACGCAAGTTATGTAGGCCAATTTTATGACCAAAATGCTCATTAATTTTATTATATTTAAATACACTTTTCAAAAATTTAATTATTTTAAATTTCTTTATCCATTGACACAAAATGAGTTCACAAGTTTGTACATGTATAATAAATGGTCATGCTAAAAATGCACGGCGAATACGCGTATTGACTTTAACGAAGAAACAATGCATCTTCCAAAACGAGTATTACATCATGCACTCACAAATTCAACTTGAGAAAAAGAGGGTTGTTTCTGAGAAGCAAAGCTTACCATACATCCCAAATTCCAATCACATTCACTCCATTCCCTTCACATTTATATATTCATTTTATATCTATTAAATAATTTAATTATATATACATATATATTTAAAAATAGATGATCAATATATTTTTTAAGTTGCCTATTTTTTTAAGAGGCATTTTTTCATAAATCTATTTTTACCTATTTATGTCCCTTTTTACCTACTTATGTTTTATTTAGTTCACATTATTTTTTTATATTCCAATAAGTCATATGGGTGATATAGTTACCAAAATACCCCTAACAATATTCATAATAATAGTGCAAATATTCCGTAATGTGAATGTTCACACCATCAATGTGAATGTTAAAATGTCAATGTGAATATTCATATTGTCAATGTGAATGTTCACACTATTAATGTGAATATTTACATTGTAAAATATGAATGTTCACTTCACTAAATTGCTAATCGTTCAAAAAATATTTGTAAGGGTAGAAATGTTTATAAAATACTTTAAATATGAGAATTAGGATTTGGTAGATCAAATATTCAAATAATAGAATTTATTAGAATACAATAATATCTTATGGACTAATTAAGATGCAAATATTTAAAAAAAGATTTTCTAATAAATTTTTCTTTTTTTAAAGGTAAGCATGAAGAAATTATACTGTTACTATTATTGAATCAGCAGTGATTTAGACCCCCTCAAACTTCAACCCCCACCACCCCCACACACACGTGGCAGGTGGTGATTGAAGGAGAAGAAAAAAAACAAAAAGAAAAAGAATAATTGACTTCTAAATAAATTTTGAATAATTTTTAAATTTTTATGTTTAGGTCAGTCGCATTTGTAAATTTGACTTCTGAATAATAATTGTCTTTAACAAATGGGTCATGTTAGGTTTCATGAAAACTTTCATGAAAATCATCATGAAAATTCATCTGCACCGTTGGATCATGAGATCATATCTGATCTAACGATGCAGACAGTTTTCATGGTGGTTTTCCTTAAAAATTTTCCTTAAACCTAGCATTTTCCTTAACAAATACAACAATAATGATAGAGAATTCTAATTTTAAAATTTTAAAGAGAGTTCTAATGATGTAGCAAGAGAAAGAAAAAATATATATATATAGATACGCACATCACATCACATGTAAATTTCATTCCTTACCATATCACTAAAATTCTATTTAAAGTTTTAACCTCAATCTTTATTCCAAATACAATGGTTGTTATCTGGGTGGAACCTTCAGGTAACCATGGTCTGACAATTCAATTGAAAAATAAATAAATAAATAAATTAATTAAAGAAAAACGCAAATAAACAAGAAACAAGAGGGCACAATATCCGAGTTAGTTATGGTGGAGCATAGGGTAATTAGAAAGGTTTGGCTTCCTTTCCAAGGGTATTGTCGGACTCGTAAAGGTTTATCACGGATTTCGTTTTAATAATCTGAATTATTTAATGTGTAAAACTTATTAAGTATTATATGTCTGTAAAAAAATCACGTTGATTGGATATTAATAGCTATTTTATCGGAACAGATTTCTATCAATCGTTTATTTTTTTTATACAAAACTGATTTGATCACGTAACTATCGATATCCGATCAATGTGATTTTTTAGTAGGCATAGTACTCAATGAGTTCTGCACATCGATCAATTTAGATTATCAAAACGGAATTCATAGCAAGCCCCACAGATCCAACAACACTCTCCAATTCAATCACGGGCTGGATGAAAGCCAAATCCAATTAAAAGATGGTTTAGAATAATATTCACACATCCAACACCAGAATAATATTCTTTATAAACCATAAAACAAAGTTCAGTGATTAATTGTTTCGTTTACATTTTAAAAAGTCTTTATTAATTTTTATTAATTTTTTACTTTTTAAATACATAAAGATTAGATACATAAGTAAAAAATTAAAATATGAAAAAAATTCACTAAAATGAAAACAAGAAAAAAAAAAATGCACACAAATTTTTATTTGAATTTTTATTTATTTTAGCATTTTTTTCAAAAAATTTAGTCAATTTATTTTACTTTTTAGATGTATCTAAATTAAGTACATCTAAAATGTACAAAAAAAAATTGATTAAAATATTAAAAAATTACTAAAAATAAAAAGAAAATTATTTTAAATAATTTTTGAAAAATCAAATCAAATATACAAGTTTTTCTTCAGTTTGGTACATAGTTTGGGTTTTGTGGGTTCCATTATTATAAGGTATATTTTGATGATTCCTATATTTTTTAAGTCACAACACGTAGATTTATTTATAATAAAAGGTTTAGGTTTAATAACCATAACATAACTTCTTCATTTTATCATATTTATCTCTCCCCCAAAAAAAGGATAGTCTATTTTAAAAAACATATATGTTGTCCATTTTTGTGAAGGGAAACTTAATAAATCGAAGATAGTACAATTATCGGATTGACCTAATTTTCTTTTTATAATATATAAGAATAATTTTTACAAAATAAACAGTTCAAATTTTTAAAACGAGACCCATGATAGAATGCTTGAACAATACCTTTCAGTCTAGATGTTAGACTGGAGGGAAACTAGCTCCCAAAAAAAATTTAAACCCATTGATAATTTTAACTATCTTTGCATGTCATATTCATATTTAAAAAAAAAGAAAAGAAAAAGTGACAGGTTATATTTAAAAATTATCAATATATATATCTATATATATTAAAGGTGAATACAATGGTGTCGTTTGGTAAACTTGACTTTTTGACTTTTTTGATTTTTTTAGTCTGAGATTTTTTTATTCGTTTGGTTTTCTTGTTTGACTTTTTTGGCTTTTTTGCATTAGAATGACAAAATTGTCCTCCACTTGGAAATGATGCTTTTTTGACTTTTTGTTTGTATATGGATTAATTTGGTAATTTTGCATCAAAAGTTAGGTATTTTGTTATTTTGTGATTTTGTGACTTTTTTTTGTCCTTATGTGCTTATTTAGTCCCAATATGTTTACCAAACCAAGGCTAATTACGATTATTAAACTAATTTAATTTTTAATGAATAAACCTAAGAAATGAAGGTACCAAGTCTTTTCCCCGATTGGTGAGAAATTGGAACACAATCAAAGTAGAATTCAAACATGTTAAAATATTTTAAACAAGTTTCCCAGAAGATGCAGAGTACTGCTAAACCACTTAAACGTTGGTTTGTGACGAGGGTTGACTTTTTAATTTTTTGGTTATTTTAGTTTGAGATTAAAAAGTCTTGTTGAAAATAGATTTTTTGACTTTTTTGACTTTTGTGAGAGAAAAAATAAAATGATTATGGTTTGGATGTGACATTTTGTCTTATTGAGTTAAAAAAACCTATTTTGTTTTTTTGTGACTATTTTAGTCAAAAAAATCCTATTTTTGCTTATGCCAAACGAAAGCTTAATAAGTTTCTTAAACGACAAATTTAACGTTTGACTGAGCCACTAATTATTGCTAATTGAGATTCGTCCCAATCAGGAATTTAATTATATAATAATTGAATCTGAATAACACATCACAATTTGGAATAAATTTTTTGATTTTTTTTTGAAAAAAATTATTCATCCTCTTATTTTTGTCTCTCCAATTAGGTGGCTAAAGAAGAAAGAGATAAGAGTGGGAGACCACTTTATACGGGTTTTAGCCTCGTCATTTAGAATAAAATTAGGGAGATCTCAATTAGGAGAATGTAAGGGGACTTTTTTTTCTTTCTGGTCTCTATCCTTTTTGACAATTAAGATAATGAGATGACAAACATAAATGGTATGAAAAGTGGTTTTATAAACATAATTCTTGTAGATAAATCACATTCAGAATGATATGGTATCGCAGTGCCATATTTATATTTGGGTTATAAATGAAAGGATACTAAAAACTTATGCCATTTTATATGAAATTTTTGTACAATTTTTTTGGGGTATAATACTACTTGAATTATATTTAAGTCATGTGAACACATTATGTATGTATTTTTTGTATAATTTTGTGGATACAATATGCGAACCCAAATTGTGAAACAGCCTTATTAATATAAAATTAAACATTTTTTTTAAGATTATTATTAATTTTTCATTAGTGGTAGTACATATATCTCATTTCATTTTTGTATAAGTAACATGTCAGCATGTCATGTACCAAATCGTTCTTATAGCAATTCAGAGTAGATGAAATAGAAAGAAAGAGAGACAAGAACCAGTTTTGGAGAAGTTTCCCATAGAAGATATCTATAATGTCTACCAACTAAATATATCACATATACATATTTTATTAAAAGTAATATTTTTTTCTATATTTAAGTAATACATTATAACGGCTTTTTTTTTTTTTTTTTTTTTCTTTTTTTTCTAAGAGAGTCAAGTCATTATATATTTTCTTCTACACAAACCCAAACCTAATTTAAATTATACTAACTTTATCTATTTGATATGTATTATGTTTGACAAATATTTCTTTTCCATATATTTTTCATGGTAAATTGAAATAATCCATAAACTCAATACTAATTTTGCATTTCACATTTTTTTTTTTCTTAATTCTTTCAAGGGTATTAAGATATTTTTTTAATGCTAAATTGCCCTTTGTTTTTCCTTCTTATTTTCTAGTGCATTATCTAAGTCATTTTGCTATTATATCAAAATAAGTATTTATTTTATTATTTTATATATTAATATATATCATACAAAATTATTATATGATAATTACATTTTTATAATACGATAGAACTAAAATTATCAAAATACAGAATTATTTAACTAAAATTTATATATATAAGTATTTGATTTGAGCCAAAATGTTACAGTTTGAGACTCCTTATCTTATATTTTTAGTCTTTTACCTTATGATGTTTGATAAAATAAAATGTTTTTCTTCTTTTTCAGGTTAATATCACTCTGTAGACAAAAGGATTGCAAAAAAGTGAAAAAATCCATGACTGAGTGAATTTGCACATGCAGAATTCACAAATCCGCATGAGCGGATTTCCCTAACCATGTTTTGCCTCTGAGTTGATCCACATGAGCGAAATTTCTAATCCGCACTAGTGGATTTGTCTCGATATTTGTGCACGTCTTTTTGACTCAGAATTGACTGCAGGTTATAAAAAAAGGTTTTGAAGACTTATTTTTGGTATTTGAAACCCTAGAGACGGCGGCCAAAAGTTAAAGAAGAAGAACAATCATCAATCCATGACTTTCTCTTCAACATTCGAAGTGTTCAACCTCTCCGTGAGTGTCTAAGCCTTCTTCTTAGGATTGAGATGAAACTCTAATCAAGTATCATATAATTTTGCATTTTTAATTCTAGTTTATTTTTAGAGTTGGATAATCGTTGTATGATCATTTTTAGATTTTTCATTCAAATCTTTTTTTCATTCAATTTATGTATTTTATTTTTGTGATTGAGAATGCATGATCATACAACTGTTTTACTTTTTTGTATATTTAAATTGTGAGACAAGTCATGCTTAAGACAAACAAATCATGCTGCAACCTTAGTTTAGTGTAGACGATTCATGCCGACTGAAAATGATTTGTGTCTACGTTTTGAATATACTCATCTTCTTGACGATGATATTGGAACTTGTAATCACGATACATCATTATTATCCAGACTATTGGTTTACTATAATTAAATATTTTAATTACATGATATGAGATTAGTAGTGAATTACAAAACACATAAATGAATTATTTTTTAACTCTCAATTACTCAATAAAGATGGAACGATATATTAGTGGGTCAATATTGTCTCATTTATAAAGTTTTCGGCTACTTTATTGTTAGTAGCGTCACATGACAATATATACTAATGGGTCATCCTCTATTTCCCCATTGTTGTTTTGTCTTACTCCTCGTTTGGCAAGTCACTTTTTTACTCAAAAAGTCACTAAAAAAATTAAAAAATCAATAATTTATACCAAAAAGTTAAAAATTTTATTTTCTCTTTACTTTTTGCACATATTTTCATAAAAAATAAAAAAATCATCCAAACATACTAATTTTTTTTATATCATATTTTAGCTCAAAAGTTAAAAAGTTACTAAAAAAACCTATTCCCAAACGAGGCCAAGTTTTTCGGCTACCTTATTGTTAGGAGCATCACGTGATAATATACTAACGGGTCATTCTTTATTTCCTCACTATTGTTTTGGAAAGTGGTTTATAAGATGACTTTTTGACTAATTACGAAAAAGTGTACAAAAAATAAAAATGTGACCCAAATAAGTTAATAAGCCAAAAAGGTAGCTTATAAACTTGTTGCCAAAAGAGGCCTAATAAAAATATATCAATATTTTTCACCTATAGTTTTCCACTATGTCATTGGTTAAGAGCACCACATGAGTAATATTATATGATACTCTAGGATTATTGAATAATTATATAATAAAATTATTAAGCAATTTTAGAATACCATGTAACATTACTTATGTAACATTCTTGATAAATAATAAACTATTTTAGTTGGCTATTTATTAGTTTTTTACAACGTGCAAAAAAATAGATAGAGTGTTTTGTTTTATTTGTTATTTTAGCTTGGAATGGGCTATTTTACTCCGTCCCAAACTGAATAACTGCAAAATAAATTAGATGAGTCATTTATTGTCTCTCAAATTAGAATCACTATTATTTATGTCATTGACGGGTGATTATTCGGTAATATGAGAGTATGGTCACGTGATACTTCATGGTAATATGATTAGTGGAGAATGTGGAGTATTAATTATTTATGTTTGGTGATTGAGGGACATAAGTGGGTATAATGAATGGTAATTGGTGAGAGAGTATGGCTACGTAGTACTCCAAAACTATTGTATAATTTTCCGTCATTGACTGGTAACATCAAGCATATATTGGGAAGCAAAAAAAAAAAAATCAATTTATTGACTTATCGAGGTTATATCATCTCTTTATTTTTTATACATTTTTTTGTGATAAGTCAAAAAACTAACTTATAAGCTATTTCTCAAAACAACCCACGATAGTGTTTCAAAACCATTGAATAAATTTTCATTCAACATTTGAAAGGAAAAAAAGACTAAGGGATAAAGGGGGTATTGACGAGAAAATAAATAAACGTCTTGGTTTAGTTTTGAAATTGTGATTCCAATAAAAAAAATTTAAAACTTTTTTCAACATTCATAATCAAATATACAACTCAAAACTATTCAAAATTCAATTCAAAAATTATTTTCAAAACTCATAACTAATCACACAACTCAAAATTTAATTTAAAACTCTTTTCAAAACTCAAAATCAAACTTTTTTCAAAACTCTTTAAAAAAAAAAATCGAAAAAATATTTTTTTATTTTGTTTTTTAAAATCATTTTTAGAATCATGATTTGAGTGTAAAGCCGTGTTTTGAGTTGAGTTTTGAAAAGAAAAAATTTGTTTGGTTATAAATTTTTAAAAGAGTTTTGAGCTGTATTTTGAAATTTTTTGAAATTATTTATTTTTAAAAATTTAAAAAATTTCTTAATTTTATTTTTTTAGGGTAAATATGTTATATTTTAAATATTTATTTGTTTTAATGTGCACTGTATTCATACATTTGTGTGCTGTATTTTTTAAAAAAAATATTTTAAAAATTTAAAAATTTATAAAAATCTATTTTTTATTTTAAATATATAATTTTTATTTTACATAATTTTTTATTTTAAATAATTTATTTCATTTGATAAATATTTTTTATTTTTTAAAAATATTTAATTTTTTAAATTTTTTTTAAAAAAACTGGATTACCATATATATCTAAATCATAATAAATTATTTGGCCAATACTTAAAAAAACTAACAAAAAATATTTTTTGAAAAAATAAAAATAAATAAAATATTTTTCTTCCAAAATAAAAATAAACAAAATATTTTTTGATAAAAATATTAAATAAAAAATAATTTTAAAAGACAAAATTATAAAAAAAATTAAATTTTTTTTAACAGAGTTTTGAAAAGAGTTTAGTTATGAGTTATGAGTTATGAGTTATGAGTTATGTGTTTGGTTATGAGTTTTGAAAATAGTTTTTGAATTGAGTTTTGAGTTATGTGTTTGGTTACGATTTGAGTGTGGAGTTGCATTTTGAGTTTAAAATATTAGAAAAAATAAAATATTTACAAAATAAAATAAAATATTTAAATAACAATTATACATTTAAAATAAAAAAATTCTTAAACATTTTTAAATATTAAAAAAATAAATCAAATTTTTTTTAAAATACAACTCAAAATTTAAAAACACAAAACTCAAAATGCAATTCAAAACTCTTTTCAAAACTCATAACTAAACAAATTTCTTATTTTCAAAACTCAACTTACAACTCCACATTTAAATCATAACTACACATTCAAATTATAATTCTAAAATTAAAACAAACGCACTCTAAGGTAGTGTTTGGTAACGTTTACATTTTTTGTTTATATTTACAAAAATTTTATAAACTGATTTTTATTTATTTTTAGAAAAACATAAACTACAAATGCATTTAGTTTGAACAAAATATTTGAAAAATTTTAAAAACATAAACTAAAAAATATGTTTATTCAGGCTAAAATATTTATATTTATTTTTTATTATTTATGACAATGGGATCATACACATTAGAATTCAAAAAAAAATAATAATTGGAAAAAAAATTAATGGGAAAAAAATTAATTGGAAGAAAAATTAATTGAAAAAAAAAATTTGTTAGTCAAATTTTTAAATTTCTGTTTAAATTTTTCCTCAAATTTATAAATTGAAACAACCATTTATAAATCAAAAAAATTATGAAACAAGCTTTTATGATAGTTTTTAAAATTTTTATAAATATAAACTGAAAACTGAAAATGAAATAATTACCAAACAGGCCATTGTTTAGAGGCAAGGAGGAGGAAATTGAAAAAAAAAGAGGAGAGCAAAAGTTTATTCTTTGAGGGCAGTAAATTATTATTATTTTTTAGTACAAAGAGAAAAGGATAGAGAAATGTATTATTATTAAATAAATAAATAAATATTTTTATTTATATGACAACTCCGACCTTTGCTCATTTACTTCCTGTTAACAGAGACAAATGAAGATGTACCAAAAAGAAAACAAACGATCTGGGAAACTCTTCTGAGGGGTGGGTCAATGGTTTGGACAAGTTGTTTGGTTAATATGAAACCAACAGTGAGTTAGTTGTAAAAAGAAAATGTTTGATATTCTCAAATTTTTTTTACAATTTTATTCATAATGATAGATTAAAATAGATGTTAATTTTTGATTTATTATACATCCCATCATCGAGGGCCTAATTCACATATTACATCATTTTGGGTGAATTTGTAGATTAAATGTGCGAGTCTCTAACATTATTCATTATGAAAAGACTTTTTTTTAATTTTTACCCTTATTTCTTGTGTCAGATCTACAAACTAAGGCCATGTTTGTTTTTCGAATTACACCTCTAGTCTGGACTAACAGTGAGCTCTTTCTCTTTGTTTGAGAAGATGTTATTTTAGTAATTTTTTAATTTTTAATAAAAAGATGTGAAAAAAATAAAAAAAGTGATGTGACAATTGATAGTAATTTTTTGATTTTTTAATTAAAATTGAAAGTTGCCAAACGAGAAGTTCATGTTTGTTTTCCCTTTTGGCCAACGGACTCACGGTCCCAACGAACTATGAAAATCTTTGGAGGAGTAGACTATCAGTCTAGGCGAGGAGGTGATATTCAGAAATAGTCCATTCGGATTAAAGTGTTACTGGTCTTCTGGTCAACCAACGAAGTGCAATTTTTTTTTTTTTTACACGTGCGGCCACACATTTTGAACATTAATAATATATATATTTTTAAAGTAAAAACAATGGTTTTTATTTTTTTATATTATTTTATATAAAAATAATTTAATAATTCCCATGTTAATAGCCATTATTAAATAAACACAATTTTACTTAATTCTTTCACTAACAATCTCATTCATCCTACCTTTGAAAACAAATAGGACCTAATGATTTAAGAGAAACTACTTGACAGTGGTGTTAGAATAAAGAAATTATAAATTAATAAAAAAAATTATAATATTAATTATTAATTATTAATTATTAATATTTATAATATTTTTCATTTGTTTATAAATAATTTTTGACTCACATATGTCAGTGTAGTTTATCCATGGTTTTACCACTGAAAAACCTATTTAAAGCCAATCAATCTTCTCCTCAGTTAACTTTATTTCTCTCAACTCCTTAAATTATGTTTGGATGTTGCATTTGTGAAAGAAAAAAATTTATAAAAAAAAATGAAATAAAAAATAAAAATTGCATCACTTTTTTTTTTTTCTCTCTTTTCTTTAATATAATTTATATAGGAAATAATTAATAGAGTTAATTATATTTTTTCCTCAAAGTATAAGTTTTGTGTTTTGTCTTTAATATTTAAATTGTGTCAATTTAATCACTAATGCATGAAAAGTAGTGTTGTGCAAAATATCATCCGATTCGCTAAAATTGCCCAATCTACACCGATTTGTCGATTAATTGCAAGTTGATTTAATGTACGGTTTGAATTTTATAATATTCTTTTGAAACTGCCCTGCTCTGCCATAGTTAATACATATATACATTTTTTAAATTTTTAATGAAATATCAAAATAAAAAAATAAGTGTGAGAAAGATCCAATACGGAAAATTTGGTACAAATTAGTGTTATATATATGTAAAATATTATGTAAAATCAGTTAGTATTACATATATGAAATTATTATGCAAATTAATATTATGTATTATACATGTGTTTGATAATTGTTTAAGGTTGTTCTTCAATCAACTCATAGGTTTAAACTGTCCAAATCACGGTTTGGTTACGAATAACAAATTTGTCAATCCATCATCCACAATTTAGTTTTAGTTTTATCCTCAAATCACGCTGAACCACGTCATGCACACCCTTGATAGTGTCAATTAAATACTTTTCCTGCATTGGGGATCATATTGACACCAAAATGAAACACCTCTATATATATTGGGGATCAAATTGATACAATTTAAACATTGAAGGAATAAAATGACACAATATTCATATTTTGGGATCCAAAAATGTTATTAACCCTAACTAATACTTTATATAAGTTAACAATCTAATATAAGTGACACAAGTAGAGGAAGTTATTATAAGTTAACAAGTGAATATATAGTTAAAGTAGTTAATAAACTCAGCAAAAGGGAATTAAGTCACACAAATAAATACTAATTAAAAAGCTCATAATTTTTATTTTATTTTTTATAAAAAAATAAATGAAAAAGCCCTAGGCACTAGGAACGCTAGGACTTAGGATTGGGGCTTGACCAAGGATTTTTTGAAATGAGCTGGCCCGACATGACTTAATTTTGTGAGGAGTAAATACAAGCTTGAGTCGGACTTGATTTATGTCAAAAAATTAGTCCGTGAGATCATTTTGCCATGCTTGTTGTATTTTCACTTTCATTCTTATCATTTTGCCACGCTGTATTTTCACTTTCATTCTTTGAAAGTGTTAGAAAACAATCTCTTTCTTTCTATCTTCTTAAAGGGCAATCATGTAGGGTACTAGTATTTATGCAATGTTTTGCAAATGCAATTGTAGGGATGTCCATGACATAGACCCTTAAGTTTCCTACTACCTTCCCCAAATAAAATGAAGTCTAGTCACACAAGAATAATGCTTTGTTTTTTTCTTTTGGTACAAGGAAAAAAAAAAAAATCCTTATTCTTCCTTTTGTTTAAGCAAGTTACAAAAGCATTTCAAATTATTCTCATTCAATAAAGTATTCCAAGTTAAGTTCACATTGTAATTCTTGGATCTCCTCCATTAATAAACCTTCCATATAATCAAATTCACCGATTGTTTAACACCTCAAATTTAATATTTAAACATGACTTTACAAACTATAAATAATTAAAAAAAAGACTGACTATATATATGACAGATATTTTTTGAAATTAATGAGCTTATCAAAAATCAAATTGAGAACGATTCAAAACTATAATCAAATTTCATGATTAAAGCTCATCAAACTCTTTTTTTTTTTGTTCTTCATTAATCATGTTAGTATAATACATCTTGTGGTGTGATCTGATATTTTTCTTTCAGTTTAACTTGTTAAACAATCGACCAAAATTGACCATTAATAAAAGTTTGTTAATGCAAGGTCCCCTATACCTCAACCTTCAATAAATTCTTGCTTATTAATATTGGTAGAAACTTTTTGTTAAATTGGGTTATTATGTCAATTGTTTTTTATATGGCATAATAGGTATATTAATACTCAAAGTTCAACTGCATAATAGAAGTTTAAGATTCTTAAGAATAATTCATTACATAAAGACTAAAAAAACTGGAGTGTCCGATGAGTAAGATTCTTAAGAATAACAATCTTGCAGTAGAAAATTAATTGTTATTTTAATGTTATCAATTACTTTCATGTCTCAAAATTCACTATTGTCAATTGGTTAAAGTAAAGACTAGTGGGTTAGTCTGGAGAATCAGATGCTTTTTTATAAACGTGTGATACATGATTTCAAGTCTTACTGTTATATTATCTAATTTATTATCTTGCTATTCCTCTCCTAATATTGTATATGTATAAATATATCGCTATATGTTTAGCCTCTGTTTGGGAAGGTAGGTTGGGTTGGATTTGGGACTACTTTAGCCACAAAAAGGCAAAATAGACTTTTTAGTCCAATAAGACAAAATATCACATCTAATCTATAGTCATTACATTCTTTTTCTTATAAAAAGTAAAAAAATCCTTCTCAAATGCATTATATCCAATTCATTCGCATTATCTCCATAATCTTAGATTTTGGTGAAACAGTTGTATTTAGGATAAATTACAGTCAATCTCCTTAACTCATTTGCACTTTATCCCATGAATTTCAAAATCCAACAGTTAACCATTTCAAAGTATTATGTTATTATAATTAACCCTTCTTGTTAGGATTTTGATAGAAATTTACAAAAAAAATATATTATATATAAAACACACGACACATTTATTAATTTTTTAAGACAATAATACACATTATTGATTTTTAGGATAATAATACTTTAATATGGTGATTCTATTTACACTTTGTGCCATTTTGAGAACATAGAAAAAAGTCACGTTTTTGGACATTTTGTCCAAAAACGCAAGTGCCAAAAACGCCAAAAAATTGGTTTGGCAAGTGCTAAAAACGCAGGTGTAAAATTATAAATTAGAGCCTATGAAAAAAAATAAAAAAATAAAATTCTTATATTAGGTAAGGGTATTTTGGTCATTTTAATTTGATTTGACACCATAAATAAATATTAAACTAAAAAGTAAAAAGTCAGCTTTTTACCAACTTCTCAAATCACTTTCTAAAAAGCTAAAAAGCTTGGTAAAAAGTCAAAAGCTAAATTTTTACCAATTTCTCAAAACACCCCTTTGTCTCTTTTATCTTAGTGATAAAGTGCAAAGAAGATTACCATATAAGAATACTTTTATATCCCTCTGATTTTTTTTTAAATTTTAATAGAATCCTAATAAAAAAAAATTAATTGTAATATAATACTCTGAGAGGATTAATTATTGACTATTAAAATTTAAAGGGACAAAATATAAATGAGTCATAACTTATAGGGTAATTATAATTTATCCTTATCCTTATATTTAGAAGAAAAGTCTCATCTTAGGGAAATTCTACAATACACCTCCCTTGAAAGGGGTGCACGATTTGCACCTATAATTATGTCATTTTCTTCTTTAGTTATGACAATATTTTAATTATGTCTTGAGATCTTTAATTGTATCTCATGTGGTGTTTCGGCCTCATTTGGGAACATATTATTTTAATAATTTTTTAGTTTTTTACGAAAAGATGTGCAGAATAGTAAAGAGAATGATGTGACAACTTATAGTAACTTTTTAATTTTTTGGCCAAAATGTATAGTTGACAAACGATGCCTTAGTTATATTTAGGGCAAATTACACTAACGGTCCCTATAATTTTGCGCTTGTGTCACTTTGATTCATAACTTTTCAATTGTGACACATTTGACTCTAAATTTTTAATCGTGTTCCAAATATTGAAAATACCATTGCTCAATTTCAAGGGCAAAGTCGTCAATTCGATAAAATATAAACTAATTTGACAAAAATAAATGTCAAAATTTTTTTTTAAAATTTTAAATTTTTTTTTATCCACCAAAAATAAAATTACGTAAAATTGATAAATCTTTTATACATTTATTTATTTATTTTATAGCAAAATGAGCGGGAGTACTAATTAGTGTCACCACTAATGATGTGGCAGTGAGTCCCACCCACTGTCACAGTGTTGTTGTGTCTGTTTTTTTTATTTATTATTTTTTAAAAATAGATGCCACATCATTAGTGGTTGCTTTAGAGCACCACTTTTAATGGTGTCTATCATTGCCCTTTTTATTATGTGTTTGGATGATAATCATGTAATGGGTGGCTATTTTTATTTTCATTACATTAGTTTATATTTTTTCAAAAGTCAAATATGGCAACAACTTTGATATTATTATTAAACTAATCCATTAAATCAAAAAAATCTAAAATTAAAAATATTTCATATATTAAATATATCGATTACACATTAAAAGCCTAATAATCACCCGTTATATGATTATCGTCCAAACATATAATAAAATTTAAATGGATAAAATAAATAAATAAATGCGTAAGAGATTTATCAATTTTACATAATTTTATCTTTGGTGGGTAAAAATAATTTTTAAAAATTTAAAAATATTTTTTTAATATTTATTTTTGTCAAATTAATTTATATTTTATTAAATTAACGATTTTATCCTTAAAATAGAATAATAACATTTTCAATTATTTTTATTTAGAATAATATTTAAAATTTAAGATTAAAATATATTACAATTAAAATATTAAGAATCAAAATAATACGAAATCTCAAACTATAAAAATTATTAGTATAATTCGCCTTTAATGCGTATACCATAACTTTTCCCCTCATCTTAAAAATCTCCTGTTTTTGTTTTTGTTTTTGTTTGTTTTGTTTTATTTGTTAGTTGTGTTTATATTGTCCAAAAATTAATTTTGCGAAGGTACAGTGATATGAAGCTAGGAGAGGACGTACCCCAATCACACCACCAATTCATCGTCACGTGGCACCTTTTACCTCACCCACCTGTCACTCTCCTACTGAGCCGGCCTCGTAACCTCTCTTTTAATCCCCTACACCCTTCCCACATACAATCAATATCTCTAGAGAGAGAAAATAAACCATATAGAGAGAGAAGAGTCGTATTAGGGAAAAATTATTAACCTAATATTACATGCACCAATTAGGGGTGGTTTGGAATGATCTAAATAAGTGTACTTTTTGACTTTTTATAAAAAGATGTTCAGAAAAGTAGAGAGGTAATGTGATGAAAAAAAGATAAAAAGATAAAACGTGTATACTTATTAGTACACCCCAAACAAACCTGTAGTATATTATTATTGATCACATTTATTATACAAGTTATAAATATCCAAAATCATACGAATAATGTTACATTATCGGTTAGTATATTAGTATATATATTAATTGATACATATAACATTATTTAATTATTAAATATTCCTAAAATATTATATATCTGTACTTCCTAATCAATCATTATTTAATATATCCTTTCATATTTTCTAATCACTTAACATAATTTTTTACTTACTTATATTTTTTAGAAAAATGATTTGTGGCACTAAAAAAATGGCACTAATGCCCCTAATTTCTAATTTGGGTAATTGTTTTTTTTTTTTTACCTTAACTGTTTTTCTGTTTTTCCTTTTTTGGGAATTTCGGGGCATTCGTACCCCTTGTTTTCGAGCCACAAATCAGGTTTGTATTTTTTATCAATCATAATATTATAAACAGAAATGATTTGTGCACACAAATTGTATGCACACAATGCCTCGAATTGCCTTTTCAGGTAATTTATTATTATTTTTTTTGTCTTGTGTTTTTTTTTTTTTGGCCTTTTTAAAAAATTGTGTGCATTAGGGGCACACAATTTCGAGCTCCCAACCGAAGCTGTATTATAAATAATCACGTATCTATATTTTGAAATTACTCAATAATTACTCGAATTTGGAACAAGCAAACTCAACCGCCTCATATTTAAACCCTTCACACCACACCAAAAGCTCCCCAATGAATCATCACTTCGTCGTTGCGTATTGACCACCACTGCCACCTCACCTCCCACCGCCCTAGCTCCGCCTCTCTCCTCCGCCGGAATTCCTTTCCTCTCCGGCTGCGCCACCATTTCCTTGTTCCATATAACTTCTCTCTCTCTCTCTCTCCTCCCAACCCCCCCTCTCTCTCTATATCTATCTGCTATATCTATAATCATGACTCCAAAATCAATACATACACGCTAGCTAACCTCGCCGCCTCGATTTCCATGGACACGAAGGAATGAATAATCTTCGATCGGATCCGAACCACGTCGTTGTGGTTTGAAATTATGCATCCTTTTTGCTGCGTATCAACCGTTCACGACCGGAGCTCCGGGAATCTGCCGGAGCCCCTACCTATGTCCTCGGAGATCTCGTCCGGATCCAGTGCCAGATCCGACACGGTTAAACACACACACAACAATAACAACAACAACAACAACAACCACCATGTCAGCCAGAGGATGGTGGCGCCGTCGTCTACGGCGGCGGAGCACAGCGATCAGATGGAGGTGAAGATCAATGATATAGTGGGGAATGGAATCTCTGGAATTCTGTATAAGTGGGTGAATTACGGCAAAGGTTGGAGACCTAGGTGGTTCGTGTTGCAAGATGGTGTTCTTTCGTATTATAAAATTCACGGACCTGACAAGATTGTGGTCAGTCAAGAGACTGAGAAGGGATCTAGAGTCATCGGAGAAGATTCGCTCCGCCGAATCTCTCGTCACAGGAATGCTGACGTTGGTGGCTCTCTTCTCCGCCGGAAACCTTTTGGTGAAGTTCATCTCAAGGTCTAAAATCTCTCTAATTTCTATTTGCATTTATTTACAGATTAAAGTTTGATTCTTTTAATCCTCTTTTGTCTATCTGATCAACCCTTATTGATATTGTTTTTATAATTATTCAAGGTCTATGTCCCCATCCAAAACCAATTTTTTGTCTCCTTGTTTTAATGGGTTTTTGTTTTGGGGTTCCCAATTCTGATGCAATTCAGTCTGTCTTTTGTTTCTTAATGCCAATAAATGAAGAAAAAGCTCCCCTTTTCAATATTTCATTTTGGTTTTTTTTTTTTTTTTTTTTCTTTTGATTAATCACTAGACTTGTCTATGTTGAATTCATTTTTATTGGTGTATTCACAGGTTTCATCGATACGGGAGAGCAGGTCAGATGACAAGAGGTTTTCTATTTTTACGGGTACTAAGAGGCTGCACTTGAGGGCCGAGACTCGAGAGGATCGAGCGGCGTGGACGGAAGCATTGCAAGCTGTGAAGGACATGTTTCCCAGGATGTCCAACAGTGAACTAATGGCCCCTGTGGATAATGTTGTTGTGTCAACAGAAAAGTTGAGGCTGCGATTACTGGAAGAACATGTAAGGGAGGAAGCGATCCAGGACAGTGAGCAGATTATGAGAAACGAGTTTGCCGCTCTGCAGAATCAGCTTATGGTGCTTAAACAGAAGTACCGGCTCCTCCTCGACACACTGCGGCAGTTAGAGGTAAATGTAATGATTAGTAGAAAAAAATCACGCTAATCGTATTCAGAATTCTCTACAATCCTAGTGCTTCTGAAATTTCCCAAATTAATTGCTCTGCAGCTGAAGAATTGTGACTGCTTTGTTGTTTTTGTTTGTAGAGTTGTAGCTTCGGTTCTTCTGAATTGTTTTGTATAGATTGTTAGTTGGGGAGTAGGGTGCTGAATTTGTGTATTTTTCAACAAAATTATTTGAAGGAATTCATTGAAGACAAATGAGTGTTCGTTGATGCTGTTTATGTTGGGTTTTGAAACTGATGCTTGGGTTGGTTGCTCTGTTTTTAATGGAATGGCAATTAACTTTTTATGCTCTGTTTTGATTGTGCAGTCTAGAAAAGTGGCATACTTTGTTTTTTAACTTTTTGGAAATTGATATTTGACTAAAGTCCTGTTTATGTTATCAGTTGCTTTAGTGATGACTTGTTGGGAATGTTTCATGCTAACCTCTGCGGTTCCAAAGGACACATGCAATATTGAATCACGAATTTGGGTCTTAGAAGTCCTTGCGGATTACTCTTAAAACATAACATAGTATTTCTTACATGCTTACTTGTGGCTGCTGCTACCAAAAATCTAGAAATAGGTTTTTTTTTTTTTTTTTTTTTTTTTTTTGGTGTGGATAATTTACAACTGATCAACGAGTATGATGTTGCTGCAAATTTAGAACATCTTGCAAAATTAGGTGGAGCGCTTGACTAAAACTAGAAATAGGTTCTTTTTTCTTGTTCACTTATTTGCATACTTAGGTGCTTCGATATGGTTCATGAATGAAGTTTCTACAATTTTCGTTTCTTTAGAATCACAGACATTCATAGGTCAATAAAATGAGGAGTTCTCCTAAACTACTTTATGAATTATTTTATCAGTGTTGACAAAAATATTGAGTTGTAAAAGTCAGAACTTATTATTTTGCTTTGGTGTACCTTAGTTTTATGAGTGACATGACTGGCAGAAAGTAAGAAATGTATAGGAAACTTAGAAGCTATATAGGCAGAATATTAAACCAGTGAATTGAAAGAAACAAAAAAGTGGTTGGCAGCAGTATTGAATTTGGGGATTGTTTACCAGTCTATTGCAATTCTGTAGTAGGAGGCTGAAGAGTTTTTTTTGATGGAAGGTAGTTATTGTCTCATTAAATATCAAACACTTCAAGTTATGATTTATAACTGCTTGCTTGGTTTTTGTTACATTTTGATTTTAATAAATATATTCTAACTGAACTTCAGATGCTGTATGGGTGCTATTGTTGATAATGGGCCCTTTGGGTTTTTTTTTTCTTTTTAATTTTATTTTGGTGAAGTGAACCCTTTCGTTAATAATAATTAGAATAACCTATTATTGGGTGTCCTTTTCTATTAATGAAAGACTGTTCTATAATCAAGCTACATGATGTTTACATATGTGTGTATGTATAGATTTCTATTTTCATGACTGTCAATTTCAATTTATAATTTTTCTGATAAGTGCTATCAAAGAATTAATAATCAATAGAGTTAGCTCTTGTCACCTATGTTACATGGACTATTCAACATATATCAAATATCTATGTCGGACACCCGACACTTGGACAAGGGTATGTGATTTGTGCCTGATACTTCCTATCAGACACTTCTTATATATTTGTATTTAATACTATCATTATATGTATATATTGTTGTATAATTGCTATAAATTATCTTTTTGATATTGTTACATATAACATCAATTTATCTAACATAATAGATTAATATTATAGAAATATAATAATTTTTTGGGGAGTCCGCGTATCCTTAAATATGAGGTTTAATGGATCCAACATCTAGATACACACCCACAAATAAATAAAGAAAAGATAAAAGATAAAAGAAAAGATAAATGAAATAAAGAAACAAAGAAACGAAAACAGAAGTAATAGGGGTTGTCACATTACAAATGTGTGGGGTTAGAAATGGTGAGATGTATGTTGACTGTGTAACTCATACTATTATTCAACTATTGCCAGTAGCCTTAGGATGTTTAGAAGATTTTGCTAACAAGAATTATGAATCTCAAATGACATTCTTGATGTGTGAAATCCCTCTGTACTTATCAATGTCTGTCACCCACGAATAGCATGCACAGTGAGAAAGAGGAAAATTATCCTTTTATTTCATGCAACTCTGGAGAAAAGTAAATTTTGGTGTGTCGTTGTTCTGGTTTCTAAATTGGGCATCGCGTGTTGTTTGTAGCAAACTACTTGGTTTGTTTTTGTTTTTTATGATATCTTAAAATGGACTTCAATAATATTAATGGTGGAATGATTAAACCTACTACGTAATGGAATGGAAGTAGCCTTTTGTGCTCTATGTGCATAACTTGTTCTGTAAGTGGTTCAACATACAATCTTGTTAAAGTGATGCTTGGAAATGTGCAAGTAGGCAATGAAATCAGTGAGGAAGCTAGATGGGTTGCAATTTAGTTGAGTGACATTTATAATTGGTGATCGCGAGGGTGGTGGCAATGCATTGAGGGTCCATGCATTGGTTATAATGATGATTTTGGTAACAGCAATTGTCACGGGCACCAGTAGTAGTTTCAGCGGAAGGGGGTGGATCGGGTAGTGGTGGAGTTTCTGGCAAAATCAGTGTTAGTTGCATTGCCTGTTTTAATGGCAACAGTTGGTGGTGCACCAACAATTGTTTTGTGCTTTATGATATATCAAAAATGAAATTGCTTTCATGTTTAGTGAGTCATGTGTGGTAGTGGGGACAACAGTGACAGCAGATAGTAATGTAGATGGTGGCTTTGGTGATGGTGGCATGGAAGTGGTGGAAACAACAAAGGTGGTAATTGTGGCAAGGTGGCTTTACTAAGATTCAAGCATTTGACCTAAGTGAGTTTTTATTTTATTTTCTTCTTTCTTCTTTTGTTTTTTTTGGGGTTTTCTTTTTCTTTCATATGTGAAGAATGATTAAAAAGTGAGTTTTAAAAATATATGGTTGAACCCTATGTACATTTATCTATATTTATGTAAAACTTGATTTTCTATTGATAGTGTATTTTCTGCCAAAGAGCTGAAGAATCTTAACCAAGAAAGTAAATTGGATTGGTGTCCTGCAGGAACATATGGTTGTCAATTTCTAGAATAGCTATGTTAGTTTATTATCCTTTCAATGAGATGAAGGAAAACGCTGATTTGGAATTATGCTTTTGTGGCAATTAGCATCATGAGATTGTTTAATTTTCATTATGGGATCTTTCATTGGAGTGTGGTTAGCTTGTGTGAACTGCAATATTGTTAAATTATATTAATATAACTAAACCTTGACATTTAATGTTGTAGGCTTTCTCTTATTTATGTTTTCAGTGGTGTGAATTACTTTTGCTCAACATGTAAATGCCTATACAATTGATTCTGTCATGCTTTTTCCCCCCAATTTCTTGAGGAAATTGTCTTAGTTGAAAGCTGAACTGCCAAACCAAGAATTTCATTTAGTATGCAGTGCATCCTGAATCATTGCTATTTTACTGATTCCTACCCTGCCGCTATTAAACTTTACATGTCAGTCTTTTTCTTCCCTTTGTTAAGTATGAACAGGTCATATTCATCCTGCAGTGCAATGCTTTTGCAATCTTGTTCCTTTAAATATTACTAGCAAAAACAAAGAGAGTGAATGACTGACCTACTAATGATGTATGAAATGACCCATGGGGATTTGAAATATTATCTTTCAATTTTTATTTTTCAGTCACAAATTTGAAGATGTGGTGGATCTGGCTCAGTTTAAGCTTATTGCATAAGAAAATGAAAGAAAATGAGCTATACCACTCTGAATAAAGTTAATGTGGAGTTATGGGAAATCTGAAATCACTGGGACATTGGTTTCTTAATTTCATGAGGGTTTAATCCTAGGTACGAACTATATTTTCGGCAACCTATTCTAAACTACAATTCACGGCTTAGTAACTTTGTCATCTTAGAAATTGCCTATTTTCTAGGGTTTGTAGTTTGCTTTTGCATCTTGAAGTTAGTTTGAGGTCTGATCCGGCTTGAGCCATTGGGATTTACCCCATATGTCAATTTGTATTTGTTTTTTGTTTCCTAAATAAGTAATGCAGTTCCATTTTCAGTCTGTTCAATTAATACTTTTTTACTCCTTTTATCATTTATGATTTCTTCCAGACAGTTCTAATGCTTATACACCACCAATAGTGCTTGAAGTTCTGGATATGCTTTCTTCCTCTTCCAAATTATTTTGTGTTTTGCCATTGTAAATGGCATATGTGCTAATTACTTTGCAATTAATGACTGATCTATAAAGCAGTTCAAACAGATCCATGGGTACATTTTGAATACTGCCAAAACTGCATGTAAAATTCTGATAATTATCCATACATTTTACTTTTCCACAAGTATAGCTGTTTCCTTGAGTTCATGACATTATACCACCATGTGTACATTTCTATTGATAATCTACATATCTATGTGTATGATTGTGAGTTTGAATTTCTATACAATGTTCAAATTTCCTCTATTTTTAATGCTCTGCTGAGAAACTACTAAGCAAAGCTGTTTTTTGTAGACAGAAAAAGTTGATCTGGAGAATACAGTAGTTGATGAGAGCCAACGACAATTGCTAGAGCAGGGCCCTTCATCTAGGTTAAGGCAGGACAAATCCAGTGGTATAATTTACAAAATATTCTTCCCTATTTTTTTAATGGTCAAGTGATGCCTCTATTGGCTTTTATCTGATCTGGTCACTGTACAACTCCACCAAGATGCTTGAATATATTTAATGTGGCCCAATGTCACCCGAAAATGCTACCCCCTTAGTGATTTATGCTTTGGAACGTACGTTACGAAATGTGGTACACTTTTGTTACAAAACGGTGAATCTAACAATCCAAAATGATTCCATATTATTTTTAAGGTTTTCATCATAGGTTCTCTTTAATAGAGAGAATATCAAATATAATAAACTAAAATCTAATAGAGTGGAGTTTTGGATTGAAAAAATGTAAAACAACAGATCATAATGCTTATAGAATTGTGTTGTTAGACAATTAATTTAAAGGAAAATGCACTATAATATATTGGATGTCAAATTAAGAAGTCTACCCTTATCGTACTATATTTTAGAGCATGTGGTGTACTACATTCCCGTTCCTGTGCTTCGTACCGAAATGATCCACGTTCCGCATTGGCATATTTTCTGTGCATTGACAAAAATGCCTCCCATGATATAGCAGAAAATGTTAATTTGGGTCAATTTTGTCAATTCATGTGACAATTGCTCTGGCAATACGGCCACCCTTTTAATTATGAGGGCTGCTGCTATATATCACCAGTTTTTGTCACCGTTTTGTATCACTGGGTACATGGCAAGATATTACTTGCTAACTGCTCAATAATTATCTTTAAGTAAGGAAACCAATATTAAGCATCCATGTAGTTAAGTGATACAAAATGGTGACAAAAAACCTTTGACATTTAGCATTTCTTTAATTATTGCTAGTTTGCCCTTGCAGTAGGTCACCCCTTTAATTATTGCGACTTTTCCTGTTGGTTAAACTAATGTATTAGCTTATTTATGAGCCAATGTGTTTTTTAGTTATAGGAAAAAATGAAAGAAATGAAAGGAAAATTTTGAAAAAAGAAAGCAATTCTTGGCTGCTGAGGATATGATTTTGTTCCCTTTGTATCTTAATGGTTGCGTTAACCATTACATATGGTTGTGACTAATTTTTAAAACCTATGTTAATAATTGATGCCATTCAAGCTCTTATATGCCTTGCATGTGACAACTTGAGCATTTAGGAAGTTGATAACTCAAGTGCCTCCTCTATGAGGATATACATACGACATGTGCACGTGCACCAAAATTAAGTTATGCAAATAATGATAAAGATGGAACTATAGTTACTATTTATCATCTCCATAAATGGAACTGTAGTTCTTGTCCAAAAGAACTGCCAAGACTTTTATGGTGATCTAAGCTACATTTGTGGGACTTGGTAGCTATTAACTATTATTAAGGATAAAGATGACAATTGATATGTGGAAGACAGAGAGGCTATCAAGTATACACAGTGTGCTTGTTAACCTAGGGTACAAATGATGGATGACAGAGATATCACTAGGTTTGTGAAGTGTTGTTCACATAAAAAATCAAGCTTTCTTTCCTATGTCCGCAACAACAAATAAAATAATACTTTATGTGTAGGTTTTGTTTATGTTGCCCAAGCTTGTGCATCATGGGATTGTATCTGTGATGGAGTGTAATGGGCTAATGTACTTTTCAATATAATGATATTGATATGTAACATTCTAGAGTGATTAATAAGCAAATGTTGCTGAATAAAGATTTTTTTCTAAGAGATTGTGTCAGAGTCGTCTATAGTTTTAGTTTTCTGGGTGTCAGTAACATGTGCCAAATAACCCTAGCAACCCTTTCTGAGTACCTTTTTTGCCTCCATTGCTGATATAAAACATTGAGGAGTCACACTTGTATCTCCATAAAATTTGAACTCAGGTTCATTAGTATCTGAAATACTACTCTTTTTTTGAAACAATCTATACAAGCATGATATGACGCCAGCCATTGTGTTTTCCATTTTATGTTAAAGAAAAAGGCACAAGGTTGTAGTACTACTACCGCTGCTGCTACCACTTTTACTGCTGTTACTAGTTTGATGGTTGCCATCTGGAGATTTTCTTTTGTGATTTCTTATTTTCTTATTGAAGTTCTGTTCTTCTGCCAGAAGGAAGTCCAAGTGAGTCTGAAGATGACAACGAGAGGGTTGCAGAGGAAGAAACAGATGATGATGACAATGCATTTTTTGATACTCGTGATGTTCTCTCATCAAGTTCTTTTAAAAGCAGTGGGTCTGATTTGCGAACATCGTCTTTCTCTTCTGATGAAGAGCTTAATGCTTTTGAATCTGAAGATGATGTTGACCCTTCCATTAAATCTGTTGGAAAGAATTTTCCTCATATTAAACGTCGTAAGAGATTGCCTGAGCCTGTTGAGAAAGAGAAGGGAGTAAGTCTCTGGTCAATGATTAAAGATAATATCGGGAAGGACCTGACAAAAGTTTGTCTCCCTGTCTACTTTAATGAACCACTCTCTTCACTGCAAAAATGTTTTGAAGATTTGGAATATTCATATCTCATTGACCGGGCATATGAATGGGGGAAAAGGGTAAGTTTGTGGTGAGAACATAAAAAATAATTATAACAGTTTTTTTCATTTTTGAAAATAGTTGTATTTTGTTTTCATAATCTCTTTCATTTCACTATATCTCCGTAGCTTGATTAATTTCTATCCAATTTGCTACAAGTTCTGGAATGGTAAAGGAGGAGAGAATGGGAAGGTAGTGGATGGAGTTGAAGATTCAGAGGGGCAATTGAGCAAAGGGAGTGGTGGATTTGTAGAGGTATCTCTTAGTCATTGTGTGGTGGTTAGAGTTGGAGAAGAAGGGGGATAGGGGAGGGAGCATGTGATGCACGTGTGGTGGCAAGTAGGGATGGAGCATGTCGGGAGAAAGGAGGGTATCGGGGATTTTTTTCTAGAAGGGGATTTTTGAATTTTAAAAACGAAATTGATGTTGTGAGCTGTTGTAGTAGTGGGCTGGCCCATAGGGTATGGCCATAGTTTAGGAGAGGTAATGGTAGATGGGTTGACTTGATGGTTTGTCGTACACCTTCGCCTGGAAGGTGGGAGAGGGCCTTACCGAAGACTATGATTAGTTTTAGAGCTAAACAAAACAACACACCAAATTAAAATTTTGTATCTTTGCTCCATTGTATCCTTGGTTACATGATCATATATATTTGCCACTTCTGTTCGTTTTTATTTTACTATCAGCATCTTGTACATCACTTTTTTGGTTCCATACATAAAATGTGGACTAGTTTTTTTTTTTAAGTGATATTTATAAAATAAAGTCAATGCCAGTACAAATCACTCATTTAGACAGTTGAGAAATTTGCATACATGGTTCTACATTTTGTTGGCTGCCTGTACATAATTGATAATATTTGGACCATATAGCCTTGAAAATTCAATTGCTGTTAAATGAAATCACCCCCATCGTGAGCTTCCTCTGATGAGTGAAATCATTTCAGTTTCTGTTTGTTAGTTCCTAATCCCCTTGATTGAATTTTTAGGGTAACAGCCTTATGAGGATTTTAAATGTTGCGGCATTTGCTGTATCTGGATATTCTTCTACTGAAGGAAGACATTGCAAGCCATTTAATCCATTGCTTGGGGAGACGTATGAGGCAGACTATCCAGACAAAGGCCTTCGATTTTTCTCAGAAAAGGTTTCACTTTTATACCTGAAGTTAATATGGATTTTTTTGATAAGTAAATTTGAGTTAATATGGACTTTTTCTTGTCTATTTTGTATTTTCCTACCATTGCATTTTTTGTTTTTAAAGAGAGAGTACAATATCATGTTAGATTTCAATTTGTCCACTGTTTATCAACCTGGATTATGACCTTGAAATATATATTATATCTAAAACCTGCATAGTGCAGAGACACTCTTTCTAATAAAGTTAGTCCTCTACGCTAAACGTTCATATATTATATACACAGTACCGTATTACTGAGGTTCCAAATTATATACATGAAATGTGTAATTTTGCTTTGCAAGTTCTGAAATTTATTCCACAACTGTCATCAAGTGCATGCTGTGTGGGAAAAGGGGAGGAGGCTCTATACATGTCATTTTGACATCTTGACAAATTGGGAAAATCTACATTCCAAACTCTTATATTTTTTGTCAAGGTACATTTTTTGAAAGAAAAAACTACATTGATATGCTTTTAAAAATTGAGTCCTATATTTAAGAGGGGAACAAATAAAGACAAGGAAATGTCAAGATAGTTGAAAGCAATTAAATTTATCTACTTTTGCATGTCGAATTTCCAAACTCTTTTTTCTTTCCTGGAGGTATCTAAATCTTATTTTGCCAAGGCACTGATATGATGTCGTTCATATTTACCACAGGGATGGGTGTAACTGTTTTGAGTTTATACTACTTTTGTCCAGGACTATAAGGATGATCAAAGAATACAGGACAGTGGAGGATTAGGTCATTGGTGCCATTAAAGTGGCAAAATCAGTGTAGTAAATGAGATCCTGAACCATTGTGGCTGTAATTAAGGGAAAAAATAGTAAGAAGAGCAGAAGAAAATTAAAGGGTAGCTTGTTCTGGCTATCAGAAAAGACTCCTCAGGGTCCCAAGATTGTTTTTTATTTATTTATTTATTATTATTATTATTATTTTTTTTTTTATAATTTTTTTTATGCCCTGCAGTTATATTCTTTGTTTTTTTGGTTAGCAATAAATGTCCTGCAAACTGAGATGTTGTGTGTGTTTTTAGCTTTGGCATTGTATCAAAACTTCTTGCTGCTAAGAGTTAAGTAGCTAATGGTGATTTTATTTGCGCCAGGTCAGTCATCACCCAATGACTGTAGCATGCCATTGTGAAGGTGCTGGATGGAAATTTTGGGGTGATAGCAATCTCAAAAGCAAATTTTGGGGTCGCTCAATTCAGCTTGATCCTGTTGGTGTTTTGACCTTGGAATTCGATGATGGAGAAGTTTTTCAATGGAGTAAGGTATGACCCCCAAAGCATGCAACTATGGGGCCAAGTTATTGTGCTTTCATTTTTATTTTTTTTTATGTAGTTTCATTGTAAAATCGAATTTCTTCTGTCAGGTAACAACATCCATATACAATCTTATATTGGGAAAGCTATACTGTGATCACTACGGGACAATGCGTATACAGGGGAACCGCAACTATTCATGTAAGCTCAAATTCAAGGAACAGTCTATCATAGACCGTAATCCTCACCAGGTGCTCTCTCTCTCTCTCTCTCTCTCTATCTCTCTGTCTCTCAAACACGCACACACACACACACACACACACCCTTTCATGTACTGTTCGGAAAGTAATAATCTTCATTCTTGTTTCTATTAAAATGACTTGCTTTGAATGGCTTTTGAATGGTAAATGTCTCTGTATACTGCCATTGTCTTTCTATATGAAATGAAGAGTTAACATTATAGGATAAAACAAACTTGAATAGAATGGTATGTGATAATGAGGCAATTGTCAAGAGGAGGAGAATGAGGAATGCATAAAGAGTGATAAACAACTGATGCACTGTCACCTTCTTATTGGGGATTGATCTAATAATTTTTTCCCTTGATTTCTATAGATGTCTTGTTAAATGTAATCTACAAGGGGCATTTTCCTAGTTGTGGCAAGCTCAAAGTCCTTAAATCCCAATAAATACTGTGTCTGTGCTCCTTTTGTTCCTTTCCTTTGTGAGAGCTTGGAAAGAATTTGTCATTTTTTTTTTTTATAAATATCTCTGTTTATGCTGTTTTTAGGTGGACTATAGTCCCCCCTCCGCATTCCAGTCCTCTTTTTCTTTTCACAATTGAATATCTATGGTGAAGTTTAAGATTGGGATAGCAGAGAAATTGCTTTGAGATAGCAGAGAAATTTTACCTGGATTGGAAAAAAGAGATGTGAAATATGTGGTGTAACTATGCGTGCATAAGATCCAGAAAGACATTTGCCCACAAATAAACTAGGTTATTGTGTCTGTTGCCTTCTTTCCAAATTAATCATGATGTTTTATGATTTAAATGAATTTGATTTGGGGGCTGAAAAGTTGACAAATAGTAGAAATCTGCTTGGTAAATATGATACCTATAAAGACCATTATTCAAACATAATTCACTAATGTATGGTATTCTGAATTTGTTTTGCAGGTACAGGGAATAGTTCAGGATAAGAATGGGAAAACCGTAGCAACGCTAATTGGGAAATGGGATGAGGGCATGCATTACATGAATGGAGACTGCTCTGGAAAGGGAAAAGGACACGACTTGTCAGAAGCCCATCTGCTTTGGAAGCGGAGCAGACCTCCTAAGTTTCCCACTAGATATAATCTGACACGCTTTGCCATCACCTTAAATGAGCTCACTCCTCGATTGAAGGTGACTGTAATGATGAGTTTGCTGCTATTTTTCAGTGAGATGATCTTTTTCTTGTGCTACCTTGTGGAATAGTTACTGGAACTAATGTGAAATTAGTCATTTAGTCCCCATTGCATGTTGGTGTACAAATTCTTCCTTACAGTGCTTACACACGTGTGTAGCCACCAAAATGGTTTTTGGTGATTGAGATTCTATAAATGTTCATGCAAATGAAACAAGTTTGGAATCATTTGAAGCATTATACGTGAGAATAGTGATTGTTTTCAGTTGGTCATTACAAGTCCCAGTCTCTATTACATACTAAACTTAATTTTTATGCAGGAGAAGTTGCCACCAACAGATTCAAGGCTGAGACCTGATCAGAGGTGCTTGGAAAATGGGGAGTATGACATGGCAAATTCAGAGAAGTTGCGGCTGGAGCAGCGGCAGCGGCAGGTAAACATTGTTTATTTTTTTTTGAATTCTTGAACTAATGCTTTGATTTGCTCCTTAATGCATAGCCAAATTTGCAAGGTAGATAATGTGGTGTCTTGTGATTAAACTGGATTTTTTTGATGTTTGAGGCATATAAATAGGTTCTATGTCCTCTCAAGTAGTAGCTTGGAATTTGTTGGCTACATAGAACATATAGTTTAGACATTAACTATGATTGATAGGAGTTAATTATGAGTAAATTATGAAGCCAAATTGCATGATTGTACATATGTACGTTGGGGTTGGTAGCTTTATTGGAGAGTCATATTGAGAAATGCTTTTAGCCTTATCAAAGATTTGGGACAAATTCAAACGGTGGAACATTGTAGCGAGTTGTGTAATTTGAACTTGTTCTCATTCAAACAAAATATCCTTGTGTTCGAACATGCAAGGCTCTATTCTGATGTGCACAGAATGTAACTAACCAAAATCAAAGGCCCAAAAACCAAAGGGTTTTTTTAGTCAAGCCTAATAGTTAAGCTATCCTATACACCAAAACTAAGTTATGGTCAAGATTTCAATAAAACTAGTCCCAAAAGACTAAACAAAGATAAAACCCCTTATATGATGCTAATGCAAATGCATGAGTTTTACTTTGAAGCTCATCTGTTTACCTGAATAAAGCTTAAAGTCGAAGTCGTCCACGATGATTATTCAATAAGCTAAAAATAAAAATTATGGTCTCAATCTTTGAAACAAAATTATCAAAAAACAAAATAAATAATAATGATATAACTGGACAGTTTTCTTCACCTTCTATTTTAATGAAGTAATTTGAAATTTGCATGCATTCATGCTTGATTTCTTTTTTCCTCGTGTAGCTTATTGAGGGGTGTATTTTCTTCAACTAATTATAAATTTACGACAGTTGCTGTGAATGATGGAAATTTGTTTGCATGCAATCCAGGCTCATAAGATGCAAGAGAGTGGTTGGAAGCCTAGGTGGTTTGCGAAGGAGAAAGGAAGTGATACGTACCGCTACATTGGTGGTTATTGGGACGCTAGAGAGAAGCGAAACTGGGAATCTTGTCCTGATATCTTTGGTCATTTCCTGTCTGATCAGACATCGGATTGATTGTTGTCTGTATATCATTTTCTTTGTATTTCTCTTCTCTTTTCTTTCTTTGACAGATTAGATAGGCGGCGAATGATTGCCTGCTGATATGAGGAACTTAGGTTGATGTAAACATGCGTGTAAGTAAAACTAGAGACAGAGGTATGACAGGTAATAAAGGATCGATTTCCCAATTTCATGACTTGCATTTGAACCTTTATGTTGTTGAACTGCCTTTGGTAGTTATTAACTGAAACTACAGACTCAGAAGAACGTGTGTTGGTAGTTATTAACTGAAACTACAAACTCAAAAGGTGTGCGCGCCCGCGTGTGTGAAAGAGAGAGAGAGAGAGAGAGAGAGTGAGAGAGCTTCCACTGGGTGATCTTATTGTTTTGGGTGAATTACACTTACCGTTCCTATAATTTGAAACTTGTGTCACTCTTAATTGTAAAATCGTTAATTTGATAAAATATAAATTCATTTGACAAAAATAAATGTTAAAAAAATATTTTTGAATTTTTAAAAATAATTCTTACACCCCAAAGATAAAATTATGTAAAATTGATAAATCTTTTAGACATTTAAAAATTTTTTTTTTTACCAAATTGATTTTTATTATGTATTTGGATGATGATCATGTAATGGGTGGTTGTTAAGCTTTTAATGTATATCAATATATTTAATATATGAAACGTTTTTAGTTTTAGATTTTTTTATTGGGATTTTTGGTGAAACCTCCATTTTTGGCCTTTTTTTAGGCTAAAGGACAACTCAATGAATTACCCTTCAAAAAGTCCCTGAGTAGGAGAAGTGTGGCTCAATAAAGACATTCTATAATTTGTATTTTTTTTTAATCATATTGCCCTTTTATATACACGGATCTTGAGCTCATGTAAACACGGATTTTGTATACATGAGCTTAGTGAGGAGGATCTGCAAAATTAGTGAAGATAATCTGCGAAATCCATGAAGAAGATCTCAAAATCTGAAGATCTCGCCCTTGGTCAATAATACACGATCTTATCATCAACGATCAACACTCTCAATTAAACGACGTTTCAAATATGTACAAATCTGTATCAGATTTAAAGAGTTTCATTGAGATTTGTGAGTGTTGATGAAGTTTTAGAGATTTTGTTTCAATCACGTGTTTGATTATTGTTCGAGTTCGATCAGGTATGTTGATTTGTTGATTAGTTTTTTTTTTTTTTTTTTAATTTTAATTTATTTTTATTGTGTATGATCTAATTTTGTTTGATAAAATGAGAGTAAAATTTTACTTTGGTGTGTGCTCTGTTTTTGTTTGATAAAATGAGAGTAAGATTTTACTCTGGTGTGTGCTCTGTTTTTGTTTGACAGAATGAGAGTAAAATTTTACTCTGGTATTTGCTCTATTTTGTTTGATAAAATGAGAGTAAAATTTTACTCTGGTGTTATCTGTTCTTTTTTTTTTTTTTTTTTTGATACAATGACGGTAAAAATTTACTTTGTTATTGTGTACTTATGTTATTTGTTTTGAGAGCAATGAGTTTAAACGATGAAACAGAGTGAGGGAGAAACGGTTCCATCGTTTGACATTTGCCCATTTATATGGAAGGGTATTTCAGTCTTTTCACCATATTTTTTTTTATTTGAGAGACTTTTGGAACTAGTATTTTATTATGTGGGCTTCACAAAAAAAAAAAAAAAAAAAAAAAAAAAAAACCCCAATGGGAGAGACTTTTCACCAAAAATCCCTTTTTGATTTAATGGATTGATTTAGTAATGATATTAAAGTTGTCACCATATTTGATTTTTGAAAAAATAGAAATTAATTTAATAAAAAAAAATCACCCATTATATGATCATTATCCAAACACATAATAAAATTACTTTGATAAAATAAATAAATAAATAAACGCCTAAAAAATTTATTTATTTTACATAATTTTATCTTTGGTGGGTAAAAATAATTTTTAAAAATTTAAACAAAATTTTTTGACATTTTATTTTTATCAAATTAGTTTATATTTGATCAAAGAGTCATGTTAGGAATTCCAAATAAATTACCAAATTTTTTACCAAACCTCTCACATGGATGTGGGACCTACACACATGTGATTTGTGTGGGTCCCACCCCCATGTGAGAGGTTTGGTAGAAAATTTGGTAATTTGTTTAGTATCCATAGCATTTTCCTTTATCAAATTGACTATGTTGCCCTTGAAATTGAGTAATGGTATCTTCAATTGTCCTTATTTGAAACAATATTCAAAATTCAAGATCACATGTGTCATAATTAAAGTCAAGAACCAAAGTAACACAATACACAAACTATAGGGACCGTTAATATAATTTGCCCTATTATTTTTTATTTATTTATTGGTGCAAATGGTGATCTTATTGTTATTATTGTTGCTCATAATTAAAATACGCGCATCTCCAGCAATTTTCTCTTTTTCTTCCCCTTTTGAAAGAGCTTTGATGCATGATTTACAAAATATATATATATACATATATATAGGATTTACTCCACAAGAAAGTTTGATTATAGTTGATTGGTTGAGCGGTAAAGATTTGATGATAGGATTTAAGATTTTGAGTTCCAGTCATCTCAAGAAGTCATTAGAAGTTTGCGTGATCGTTAACCTTAAAACTCTAAAATTAGTTGAGGTGTATCTTTAGTCAAGACTCCTAATTATAAAAAAAAAAATAATAATAAATTATAGCAAGATCTTTCAAAAACTGTAGTCCAATTAAATTATAGTAAGATTTGTCAAACTCTACTCCTACCGTATATCAAAGTACATACTAAATAGTAAATTATAACATTGTTAAAATCCGACGAGTCCTTTTGTTTATTTGTCTTTTATATTGAACCTACCAGTGACATTTCAATTTTGCATTGTCTGATAAAAATAAAAGAAATGACATTTTGACTATTGGGGTAAGATTGTAAAATTATGGCATTTTGGATATTGTAACATACCAAAATATGAGTTTGGTACTATCAAATTGACAAAATCACTAGAGATGCCTAAGGTTAAATATAATAGCTTCGCTACGTAGCTCGAATCCTCATTGGCTCGAGTGGACCGAATTTCTTTTTTCACTCAACTTTCTCCTACTGTGCTCCATACACCTACACATTTCATTCTCTCTCTCTCTCTCTCTCTCTCTCTCTCTCTCTCTCATCACTGTCTTTTTCCTTCATCTTCTTCCTCTGTTCTCTCTCTCTTTCTCTCTCTCTCTCTCATCACTGTCTTTAATCTTCTTCATCTTCTCTCCTTCTCATCCCATTAACAGTTGCAGAGAGACAAAAAGAACAGTCTTTGTGTGTCGTCGCTGCTGCTATTTGATCGGAGTGAAAGATGAGGAGCTTTGTGTGCCGCTGCTTGATTGGAGTCTTAACAGAGAACACCCACATTCAATAGCAGACTCAAATCAAATATATAAACGCACATACATACATGTATATAGACTCAAATAAAATCAAATATATGTAAAATAAGTTGAAAATTCTCCAAAATTAAGCATCAAAAATCCCAAACCAAACCTTACCCACAAATCCCATTTCCCATTTCATTCCAAAAATCTCATCATTGTACAAAATCAGCAAACACAGAGAGAGAGAGAGAGAGAGAGAGAGAGAGAGAGAGTAACAATCCATTGAAGTCCGAAGAGACCCATTGAAGTCCAATCTGTGGGTATACACAGATCTATCATAAATCTGTTTCCCCCTCTTATTCTTTTCTCCTTTTTCCCATTCTCTCATTCTTTTCTCCTTTTCTTTTTCTTCTTCTTCTTCTTCTTCTTCTTCTGTCTGTTTCAGAGAGAAAACAGATGGGGAAGAGAAAAAAAAAAATGGGAAAAAAAAAAGATTGCCCAAAACGACGTCGTTTTGGACAGTCGAGCCATTTGGGCCAAAGGCATTTCGAGTTACGAAACATTTCTCTAAATATAAATGGTTAAGGTGGTTGTCGTAATTCTGATTGCAGATGAAGTTGTTCTAGTAGTAGAGAAGATGGGTCAGGATAGCAGTAAGGCCACGTTTATTTATCAAATTAGATTGAAGGGGATTGTTAGTGAGGGAACGATTAGTGAAGAGATTATTAATGTGGGGATTATTAGTGAGAGAATTAAGTAAAAGTGTGTTTATTTTGATAATAGTGTGGGAGATGGTTAATAATGAGATTGTTAAGTTATTTTTAAATAAAATAAATTAAAAATTATTTTTATATTAAAATTAAAATAAATATTAAAATAGAAGGTGCACTTGGGATTGTTAAAAAAAAAATTGGCCGGCCAACTATTTTTTTGGCCATCCGACTATGTTTGTAAAATAAAATAAAACAAAATAAATAAAATTGCACTGTACCAAATGTTTGAGCAGACATTTGGGTGGACGACCGGACAGACTGAAACCACTTACTATTTTTTTAATCTCACTCGTTTCTCAATCAAGCTAATCCTTCTACTGAGGGGATTACTAAGCCGTTCAGATTATGAAGTTGACCCTCCAAATCAACACTAAACATGTTGTGAGTGGGACCTATAACAATCCTACTCCAATTCAACTGCTGAAGCGGCCAAACAAACATGGCCTAAAAGGTGAGAAAGGAGCTAGGAACGAAGTTGCACCAGTGGTTGGTTAAGGTTGGTCAACGATGGAAAGAGTTGCATCCAGAAAAGAGAGGGAAAAAAATGGAGAGAAGAAAGACCAAGTCATATTTCGTCAAAACCAAGCTAGATTTCAGGACTTGATTTATTTTTTTCCATTCAATATATATATTGAAAATTTTCCTATTTAATTGATATTTTACTTGTTCTATTTTTTATTTTATTGATATTTTTTTTTTAAAAAAAGGGAAATTAATAAATAAAATACTTTAATGGGATGATGAATCTCTGGTCAAGCTGTGAAATCAAAGCCACATGACATGGTTAGGTCATTTGGATCAGACTTGTTATTGTGAGCTTTTTTTGCTTTGATATGATGGTTTGCTAACCTAGTTGTGATGCATAAGAATATAAACCACCTAAAAATATAATACATATTTAGTAATGCTTTATTATATATCACATATCATATTATTATCATATTAAAATTGTTCTACGTCAATGTCAATGTATTTTCTATTATATATATATATATATATATATTATCATAAATGTACACACGTGTATGGATTTACATACACATCACATATCATACCAGAATACCATGGACAGGGTAACACAGCTATATAACTAATTAGAACTTGGAATATGTTGTATTATATGCTTGTATATACACCAACATTTGTTATAGTCTCACATGCATTTGTTTGTATTTTCACAATTGTTAAGTGGTTATAATTGTATCCACAAAACTCCTTTGAATCCCTACTGAGAGGGAGATTTGTGTTGAATAGTTGGGTTGAGATAAAGGCAACACGGATTATGGTGTTGGCCCGCGTGGGGACCAGACGTTGTGCATGGCCGAGCTGCACCAACACAGTGCTTCGACCCACTACATTGACTGGGTTATATGTAGCCCGGGAGTACGGTGGCTTACAGATGTTTAGCCAAGTTAGGACCACGCGGAATCGAATGGTTGCCGAGCTATGGATAGTTTAGACTGATGTAGGGGAAGATGGCTCTTGAGATCGGCGCGCCTGTGTCTAGGCAGTCATCATGGACCGATTCGGTTTTGCTCGGCTATGTCTATCCATCGTGATGTTTGTGTTTCACCAAGTAATGGCTCGGTCCAGCACTCCACGTGGACCAATGAAGAGAAATGGGGGAATCCAATCCTAGTATGCGTCAATTCCGTTTGGTGGTTCCACAAACACTGTTTGAAGGTTTTGATCTCTACACGTATAAGAAGTGTAGATGGGAGCATAGCCGCCTGTCTAGAGAAGGACAGCAGAGGTAGTGCTCTCACAACCTCTGAGGCTGTATGGCTAGCCTTAAAAAAGAGCAATTGGCAGCCGTTAGAGATAAGTAATCTGAAGGAATTCCGAATTCTCTCTCTAGAGTGTTCTCTCCATTCTTCTTCTTTTCCAAGTGTGCTGACTTGATCGTCGGAGGGTTTATCCGACAACACACCGCCCGGCAGCTCATCATCTTTCTATTCTCAAGTTAAGCAACATTACGTGAAGCTTGGATTCAAGGAGTACGGAGAACTAAGAATATTTCACTCCCATACAATTGGCACCGTCTATGGGAAATATTTAACAGACAAACCTTGCTCTCCAAGCTTTTTCATCCGTTTCCATGGCTAACAACGAAGAAACACTGATGTCCGTTGTCGACGGTATCACACCAGAGTCGGTCTGATGAAGAGATGGCCCTATTACTATTTCGACTATGGCGGGCTTGGAGACCACTTCCAGAGGCGCGTGAGACAAACGTGCGAGGAGCCCTGAACATTCAAAGAGTCCCGAGGGTCGCCGACGGCGAGGAGAGTCGCATGCTCAGTGCCTAGAGCACAAACTCAGAGACTAGGACGCCCTCATTCGGAAGATGGCGGCTGAAATGGAGATGCTGAAGCGCCAAATCAAGGGAAATGGTGTTGTTGGAGTGGGCGACCACAGTGAGCGCACCCCACCTCATTGCTCTAACAGTTGTCGCCAATATGGGACACCTCTCTCTCTCTATCACCAGGAGCTACGGAGTTGGCGACTTCGATCCACCAATGGAGAGATCTTACACGTGCGACAACAGTTACCGTTCCTCACGTCCTTCGACGACATCGAGATATTCTTACTCCGCTCATTCGAGGGACCTAAGAGATGTGCTGGAAGAGCGCGCCTGCCGTAGAGAGGCCCAAAGATTGTTAGTGCTGTAAAGGCTGAGTCCCTAAATCCGTTGCAGTGAGGAAGTAGCCATGCCGACGCCAAGAATGATGGCTCCAGCACCGATGGACAGAGAGCTAGCAAGACTTACTGCTACCCTACTGTCTCCAGAGATCGAGAGCACACCACTTCCTGCCGGATTCCACCAACCTAAGTTCACGCTGTACGACGACAAGACGGATCCATACATGCACATGAGTCATTACCGGCAAGAAATGGCTGGCCATCGGCGCAATGACACCTTGATGTGTCTCATATTCCCAGCAAGTTTGGGAGAACTGGGCCTGAAGTTATTCGAAAGGCTCCCGGAGGAAAGCATCGAGGGGCGGCAACAACTAACAGAGGCCTTTGTCACTAGGTTTAAGACCAATACTCGAACACCGAAGGAGGTTGACCACCTCCTGAGCGTCAAGATGGAGTCCACAAGTTCTTTGAAGGCATATAATGCCAACTATTGGGAAACCTACAATGAGATCCTCGATTGTCCCACCAATTTGGCGATCGCCCAATACAAGCGAGACCTTCCAGTCGGGCATAGGCTGCGAGACTCGCTCATGATGCATCAGCCCACAACCATGGAGTCCTTAATGTAGCGGATCAACGAGCATATTCGAGTAGAGGATGATGCCGCCACCGTCACAGCAATCGAGAAGGCAAATCCGGTTGCGGCAGATAGAAGGGTGGCTGGGAAGGTTCACTCGGTGGGGCAGGAGGACAACTGCCTTAATAACCGAACTAAAGACCAATATCGCGGTTCACTCCGCAATGACAGAAACAAAAGCCACGAAAACGACCGAGATAACGTTGTTCGAAGCGAAGAGGAAGATGCTAAGAGGAAGTTGAAAGCACGAACCGGCATCACCACTGTCTTTAAGATCCTAATTTATCGCATCCTCAGTGAAATTCGAGAGGAGCCATACATGCATTGGCCGGCAAAATTAGAAGACATACAGAAGGGCTTTAACTCGATGTACCGTTGCACCGTCCATGAGGAAAAGGGACACCGAATGAGGGACTACATGCCGCTGAAACAACACTTGGAAGAGCTGGTTGCAGCTGGGCATTTGGATCAGTACATTGATGGGGATATGAGGGCTGCTCTACAAGGACAAGCTGAGCCAAATGGCCTTGCCGTCTTGGATGCGGCGCCCCAAGGAGTGATCAATGTTATTCACGGCATTATTGAGCCGGCATGGGTTTGTGAGCTGAAGGGGATGATCAAGAAGGCCGAGTACATAAAGGAAGTCCTCTCTGTTCAGCCCACCGTGAAGAAAGGGAAGACTGAGATAAAGGACGTCTTAACTTTTTCAAGCAAAGACTTAGAAAGAATACAAACACCTCATAATGACGCCTTAGTTGTGACTCTTCGCGTCAAAGACTTCAACGTCAAAAGAATTCTGATTGACCAGGGGAGTTCGGTCAAGATCATGTACTACGACACGTTCAAGCAGATGAAATTGGAGGACAAAGACTTGGCTCCAGCAATGTCTCTTTTAGTCGGCTTCAACTCTCAACCAGAATGGCCGATCGGAAAAATCATATTGCCGGTCAAGGTTGGGTCAGTCACGAAGTAGGTGGAATTTTGGGTGTTGAAGGTGCCATCGACCTACAACTTGATCTTGGAGAGAGATTGGTTGCACGCCATACAAGCAGTAGCGTCGACTTATCACTAGGTCATGCGCTTTTCCGCACTGGCTGGGCAAGTCGAAGAGGTTTAGGGAGACCAAGTGATGGCAAAACAACGTTTTATCGCAGTGAATTACAACTGGGCTGCCAAAAGCTTTGTCCAAATGATAGAAGGGCTAGAAGGAAATGAAGTCCTGGAAGATGTGGGAAGAAAAGCCGAAGAGAAATCGGTTGAAGATTTGGTGGAAGTGCGCATTGATGAGAATGATCCAAATAAGTTCTTTCTTTTGAGATCATCTTTGTCCAGCACTGAGCGGCTCGATTATGTCAACTTTTTGGTTTCCAAAATTGAGGCATTTGCGTGGACGCCTTACGATATGCCTAGCGTCAACCCTAGCTTCATTTGCCACCAGTTGAATGTCTTTCTGAATGCACGACCTGTCATTCAGAGAACGTAGCGCTCGGCGTTGCACCATGCCGAGGTAGTGACAGAGGAGGTCAAAAACTTGCTGGAAGCTGGGGCGATAGAAGAAGTGCAATACCCCAGATAGATCTCTAACACGGTGGTAGTGCCGAAGAAGAATCGTAAATGGCGGGTGTGCGTCGATTATAAGACAGTCAACTGTGCATGCCCAAAGGACAACTTCCCCCTCCCAAGAATTGACCAGCTGGTGGATTTAACTGTTGGCCATCAAAGGTTTAGCTTCCTGGACGCATATCGCGGTTACCACCAGATCGCCATGTACAAACCAGATCAAGAGATCACTTCGTTCACCACTCCAAGAGGCTTGTACTGCTACAAGGTCATGCTGTTCGGTCTTAAAAAAGCCAAGGCAACTTTTTAGAGGATGGTAACCAAAATGTTCGCTCCTCTTCTTGGCCGCACTATGGAAACTTACATTGATGACATGGTGCTGAAGAGAAAAGACAAGTCTTAACACCTGACCGACCTAGCAGAAATGTTTGCCGTCCTTAGACATCACAAGCTGCGCTTAAATGCCTCCAAGTGTGCGTTCAGAGTGGGAACCGAAAAATTTATGGGTTTTTTGGTCACCAACCGAGGAATCGAAGCCGACCTTTCCCAGATCAAGGCAATACAAGAACTGGAGCAACCAAACTCCACAAAGAACGTGCAACATCTCGCCGAAATGGCAACCGAGCTGAACAGATTTATCAACCGATTTTCAGATCGTTGCAAGCCCTTTTTCAAGACTCTGAAAGCCAAGTTTTTATGGGATGAAGAGTGCGACCACACACTGGCGGATCTAAAGGTATACCTCTCATCGGTCCCAATCCTGGTCATACCACGGCCAGGCGAAGAGCTGTATCTCTACTTGGCAGTTTCTCAGCACGCCGTAAGTGCAGTCCTCATCCATGCTGAGGGTATCCAGCACCTCCCTATTTTCTACGTTAGCAAGACACTGCTCCCAACTGAATCAAGATATCTGCCGCTTGAAAAATTGGCTTTGGCTCTCATGATGGCCTCTAGAAAGTTGGTGCACTATTTTTATGCCCACACAATAGTAGTGCTAACCGAATTTCCGCTCAAAGTGCTCTTTGAGAAGGCAGACTTTACCAGCTGAATTCTAAAGTAGGTCGTAGAATTGGGATAATACGGCATCAAGTTCCATCCGCGCATTGTTATCAAAGTTCAAGCCCTTGCCGACTTCGTGGAGGAATTCGCCCCTGGAACACACCCTGTTTGCCTTGTTGATTTGGCTAGCGCAGACTTGGCATAGCCCACAGCTCTGATAGCAAACAAAAGTGGTGGGGAACAAGTAGTAGAATGGCAAGATCAAGCTGGACAAGAAATAGAAGAACCAGTCAATTTGCCGAAATACAAGCTCGAGGGAGATGCAGGAAATGATCAGACCGAGCTGACCAGTACCTTGGAGTTGAGGAACTCCCAAAATCCCTTCGACCGCTAGGAGTTATTCATTGGCGAGATGTGGAAGCTCTTCGTCAATGGGGCCTCTAACAGATACGGTGCCGGGCTGGGAATCGTGTTGACATCCCTAGATGGGTTGACCATTGAGCATACAATCACACTTGGTTTCCCAACATCCAATAATGAGGCAAAGTAAAGCCCTTCTTGTCGGGTTGAAGAGTGCTTTAAGAATGAAGGCATCAGAACTTATGGTATTCTGCGACTCCAAGCTGGTGATCAATCAGGTCTTTGGGGAATATGAGGCCAGGGATGAAAGGATGGTTAAGTATCAAGCGCTGGTATGCGTAGAGATCAAAAAGTTTGCCGCGATAAGAATGGAACAAATTAACCGCGAAGAAAACAATGAAGTCGACGAATTGGCTGACCTAGCATCTATACAAACGACTTTTCCCAATCCTTTAATGATAGAATTCTTACCCTGACCGAGCATTGAGGAACCAAAGGCACCCGAGGTCCTTTGCATAGACTTGGGACCGTCCTGGATAGATCGGATCATCACCTTCCTGAAAAATCGAATTTTACCCACTGAAAAGAAGGAAGCCAACAAGATAAGGGACAACTCAGAACGGTTTTGGCTCTCTCCATCTGGCGCCTTATACAAGAAGTCCTTTACTGGAATATACTTGAAGTATGTCCACCCCAGCAAGGTTGAAGCTTTCCTCTTCGAGATTCATGAGGACATCTGTGGAAGCTATATTAGGGGCAGACATTTGGCGTACCGAGCTATTTCTCAGGGTTAGTATGCAGGCGGACGCGCAGAAATATGTTCGCAAATGCGAAAAATGCCAAAAATTTTCTCACCAAATCCACCAGCCGGCCAGAGAGCTGCTTCCCCTTACAAGTCCTTGGCCATTTGCCCTTTGGGGGCTGGACATCGTAAGACCGCTTCCAACTGCTCCAGGAAACTGTAAATTTTTCATCGCCGCTACGGACTACTTCACTAGGTGGGTAGAGGCCGAGCCATTGGCCACCATCAAGGAAAATGATGTAAAGAAGTTTGTTTGGCAGAATGTCATCATTGGCTTCGGCATCCCAAAATCCCTCATTTCGGATAATGGCATTCAGTTCTACGGGAAACTCTTTCGCGGGTTTTACGAGGAGTTAAAGATTGAATTTTACAACTCTACACCGGCCTATCCTCAATCAAATGGTTAAGCCGAAGTCTAAAAAAAAACCCATCTTGGATGGGCTGAAGAAGCGACTGAAGAAAGCCAAAGGAAGTGGGCTGAGGAACTTCTCAATGTGCTTTGGGCATACCGTACTACACCAAGACGCTCAACCGGAGAAACTCCATTTGCCTCGGCTTACGACTTGGAGGCAGTCATACCATTGGAAATCGACATGCCAACCATCCGATCTAAAAGTTTTGAACTAGACTTAAACAATGAAGCTGTAGCCCTGGAACTTGATCTAGCTGAAGAAAGAAGGGAACGGGCATTAATCCACATAGCCGCCTACCAACAAGAGCTCTCCAAGAAATACAACAAGACCGTGCACCCTAGGCTATTCAAGGTCAGAGACTGGGTCTTAAGGAAAGTAATGGGCAACACAGTGATTCCTGGGGAGGACAAATTAGGAGCAAATTGGAAGGGGCCATACAAGAAAACTAGCCTTGCAGGCAAAGGGGCATACCACCTGGAAGACTTAGATGGCAAAGTTATCCCTAGACCATGGAATGCGGCCAACCTCAAGATAATTTACTTTTGAAACGTAATCTTTTCTACTTTTTTTCTTTTTGTAACTTGGCCTTTTGGCATTGGGTGTATAATCAGTAACATGTAATAGAAAATAGCCCATTCTTTCTCTTATACTATGCGTTTCTGTACAAAAATATTACAAGAGTATTAAGCTACTATACGTGCAGGGGGTAATGCCCAAACCGGGTTGACTTTGCCCACTATATGACGGTTGTCCAATTAAGAGCTGATTTTGCTTTTATTCAATTGAGCTGATTTTTTGTGGCAATAGTCGAGCCGATTTTGCTCATGACTACCCAAGCTGATTTTCGCTTGTCGTTGAAGAGCAGATTTTGTTCATAATTACCTAAGCTGTTTCTTACTCGCCGATGTAGAGTTGATTTTGCTCACTAATTGAGCTGACCTCGCTCGCCCGCCTGAACCATTGGTGTTTTGCCCAACTGATATTAGAGCCGAGCTGACTTTACTTTCCCGCTCAAACAGTTGGTGTGTTGCCCAACTTGTATTAGAGCTGAACTGATTTTGCTCATTAGATCGAGCTGATTTTGCTCGTTAAACCAAGCTAATCTTGCTCGCCCGATCAAACAGTTGGTGTTATGTTCAACAAATGTTTTAAACCGAGATAAGTTTGCTCATTAACCCAAGCTGATTTTGCCAGTTGGACCCCTAACCTAGCTTAATGTACTCGCCTATAAGGCAGCTACCCTTACCCAATTTCGAAAGGAATTTTTCATTTGTGCGCGTTTAAAAAGAAATCAGCTCAGCCTAACAGAGATCATTACGCTTAGAATGCAACGAGAAGATTTTATCTCGGCTACATGCAGGGTTAACCTGATGCTATGGAACCAAGCGATAAATATCTTGGCCTAATCGAAGAAAATGACAACAAGGCAAACAAAAATTTGACTACATGGCAAACAAAAAGTTCTTCAATTTTCATTCATAATAAAGTTCGACTATAAAAGTGGGGCTTATAGCTCGGTTACATCAAAAATAGAAAAGATAAACATAAGCCTAATCAACATTTATGGCGTCTTCCAGATTGCCCATCACCTCTTCTGCTACATTCTATGCGATTTCAACGCCAGAATCTGTGCCTCGTTCAGCGGTTGAAGGCTCCTGTTCACTGCTCGGCGCCGCCTCTTCTGATATAGCCGGCAGTGGGGTTTTGTTGGTTGGCTGTGGAGTTGGCTCTTCGTCTGCTTTGGCCTCTTGAGCGTCCTCTATCAACTTCTGCTGCACGGCGGCAGCATATGCCAGCATATAGGAAGGAATGAAGGCAGGTGGGGGGTTATTAAACACCTCAGACTCCGGCGTCTGAACGAGTTTTTTAGCAGCTGTTTTCCAGCCGCACTGAAAAAATATGTCTTTTGTGCCCGCCACCTGCCGCCATACATCCTTTCCCCCTCAGCATATCCCTGATCTTTAGTATCACCCACTTCTTTCTTCAGCTCAGCCCTGTGGATGACGCGGAGCTTGTGTAGCTCGGCCAAATATCTCTCATTTTTTGCCTGTACGGCCTTATCCTTCTTCTCCTCGGCCTTCGCCAACTTCTCAGCTAGGAGATCCTACTCGATCAACACTGCCTCATATGCAGTCTTCAGCTCGGCCGTTTTGGCCTTGTTATCAACAATGGCCTCCCTCAGATTCTGCCGCACAGAAATCATACATTCGTGGACCAAGTAGTTTTTATGCGCGGCCTGCAGTAGGGAAGAAGTTAGTATGAGAAGCCGATCAATAACTTGAATTACAATAACTTGATCACTTATAAGAACGATTGACTTTGCCGCCGACTGAAGGACTTTCAGATCGAACAGTTCCTCGTGCTTCTTCATATCCGCAGGGAGAAGTAAACCCTTGGTCATGTTGAAGCCGAGCGAATGGTCCTTATCTACGTAAACGGAGTCCACCACCGTCACTACTCGGACCTTGTATTTTAGCTCGAGCGACCAGACTAGAGGGGCAGTGGAATTGGTGGATCGCCCGGAAAGTGGTTGTTCAGTCTGCTCTCCATGTTCAGCTGATGGCAGCTCGATTGAATCTTCGTCGACAAGGCGTTGCTCGGTCTGTTCCCGCCTTGGCCTTTTTTTCGACCGACCACCAGCTTGCTCGCTGGCAAGAGCTAGCATGGGCCCTCCTTGCACGACACACATAGATGTTTGGCCTCCTACTGTTTCAGCCGGCTATGATTCGCTCGGCTCCTCCATGATCATAGACTTTATGGCTCAAATTTTGGCCATTTCTTGTTCTTCTGTTAGTGGTACAAGTTTCATTGGCGAAAGGTTTGGATCCGGCTCTAAAGAAGGGGCACGAAGGAAGTCGGTCACCCTGCTCCTGCGCGGCGCCGTGTAACGGTAACTCGGTTCCTAGCCGAGCAACTTCTAAGGCTCTCGCTCCTTGGATGGGTGCCGCAAAGCAACCCTTATAGCTTCTTGGTTGGCGCGGGGGTAATCGTCTGCCAAAAGTTTGTAGTCTGCAAAAGGAAAGCAAGGGTTAGATCGGCAAAAACAAGAACAGTTACAGAATTAAAAACATGCTGAGGAGCTCACCAGCGCTCCCAAAGTCTTTTCTTATGTACCATCCCAGTATGGGCACTTCGGTGTCCTCGTAATTGCCAGACACCCATAGGAAATCATCGTCGTTTGTCTCTTTATCCGGGTTACCCTCAATAAGTTTTGCTCAGCCTTTCCTAACTTTGAGATACCAGCAAAATCCTCCTTTATTTTTGCTAAGTGTATACTGATGGAATATCTCAGCAAGGCCGAGGTTTAAACCAAGGATTCGGTTCCGCGCGGCCACGCCATTTATTATTTTGTATGTATTATTGGACACTTGTGTGGGGCATAGCCTAGTCTGCCTCAAAAATTCGCAAACCAGGGGTTAGACAAGGAAGTGTAAGCCGCCTTCTACAATGGACACGACTGTAAAGGGGCATTTGTCCAGTTCGCCTCAGGAAGTGTCTCCTTTCTTGGCCAGCTTCAGGTGGACGTCGTCTGGAATATTGTATTCTCTACTGAACTCGGCCATTGCCCAGACGAGCTAACCATAAACTGGTACTTCCTCATCTATCCCGGTTTTATTTAGTTTGGTAAGTTTGATTGTAGCTCAATCAAAATTGCATGGCTCCGGTGATTATTTGCTCGGTCTTTGAGCCTCACCGACAGTAATGTTGAATAAGCATGGTCGGTCTTAGTTTGTTCTGCATTATTAAAAAATAAGTTCAAGTATTAGTGCGGCATAACTTGCACGGCTCTCATGAGGAAGTGTTTTAGCTCAGTATGAGATCCTAGGGCGTTTGACCGGTTGTGGTGCTCTATTATTTCGGTTCCTATCTCAGTTCGATCTTCCTACAAACTTATAGCTCGGTCTTAGCCTCAAGGGAGGACCTTGAACTAGTTTTGGCTCGGCTAAATCCTATTTTTAGGTCTAAAAATGGTTTTTTGATCGGTTTTACCTAGAATTTTCAGTGTTCATCCTAAATCCGGAATCACCTACAATAATCAAGGGAAATGAGGGGCAATGAAGCCCCGTTGATACTTAGGGTTTCGATTTAGCCTAATTTCCACATATGATAATCCCACGAGAGGGGCATCGGCAATATTTCAACAATCCCAAAACAAATAGGAATTAAGAACACGAAGAACATCAATGGAGAATAGAAAGGAAAGTGGGAAAAACTTATGGGTGTGGATGCCAAGTCAAGACCCAGTCGACCACGGCCCTTACTGTGGCCTTCGTGAGGACAGAAAAAGCTGAAAACGGCTCGAAAAGAAGCGACGATGGCGACAGCAGCGGTGGCAGAAGGTTGAAGGTCTAAGGCTTAGGGTTTTCGCAGAGGGGAGATGAACAGTGATGAGGGTCTTTAGGCTTCTTGTGCGTATATATGGAGGGAAACCCAATAGGCGGCAACTTTTCAAATCTTTTGTATAATGTGGACAGCTATGTGATTGCACGGAACCAATGGGGGAAAGCCACGTGGCATCGATGTGATGGGTTATCAGTACGGCTTATTGATGGATGACAGGATAACCAGCACGAGTCTCAACGACCGGACTAACTGGCACAAGTCTCAGCGGCTGGACCAAATAAATAGTACAGTCGAAAGAATAATCCCACCCACGTTCAGTTCAAATGTGATTAAGGGGCAATTGAAATGGAGATTTGTGCCGAACAGTTGGGCCGAGATAGGGGCAACACAAATTATGGTGTTGGCCTGCGTGGGGACCAGACATTGTGCATGGCCGAGCTGCACCAACACAGTGCTTCGACCCACTATATTGACGGGGCTATATATAGCCCGGGCATACAGTGGCTTGTGGATGTTTAGCCGAGTTAGGACCACGCGGAACCGGATGATTGCCGAGCTATGGATAGTTTGGACTGATGTGGAGGCAAATGGCTCTTGAGATAAGTGTGTGGGGCCGAGTTATCAAACGGTGCGCCCGTATCTAGGCGGTCCTCATGGACCGGTTTGGTTTTGCTTGGCTATGTCTATCCATTGTGATGTTTGTGTTTCACCAAGTAATGGCTCGGCCCAGCACTCCACGTAGACCAATGAAGAGAAATGAGGGAATCCAGTCCTAGTATGCGTCAATACCGTTTAGCGATGCCACAAACACTGTTTGGAGGTTTTGATCTCTACACATGTAAGAAGTGTAGAGAGGAGCACAACCGCCTGTCTAGAGAAGGACAACAGAGGTAGTGCTCCCACAACCTCTGAGGCTGTATGGCCAACCTTGAAAGGAGCAGCAGACAGCTGTTAGAGGTAAGCAATCTGAAGGAATTCTGAATTCTCTCTCTCTAGAGTGTTCTCTCCATTCTTCTTTTTCTTCTCCAAGTGTGCTGACTTGATCATCGGAGGGTTTATCCGGCAGCACACCGCCGGGCAGCTTACCATCTTTCTGTTCTTAGGTTAAGCAACGTTACGTGAAACTTGGATTCAAGAAGTACGGAGAATTGAGAATATTTCACTCCCATACACCAACTATTTAAATATATATATATATATATATATTCAGTATGTTTCAATTTTTTTAAAATTAAATTTTTTATTTGAATATTTTTAAAATTTTAAGTAATTTTCTTACTTTTTTAGATGCATCTTACTTAGATGTATTTAAATAGTAAAATATTTGTGAAAAAATATTTTAAAAATTATTAAATACAAAAATAAGAAAAATATACTGAATTTTTGTATTTAGTGAATTTTTTAAAGATTTTTTTCACAAATATTATACTTTTAAGTGTATTATATTAGGTGTGTCTAAAATTTTTAAAATTACTTAAAATATTAAAAAAATTAACGAAAACAAAAAAAAAAAAATACAAAAAATGAAAAAATATAATATTTTAAAAAGTAAATTCTGAAAATTAAAACCAAACAGGATTATTACAATTTTATCTTATCTTCAAATTTCAATTTTGTTCTTATTTCTAATCTTTTGAACTCTAATTCCTAACTCTAACCCCATCCTACTCAACCCTACCTCCACAAACTTTGGCCACCGTCCTACACCCATCCTTAGGTCCAGTTGCTCCCATATCCATAGTCAATAGTTCACCAAATGTAACGAAAGTGAACACTCACCCACTCGGTTACCCGCTCGATATATTGAATTAGTACATAGATAACGAGTCAAATCTTACATAATATTTATTCTCACAATTTTATATTTGATTTTTAAAGCTAGAGATTATATCGAAAACTAATCTTGATGTTACTCTAAACTTACTAGTAAAGACAAACATTAAAATTGAGTATCATTACGAGACAAAGAAGCAATAACATCAAAATGCCCACCATTAGGAAACTTGAAATCACATGAGGCTTAAACTTTGTCTTTCATTAACTAATTATTTGCCATTATCTTCAACAACAAAATTACACATTTAAGAAGTCAATATGTATGACTTTTTAAATGGTTAAGGTGGCTGTTGTAATTCTGATTGCAGATGAAGGTGTTCTAGTGGTAAAGAAGATGGGCCAAGATGGCAGTAATGCCACGTTTATTTGACAAATTAGGTTGAAAGTGATTATTAGTGAGGGGATGATTAGTGAAGAGATTATTAATGTAGGGATTATTTGTGAGAGAATCAAGTAAAAGTGTGTTTATTTTGATAATAGTGTGGGAGATGGTTAATAATGAGAGATGGTTAATAATGAGATTGTTAAATTGGTTTTAAATAAAATAAATTAAAAAATTATTTCTATATTAAAAAAATTAAAATAAATATTAAAACACAAGGTGCACTTGGAATTGTTAAAAAGAAAAGAAAAAAAATAAAAATTGGCTAGCCAGCTATTTTTTTGGCCAGCCGGCTATGTTTGTAAAAATAAAATAAAATAAAATAGAAATTGCACTATACCGGATGTTCGGGCAGACATCTAGGTGGATGACCGAACAGACTGAAACCACTAACTATTTTTTTAGTTTCATTCGTTTCTCAGCCAAGTTAATCCCTCTATTGAGGGGATTACTAAGCCGTCCAGATTATGAAATCGACCCTCCCAATCAACACCAAATATGCTGTGTGGGTTGGACTCATAATAATCCTACTCCAATTCGACTGTTGAAGCGGCCAAACAAACATCGCCTAAAAGGTAAGAAAGGAGCTTGGAAGGAAGTTGCACCAGTGGTCGGTTGAGGTTGGTCAACGATGGAGTGAGTTGCGTCAAGAAAAGAGAGGGAAGAAAAGGGAGAGAAGAAAGAGCAAGTCACATTTTGTCAAAACCAAGCTAGATTTCATGACTTGATTTATTTTTTTCCATTCAATATATATATTGAAAATTTTCCTATTTAATTGATATTTTACTTTTTCTATTTTTTTTATTTTATTGATATTTAAAAAAAAAAGAGAATGAAATTAATAAATAAAATACTTTAATGGGCTGATGAATCTCTGGTCAAACTGTGAAATCCAAGCCACATTGATCATGGTTAGGTCATTTGGATTAGATTTGTTTATTGTGAGCTTTTTTGCTTTGATATGATGGTTTGCTGACCTAGTTGTGATGCATAAGAATATAAACCACCTAAAAATATAATACATATTTAGCAATGCTTTATCATTTATCATATTATCATATTAAAATTGTTCTACGTCAATGTCAGTGAATTGTCTATTATATATATAATATTTTATTTTATTTTATCATAAATGTACACACGTGTATGGATTTACATACACATCACATATCATATCAAAATACCATGGACAGGGTAGCATATCTATATAACTAATTAGAACTTAGAATATGTTGTATTATATGCTTGTATATACACCAACATTTGTTATAGTCTCACATGCATTTGTTTGTATTTTCACAATTGTTAAGTGGTTTTAATAGGGGTGTTTGTTTGGGAAATGGGTTCCTGTTGTGAACAGGTTGCTGTGAGGTTTATTGGGGGCGTGTCTCAAATCTTTTTCGTTGATCTGAACTGTTCATATTGTAAAGTTCGTCAAATAAATCATTCATGCAAAAAATCAAGTAAATTAGACATTTTTAGTCTCATAAAAAGAGCACATTTGTTTTTCAAAAAATAAACGGTTAACATAATTTTAATAATTTTTTTAAAACAATTAGGATGTGATCATAGGGTTACAGATGCCTGATTAACTTGATTTTTTACATGAATGATACACTCGACAAACCTTACAATATGCACAGTTTAGATTATCAAAATACAGTAAAAAAATGCCTCCACGAGCCCTCACAGCAAGGCTGTTGTGCCATAAGGCACAACAGCAACCCTCAGTCCGTTTGTTTGGGCTTTTTTGAGTTAACTTATAACTTCTAACTTTCAAAAAACTATTTTAGACTATTTGGTTAAACTTATTTCAAACAGTTTTTTATTCTAACAAATTATTTTAACTCAAAAAAACTGATTCTGAGAAGCTGCCCACCCTTTACTTCTGATTATCAATTTCTGCTGTGAACATGTTAATTTACGATTATACTCTTAGATTTTTTTTATTTTTTATTTTTTATTTTTTTAAAAATAGAAAAAGACCCAAATGGATTATAAATTATTATTATTAGTATTTTATGAGAAATGTAAACAAATAGTGAATAACAAAAAATAAAAGTTAATTGAAAAAACTACTTCATAGCTTATTTAACAAACACTACTCAACAACTAAAATCTATAACCCAACAATTACACTAAACAGGTTAACAACTTCTAATTAAAGTCATAATTTATAATCTGTTAAACTATAATCTATAATCTGTTTTAACAGCTACACCAAACGAGCTATAGTATCCACACAACTCCTTTGGATCCTTACTATTTTTAAAAAAAATAATAATAAATATTCAGCATGTTTCAGTTTTCTGAATTCAATTTTCTAAAAATTATTTTATTTTTTTTTGTTTTTAGTGAATGTTTTTAAAATTTTAAGTAATTTTCTTACTTTTTTAGATGTATCTTACTTAAATGTATTTAAATAGTAAAATATTTGTGAAAAAATATTTTAAAAAATTATTAAATACACAAAAATATGAAAAAAGTACTGAATTTTCGTATTTAGTGAATTTTTTAAAGATTTTTTTTCACAAATGTTATATTTTTTAAGTGTATTATGTTAGGTATGTCTAAAAATTTTAAAAATTACTTAAAATATTTAAAAAATTAGCAAAAACAAAAAAATACAAAAAATGAAAAAATAGAATTTTCTAAAAAGCAAATTCTAAAAACTAAAATTAAACAGATTTTTCTAAAAACCAAATTATCTTCAAATTTCAATTTTGTTCTTATTTCTAATCTTTTGAACTCTAATTCCTAACCCTAACCCCATCCTAGTCAACCCTACCTCCACAAACTTTGGCCACCGTCCTACGCCCATCCTTAGGTCCAGTTGCTCCCATACCCATAGTCAACAGTTCACCAAATCTAACAAAAGCGAACACTCACCCCCTAGGAATAATGTTATATATTATAAATTAATATATATACTAGTATACTAACAAATGGTATAGCATCATTTATATAATTTCGAATATTTATAACTTGCATGATAAATGTGGTTAATAATAATATCATAACACTAATTAGTACATTAATGTGTATATTAATTAGTACATGTAGCACCACCGACCGACTAGACTATCCACTTGATATATTCAATTAGTACATAGATGAGGAGTCAAATCCTACATAACATCTATTGTCACAATTTTATATTTGATTTTTAGTGATAGAGATTATCTCGAAAACTAATCTTGATGTTACTCTTAGTAAAGACAAACATTAAAATTGAGTACCATTATGAGACGAAGAAGCAATAACATCAAAATGCCCACCATTAGGAAACTTGAAATCACATGAGGCTTAAACTTTGTTTTTCATTAACTAATTATTTGCCATTATCTTCAACAACAAAATTACACATTTAAGAAGTCAATATGTATGACCAATGGAATCCAACATTATTTATTAGATTTGAACAAAATGGTGTGATGCATCAGCAGTTATAAATTTAACATAGCAATATTGATTAATTTTAATCAATTAAGAATTTAATTGGTCAATTTTTTTTGTACTTTATTAATTGGTCAATTTCTCAAAAAAAAAAATTAATCTTAGGATACGTGTACCCAAAATAATATATAATTATTTTGTTTTTGTCACTACGTTTTGTTAATGTAATGCCAATGAGAAAGGTTTTTGTGCATAGATATGTGGCTCTCTTACTCTAAAACATCATTGGCCATGAGGTCCATTAAAGAGCTGAGATATATAGGTAATGTTAGTGTTTGGTGCAACTTATGAAGTAAAATAGCATATATAAGTTATAAAAATAAAAATAAAAAGATATTTTATTGAGAAGTTAAGTGAGAAGTACTTTTAATTTTTACTTTCTGATTATCAATTTTCGATTTAAAAGATACTACACCAAATAAGCTTTATGTATATAATGGGAATGGGATTCATCATCCTCAATATATCTTTACTAATTAATACCTTTGGTCTTTATGTTTTTTTCACTAATTTTATTGTATTTTGTTTTGTTTTGTTGGTATATTGGAGGGAAGAGGGAGATGAATTGATAACTTCTTAATAAAGTACATAGACTCTGGTTATCAGACTAATCGAAGAGTTACTTTTTCACTAATTATGTGTGTAATCCAAGTAACAAAATGATGAGCTGGTATATACATTGATGAATTGGTTGGTGGAATTGTACATCTTTTCCTCATTCTTTGCATTGTGGCAATCAAGACTCTGTTAATTGTAACAATGATCATGTTTCATGAAGAAGAGCACATTGACTGCGTTTGGCTTTTCTCTTGTTGAGAATTTAATTTGAGAGAACATTTAGGTTTAATGAATCCATTGTAAGCCCAATCTCCATGATTCAAACCGTTCACTTTTTAGTACTCGTGGAAAAGAATTTTCATGTAAAAAATCAAGATTATTGGATTTTGATAATGTTTGAATCATATTTATTTTAAAAAAATGGACAACAAATGTTATTTCAAGAATAACAACCATCTATTTTTTAAAAAACAAATGTAATTCAAACATATAACTATTAAAGTCTAATTATCTTTATTTTTTACATAAATATTTTTCTCAATAAGTTTTAAAATGTAAGCAGTTTGGATTACTGAAATTGAGCTTACAATGAGCCCACTAAAGTTAAATATTCTCTCAAGTCAAATTCCCAACAAAGAAGCCAAACCCAATTTACCAATGCAAACTTGGATGGGCAACAAGCCCATGCTAAGAATGATGGTTGGATTACTCCCACAAGTGGTGTAAATGCTTGGCCAAATTTTCTTATATAGAAAGTCTATGGACCCCTTGTAATTTGATCTAAAATTTATATGCGGATGATTTCCATATAATTTGAAATGAGTACATAACTAACAGCAGTTAGATGGTGCGGGCTCCAACAAAATGTGTTTGGCATTGTTATAATTTGACACAGAAGAAAACTGAAGATGAATTTAAATGAGTTATTGCTAAATTTTGATTTTGGTATGGAGAATAGCACAAACATGGTAGACACCCTAAGTTTGTTTGAAGTATAAACTTTTTTTTTTTTTTTTTGAAGCTTAGTATTAATTTGGGACAGCAATGATGGACACTTTCAAAATAAAGTAAAAACAAAGGCATATTTTGGACCCTTTGAAGGAAAATTGTAGGAAAATTTGGAAAATATAAAATGGTGGAATTTAATAACAACAAGAATAAGGAGGAGTTGTTGAAGGGGAAGTTACAAGTGAGTGGTAAGACTTATTTACTAAAAGATGAGGATACAAGTTTTTTATGGGATGTAAAAATGTATTCCATATTCAACTGAATAATTTTTTTATATAAATATATTTTTAAAACTATTGCTTACACAAACATGCTAAAAAAACACACCATGTGAGATATTTAGTCATTTATTTGGTAGAAAATTTTGTATCTCTAACATTATCCAAGTTCAAACCCACTGCATATTACCGGGAAGAAAAAAAAAGTACAAAAACAAAGAAGAAATAAAGAAATTAACTATATAGAGTTGGGTCATATTATAGTATACATGGTGCATATCATATTTAAGTTGGTGTTTGGTTACGAGTCATTGTGGATACATCTGTTACAATTTATTATGGTGACTTTAATTATGGCCAAAATGGTATTTGATTATATTCCAAAATAGTATTAGGTACCATAATTGATAATTCAAGTTAATATTTTTGTACGAAATTATTAAAAATGACAATATATATGATATATAATTTTATTTTTAATATGTATATTCAGTAGAATTTCCCTAGGTTATGCTTTGTTGTGCTGGCCATGATGTGTCCTAGCTGCAAATTTGAAATATAAGCAAGTACTATTGGAACAAAAATTTCTCAAAGTGGAGATTGAGAGTTTGTCAATAGTAAGATAAAGTCGTCTTCTTTTTTTCTTTTTCTTTATTTTGCAAGACAATCACAAAACTGCATGTGGAGCTAGATTTGTCTAAATGATCATAGTAAATTCCAAAAGTTATATATCTCTCAATTTGGTTAGTAAAAAGAAATGAAAAACAGTAGTTAGATTCCTTAATGCTGGATTTGGTTAAAGGATTTGGGAAAGAATTTAGAAATGTAAAGAAAAAAAAGTGTGAAATTAAATAAAATTTAAGTATATTTTATTCATATTTCACTTACCTTTCTCTTTCCTTGTTTGAATTTTTTTATCAAATCTCCCAACCAAATACAGTATACGAGACACATAAATTGATAATGACACGTATCAAAATGTTAGCAAAAATGTATAATAGCATCCTTTTATTTCAAAGAGAATTTCTAAAATAACTACACAAATATGAACACTCTTGAACTATTTGCCCTAGTGTAGACCCGACTTTCTTCGCACGCCTCTCTTCCAAAGAGGGCGCGAATTGGTCTTATAATAGTTCGGACTCTTGTCACGGTGCTGAATCTAATATCACAAAGTGCAATGTGAGACTGATAAACACCAAAGAGTTCAAATCTGGCAAATCGTTTTGGAAAATCGATTTTGAATAAAAAGTGTCAAACATTGACTGCTTTGCTAGATTACAGAGTCGCCACCTAAATATTTTATTTTGGAAAAATTTAGGAAACCCTGACTCGTGCCTAAGGCCACGTGTCTGTCATCACCAAAATTGCCTCAGTTCGGGAACTTGGGTACTGTGAAGAAGTGGTTTGGAAATACTCTTCTGATCCTAGGAGACGCTAGTGATCCTCAGCTAGTCACCTGAAAAGATACAAACACTCCGGTCGGGGGTGCCGGAATTAGCACTCCGACAGACAAGTCAGTTCAGACACTCAGGATAGCTTGTTTACTAAGTTAAGTGAAGTGATTCTTACATACCTTTCTCAATCCATTGTTCCTGTATTTATACTTGTTCCTTTCGATCCCCGGGGCCAGGGCCTACTTTTTAATCATTGTCCTTTCTATTATTCGGCTCTAAGGATCTACACTTATTCGGCACATATATTATATTCGGCTTCCCATTCTCGTAGGATACAGCCGATTAATATTAGTCTTCCAATGGTACGCACCTTCTGATTTTGCCATATATTCGGCTCCCACAATTGCCCCCCAAACTCCCCATTGACGGTAGTTAATCGGCGTGTTTGGTCTTGAATTGGAAAAGTTAAGGCGGCTTTGCGTACCCCAATACAGATGTCAGAATGCGCACACCTTTTTGGTCATCATTACACTTTCCCGCCTCATTCGTGCGTCTCGTATTTATTGCGATTTGAAATTTCAGTCCTTTCGAATGCACATTTCGTCGAGTATTCGAGACTCTTGGACCGCCATCGGGTATCCCTTCTCTGACTCGCATTTTCTGCAACTCTTCTCCGTCTACTCTCGTCCCCCTTGCTCCTCGTAAGTCTTCTTCTCTTTTCTTTGCAATCCTACTTTCTGTTTGTTATTTTAATTTTGGCGAACCCTTTATTCCCTACGAAAATGGCTAAACACTTGAAAGACCTCCTTTCTGAGGGTCGTGTTTCCGGATTCCGGCGACACTTTTCCATCCCCGACGATGTTCATCTATCTCTAGTGACGGACAATACTCTGGATATGGAGAGAGAGGATCGAAATTCAATCATCTTTCCTCTCCTATCTATTGCAGAGGGCGGGGTTCGTTTTCCCCTACATCCATTCCTTAGGGCCGTCCTCTGCCATTGGGGTCTGATTCCTTCTCAGCCCAACGTGAATTTTTTTCGAATTGTAATAGGGATCGTAGAGTTGAACCGGCGCCTCAGGATCGATCTTGGCATTCCGGCCATTCGATACTGCTATGCTTTAGCCAAATCTTCCAGTCGGCTTGGGCGGTACTTTCTTAGGGCCAAGGATACTGACCATCATTTGGTAACCATGCTTGCCAGTTCTGGTAAGCGTGTGGATGACGTAATGGTCAATGTCCGAGGGAATTGGGAATTTGGCGAAGGCGAGGGTCGCCTAGACCCTATTCCCAGACGGAGGGGTGAACCAGGTTGCCGTGTGTCACCTTGCGTTTATTGAACTTTTCTTTTACTCGGCCTTCTCTCCGTGTCTAACCCTTTGTCTTTGCAGGCGGTAAATTGAAGAAGGTTCTGGTTTCTACTGACGACGCAGTCCTTGCACAGATTGCGACTGCACTCGGATACTTCGGCCGTCCAAACGTACAGAAGCAAGGGAGAGCGGCCCACATACTTCTTCGATACGAGCCTACTTATACTACTTTTTCGGCCGCTGACAACATTCCGATTCCAGCCGGCAATCAACACCTTGCGGCTCTTATCTTCCCTAGCTTCAAGAGCCTTAGGCAAGTTGGTCTCGAAGCTTCTGATTCGGGACAAGACGTGGAGCCGGTGGTAGAGGTAGTCGCCGAACCAGCCAGAGAGTTCGCTGAGGAGACCGAAGAGGTTGACGAGGCCCTAAACTCGGCGTTTGAGGCAGCCAAACTTAGTCAGCCTACCTCGTCGTCCACTTCGGGTCGGGCGGAGTTTTCTTCTGGAGACATTTTTGGAAGTTTGGGAGACCTGCCCGGCGATTTTTTTGAAAGTATGGCTGGGGAAAACCTCACGCAGATGGCTCGAAAGAAAAATGCCGAGCGAATGGCCGCCCGTTCTGGACCTACCTTGATTGAGTCTTTCGTACCCATTATTGAAGAGCCGGCTCAGATTGTTGCGGCCGAAACGGCAAAAGACGTTGAACAACCGGTCAATGAAGAACGGTTGATTCCGGAAGAGCGGGGTAAAAAGCGTAGCGTCGAGGGAGAGGTTGGTTCAGAAGATAGTCCTGCTGACAAAAGGCCTCGCTTAGAAGAGTCAGACGTGGTTGTTCCTTTCCTTGTTCAGCCAAAGATCAGAGACACGCCGATTTTCTCTGACACATCCATCATTACCGACCCAGCGGTAGCCTTGAGCCTGGCGGCTTCAGTCTCTCTACCAGCTGATAAGGCATCCTTTCATGCCGTGCCGGATTTGGTGGCCGTAGCCCTATCTGCGCAGTCGGCCCTTTTGGTAGGTAAACTTGACTTATTTTGATTTTGGTTGCCTATGGCATCTAACGATCCCAACTCGTTTTGCAGACGGTCGGCAGGATCGCCGACTTGGCCCGCCGCCTACACGATGCCCTTGAGAGGATTGACCTTTTGCAGTTAGAAGTGGGCGATCAAAAGAGCAAGGCCGAGTTTGAGATGATGAGAGCCGCAATGGAGACTGCGCGAGCCGAAGCCGAAGTAGAAAGGGCTCGGACTGCCGATCATCTCCGTTCTAATGCCGAAGATAGGGCGAACGCGAGCAAAGAATCGCTTAGGCTAGCCGAGGAGGCGCTTAAAAAGATGGAGACTGAGTTAGCAGAGTTGAAGGCGGCCAAGGAAAAGGCAGAATCTGAGGCTTCTGCCGCATTCGAAGCAGGAAAAGGCGCCGCCTAGATGAAGTCCCCAAGTTTGAGAATCGGGGGTTCAAACATGGGTGGCTTAAGGCCCTTGATGCCGCTGGGGTTACATTGGCCTTGCCAATTCCTTATGAGCAGGTGGACGTTGAGCCACTTGAGTCGGGCCCCGTGGATTGATCTGGGAGTCATTCGAATTTTATGAAATGCTTTCCCTTTTGATGTATGTTTTTGTTTTAAGGACTTTTGTTGGTTCCGAGTAGTTCTCATGTATAAATTGGTTACTGTCTGCGCTTAATTTATTAATGAAAATTAGCTTGTCATTTAACTACTACTTATGCGCAGTTTGTGATGTTATGTTGGTGAAGAATTTTTGCCTTTCACTACGTTAGATAAAATGATTACTCTGTTGAGCTTTCTACGTTTGAATATCATGGCAATATTGACTTATCATTCATATGCCGAATAGTTCGTGGGTATTATGCTGAACCGATTCATGGGCCGGTTGGGGCACTCAATCCGAATAGATTGATTAATCTGCCCTTGCCCCAGGCGGTGCATGATTATTCGGGCACCGAATGAGACGAACTCAAGAGCTTTGAAGTCGATTCATGGGCCGGCTGGGGCACTTGAGCCGAATAGATTGATTAATCTGCCCTTGCTCCAGGTGGTGCATGATCATTCGGGCACCGGATGAGACGAACTCAGGAGCTTTGAAGTCGATTCATGGGCCGGCTGGAGCACTCAAGCCGAATAGATAGATTAATCTATCTGCCCTTGCCCCAGGCGGTGCATGATCATTCGGGCGCCGGATGAGACGAACTCAGGAGCTTTGAAGTCGATTCATGGGCTGGCTGGGGCACTTGAGCCGAATAGATTGATTAATCTGCCCTTGCCCCAGGCGGTGCATGATCCAGTCGGTGCCGGGCGATTGAAGTTTTCACAATTAATGAGATTGCCTCGAGGGTGTTGCCTCTGTAAAGGATAAATGATTAAAGGTACAACTTTTATGAGCACAGTAAACAACTGACTCCAGCTTTTGAAGGTATCGTGTGAATGTCGAACAGACTCTTCTTTAACAGCAGAGGGGAAGCGAGGACGCTAGCTGAGCTGGGTGGAGACATGAATCGAGGTAGTGACCTTTCGCGCACAGGGAGTAGGAGTTCCAGGGATCGAGAGAGGCGTCAGTCTCCTCGACGTTGAAGCAGGTCGCCCAGACGGGACAAGCAGTCGCAGGGCAAATCTCCTCAATCTCGAGTCAAGAGGGGATCTGACGCGAATCCGTACCCATTAAGCTTTGCGGTATTTGTGGGGAATAGACCCATGACAGAGGCGGACTCGATCATTCGAGACCCAAATGTAGCAGTCGAGTTTGCTCGACAAATTTTTCCTCCTGAGGTTTAGCAATCGATGGTAGGTCGACAGGACTACGAAGTATTTCGTGAAAGCGTTCACGGGGCGGTGAAGGGGCTTTACACTGCCTATGAAATCGGCATGCGGCTGCGCGCTGCCCGCCAAGAAATGGAGAAAAAGGAGGAACGTATTCGAAGTTTGGAGGCTTGCGCGGAGGCGGCTGAGCGCGAGTTAAGGAAGACCAAGGCAGCTCAGGCACAACTCGCTGGGCAGGGAAACCCAATCGTGGAAGAAAGGGTTACCAGTCGGCTCATCAGTACCGTGCTCACCGATCGTGAGACGGTGAGTATGTTCGCAATGGAGATCGCGAAGGGGAGGTGTAACATGCCCGGGGGGTACCCGCGCGCGTTAAACAGTTCGGACTCCCGAGATCTCTTTGATCTCAAGTTTCACGAGTGCAATGTGAAACGTAGATGAGAGTCCAGATTTGGCAACTTTTATTGAAAATCCATTTTATTGCAATTTTGTCAAAAATGGACTGCGTCATCAGATCTCAGAGTCGCCACCTAATATTTTGGGAAATTAGGAAACCCATGACTCGGTGCCAAAGGCCACTGTTCGTCGTAACCAAGGATGCTTGGCTCGGAACCTTAGGTATGAGAGGGGAAGGTCAATAATGAACACCCCCGCTCACCGATCAAAAGATCGGCCTCTACTAAACCATGATATGACTTTTATTTTCTTTATATGTTTATGTTCTGATTATTTTAGTAAATCCTAAAATTTACTATGTGAAGCATACAAGTATAGACTAGTTTGCTCAAATTGGAACAATTCAAAATGTTTGTTTTCGAAAAGGGTTTGATTTTGCCACCTCAAGTGGGCTTAAAGTTTGTGAATTTGCCACTGCAAAGTGGGCTTAAAACGTACATTTATTGAATTATTCCAATTCAAACAACAAGCCTTCATCCACAGGCATTCATACAGTTATATCACTTAAGCAAATAGCCACATGGTAGGATGCTAAACATAATAAGAAAATCACACACAAATGAGATGCTAAAGCATAAAAACTCACAGATTGACCGACGTCCCTCGAACAACTACAAAACAAAAGTTAGTAAAATATGCATGATCTTATATACAGAATCCTAATGCAATTCACTCATGAGATGCAACTAAAGATTCGGCTTCTAAGATATGACATGTGAATCATCTCAAGAACATGAGGTAGCGCACATAATCACATAGGAATTGATTAAATCCATAAATGCAAACTTAGCCGAATCAAGATGCATGAAACATGGATGCAAAGCAGGGATATGCATGACATGTCAGATATATACATACACACAGTTAGGGAAAACGATAAAAGAACGGGATAGAAGAAGCGGGGTGGGGGAATTATTACAGCGCTTTAAATATTACAAGAGGAGGGAATAATAAAATAAAATAAAATCTCACAAAACACTCAAAATAAAAAAAAATAAAATAAAAGTTTTTAAAAACCCCCGACCACTCATCAATTATCAAAAATCCATGTGTCTTCAATCCAATCCAACCCACGTACTCATCTTCAATGGAGGGCCCAGCCCAAAATTACTCCACTTACAAGCCCAAAGAGGTCTGTTCACCTTGATCTCCTAAGCATATGTAAGACCATAGCAGAATTGGCCCAAGTCCAAAAAGTTGAATTTCCCTCCTCACACACATTCCTCTCATCTCACCACCCTTTCTCTCTAGACACCCACTTACCACATTTTCTCTCTCTAAGCCAAGAGAGAGAGAGAGAGAGAGAGAGAGAGAGTGTGTGATGAAGCTGCTGGGTTTGTGCCGTGCATGTGAGAGAGGTGGTGAGGGCCGTGCATGGTGGGTCTGTGGGTGTGCATGGTTGAGGTGAGGTGAGTGATGGGTTGTGCATGGGTGTGTTTAGAGAGAGAAGGAGAGAGCCCGTGTGTGCTGGGTGTGTGGCAGCGGTGGTGGGGTGGCTGGTCTGTGGATGCTGGGTTTGGGTGGGCTACTGCCGTGGGTTACCGTGGGTCATGCAAGGTGGTGTGTGATGGGTGTGTGAGTAGAGAGAGAGTTCGAGTGTGTGCTGGGTGTGTGGCCGTGGATGGGCTGCTGCCGTGCGTGTGTGCAGGTCGTGGGTGATATGGGAGCTATGTGATCGGGGAGAGGGAGAAGAGAGAGTGGTACCGAGTGAGGGAGAGGTTAGTATGGTGATATACATGGATGGATGGTGGTGATATGCATGTGTGTGCTGGGTATGTTAGCCGAGAGAGAGAGAGAGTGAGATGGTGTGATGAAGCTGCTGGGTTTGTGCCGTGCATGTGAGAGAGGTGGTGAGGGTGTGATGGTGTGTTGTGTGTGTTGGTGGTTTAGAGAGAGAGAGAGAGTTGGGTGGGTTAGGGAGAAGAGAGAGAGGGAGTGAGGTTGTGTGATGGTGTGTGCTGCCGGTGGTGATGGTGTTTTGTGTTTGTGAGGTCATGGTGTTGTGTGTTTGTGAGGATGATCGGTGGTGGTGTGGCTGGTGGGTCGGTGGTTTAGAGAGAGGAGGGTGCATGTGTGTGCATGGTCTATACCGTGGGTGGTGCCTGAGTGTGTGTTGTGTCAAGGTGGGTGTGTCTTGGTACAGAGAAAAAGATGTTGAGAGGGAGAGTGAGGCTGGGTATGTTAGCTGTGGGTGGTGTGTGCTGGTGTTACAGTGGTGCCTCAGTGTGAGGAAGATGGGTGTGAAGCTTGCATCTGTTAGAGATCAGTGAGGTGAGAGAGAAAAGAGAGAGAGAGGTTGGTCCTCTTCTCCTCCTTTGCCCCGTGTGTTCCCCCTTCCCTCTCTAAACCCATGTCTCTGTTTTATTCAAGAGAGAGAGCTTCAGTGGGTGATCCTTTTTTTTTCTTTATTCATCAAAACCCACCCGGTGCATTGAGATATCATTCTTTTTAAACCAACCACCCCACCCCCTCCTTTCTTTTTGTTTATTCCTCCACCATCCCCCCTTTTTTTCTAAAAGCCACCGCCCCATTTTCTTTTCTTTTTATTTATTTATTTTTATTTGTATATTTTTTTATATATATATTTTTTTGTTTTAATTTTTTTTATTTATTTTTTCTTTTCTTTTGTTTTAAAAACAGTTATCACCTATAAAACACACTTAAAAGATATGTACACACCTAATTTAATACACAAATAAAATTATAAAACACTACAAATTACCAAAATATTAGTGATGGCCAAAATGGGTGAGGGTGGTCAAAATAAAGTGCCCAAGTCTTAGGGCCGGTCAAAATGGGGTGTCTACAGGAGGGCCTATGAAAAAGGTTTTCATGAAGGCCGAAAAGTTGGAATCGAAAAGACCAAGGAGAAACTTGCCGAAGAAGTTTGCCGATGTGAAAATCGTGGATTTAGGCACGGCTGGATCAAGGCATCTCAAGTCGCGAAAGCTCTTCGAGCATCGGGCATTGATTCGGTATCGCCACTCTACCACAGTAAACATTTTCCGTTTTCCGCTTTTTACGTCAAGAAGAGTGAGGATGAGGGTGACGCCGTATAAGTATACCTATTGTAAGGTTGAAACGCAGATCACGTTCAAAACTATGTAATTTATTGTTTGTTTGATTGAATAAAAATGTTCTATTATAAATATTTTGTTGTAGTTCGTATTCGGCATGTACGTGTTTCGTTTTATTGTATACATGTTTGAATGAATGTATAAACGTTGATCGGTCTGAGTATCTGTTAAGTGTCCAGTGATACGCCGGTTTATAGGCAGGGTCGACCCATACGTAATAGCCGTTTATTCCTGAATGAGGCCATTGTAACTTGAGGAAGTCGAAAACCAGTGAGTAGAGTGGCTGCGGCAAATTTGATTCGGCTCGGGGCTTGGATTTTTGGCCAGTGCATGTGCTTCAAGAAGTCGTTTGGATAACTAGGCCGTGGCAAATGTCAACCGACGTTTGTCTCATGGAGTTTAGCGTTAATGCAATCGCCTCAGGATTGGGGCCTCGAGATCGCTGCCAGTATTGAAAATAAAAGGAGTGGGCGCTTCGCGCAGATTAACAATCACTTATTATGTGAGGTGAGATAAGTTGGGATGTTAGTTAGGGGGGCTCGGAGTTCAGCCGAGCTTGGTGTTGCAATGGAGCGCGGCAGAGGACCCATCTGTATGGGAGGTAGGGCGTCCAAAAGTTGGCATGAGTCTTCAAGTCATCGAAGCAGATCACCCCGAAAGGAAAGGCAACAACTATTGGGTTTATCCTTCCTTGTCCTGGATCTTTGCCTTGACATTGTCAATGGTATCAAGGGAAGTTTGGCAATGCGCAAGTCATGGGCTTGGGCACAGTTGGCTCAAGGCATTGCAAACCGTGGAGGACTTCTGGGTGACGGGAGTTGATTCGACACTGCCGCTTTACCAATGCGTCTTTTCCCCTTTTTAGCTTTTGAGATTGAAAATGGGTATTGTAATGCTCAAATGCGGGTTGCGTTTATGTAACAACTGTTTGATCAAATAAAAATTGTAATGCTCAAATGCGGGTTGCGTTTATGTAACAACTGTTTGATCAAATAAAAAGTTTTATTTCAAACATTTGCGTCTTATTTTGAATTTTTTTACATGCTTAGTTAAGCACCTTATTTCGGATGTTGGCGTGTTTTTTGTTTTGTTTTGTTCGTGCCGAAGGGTACTCCAAATACGGAGGTATGATCTGCCCTAGGGTGTTATGCGCTAGAGGTGCTGCGGATTCGGAGTCTTAATCGGCCAAAGATCCTACGCCGATGGGGCTCCGTAACCGGCATTTCGTATGTGTAGTAAACTGATGAAGTGTTGCCCTCGAATATAGTTTGATCGGCTTAGTTCAGGCCGATCAGTAGCGGCCTAGCTTGAAAACATGGCCGATCAGATTAATCAACGCATAAAATCTGTTTGAGCGCTCTGAACCCGGAGACTTGATCGGCCGTAAGGTGTCATGCACCAAAGGGGGCTTCGAATCCGGAGACTTAATGTGGCCATCGTGATATCCACGAAGGGCGCTCCGAATCCGAAGTCTTAATCGACCCTAAGGTGTCATGCACCAAAGGAGGCTCGAATCCGGAGTCTTAATCGGCCTTAAGGTGTCATGAACCAAAGGTAGCTCCTAATCCAGAGTCTTAATCGGCCCTAAGGTGTCATGCACCAAAGGGCGCTCCGAATCCGGAGTCTTAATCGGCCTTGAGGTGTCATGCACCAAAGGGGGCTCCGAATCCGGAGACTTAATGTGGCCAATCGTGATATCCACGAAGGGCGCTCCGAATCCGGAGTCTTAATCGGCCCAAGGTGTCATGCACCAAAGGGGCTCTCCGAATCCGGAGTCTTAATCGGCCCTAAGGTGTCATGCACCAAAGGGCGCTCCAAATCCGGAGTCTTAATCGGCCCTAAGGTGTCATGCACTAAAGGGGGCTCCGAATCCGAAGTCTTAATCGGCTCTAAGGTGTCATGCACCAAAGGGAGTTCCGAATCCGGAGACTTAATGTGGCCAATCGTGATATCCACGAAGGGTGCTCCGAATCCGGAGGCTTAATCGGCCCTAAGGTGTCATGTACCAAAGGGGGCTCCGAATCCGGAGTCTTAATCGGTCCTAAGGTGTCATGCACCAAAGGGGGCTTCGAATCCGGAGTCTTAATCGGCCCTAAAGTGTCATGCACCAAAGGGCGCTCCGAATCCGGAGTCTTAATCGGCCCTAAGGTGTCATGCACCAAAGGGGGCACCGAATCCGGAGACTTAATGTGGCCAATCGTGATATCCACGAAGGGCACTCCGAATCCAGAGTCTTAATCGGGCCTAAGGTGTCATACACCAAAGGGGGCTCCGAATCAGGAGTCTTAATCGGCTCTAAGGTGTCATGCACCAAAGGGGGCTCCGAATCCGGAGACTTAATGTGGCCAATCGTGATATCCACGAAGGGCGCTCCGAATCCAGAGTCTTAATCGGCCCTAAGGTGTCATGCACCAAAGGGGGCTCTGAATCCGGAGACTTAATCGGCCCTAAGGTGTCATGCACCAAAGGGAGCTCCGAATTCGAAGACTTAATCGGCCCTAAGGTGTTATGCCCAAAGGGGGCTCCGAATCCGGAGACTTAATGTGGCCAATCATGATATCCACGAAGGGCGCTCCGAATCCGGAGTCTTAATCGGCCCTAAGGTGTCATGCACCAAAGGGGGCTCCGAATCCGGAGACTTAATCGGCCCTAAGGTGTCATGCACCAATGGGGGCTCCGAATCCGGAGACTTAATCGGCCCTAAGGTGTCATGCACCAAAGGGGGCTTTGAATCGTCGACATGACGAGCGCTACAATGGGGTTTGAGAAATGAATTGAGCGACGAAGAAAAATGGTTTGCATTGCAGAAGTGATATATATACAAGTATCAAAGCCCACAGGTCGGGTCAGTGATAGGGTTTTCATAAAATCTCTGCTTGTGCCGATTGCGGGGAGCCACGGATTTCTTCAATGCCATGGGCTGTCGGGAAGCGCACAAGCTGATGATAAACACTTGGAACGACCTTCATAATATGTAACCAGGTTCACCCGATGATGACATTATACGGCGAATGGAGCTTTACGACTAGGAATTCTACTTCGACCACTCTGGAGCCCGCTCGAACAGGTAGTATGATCTTCCCTAACGGGTACTCAGGATTCGTATTAAAGCCGAACAATGGGTGAGGCACCGGAGATAGGTCTGACTCGTTGAAGCCGAGTTTGATAAAAGTTTTGTAATACATAACCTCTGAAGTACTCCTTGGGTCTATGAGAATGCGTTCAATGGTGAACCGATTTACGCATAATTTGATGACCAACGGATCGATGTGGGAGGCTGTTGTGCCGCTAAGATCAGAGTCATTGAAAGTAATTGTCAGAGCTTCTCTGGGCCATTCGGTCGGAATACATTGCTTTTGGGGGATTAGATGCGATTGAATTGTGTGCACGGTTGGGGATGCAGGCAGGCTGTAGATTATATGGATCACGCCAAGTGGAGGTGAGTCCTGCCTCAAGGCTAGTGCCTTGATTGGCTTTCCCTTTCTCACGTACTGTTGCAGTCGGCCGTCTTGCACCAGTTCTTCCAGGTGATCCTTTAATGCGTAACAATTCTCAGTTTCGTGGCCGTGATCTTTGTGATACTCGCACCGCCTATCCCTTCTTCGCGTGTCGGGTGGCCCCACCATCTTTGACGGCCATTTGAAGAATGGAAGGTGTTGGACTTTGGTCATTATTGCAGTGATTGGTTCTGACAACTCTGTGTACTTCTTGTCGGCACGCCTCGAGCACCTGCTGTCGACTTGCAGTTGTTCATTCGTCCGGTGGGAGCATTGATCGCTTGATCGGTGAGAGTCCCGCCTTTTGTCTCGTTTAGCGCGTTGTCGTGGCTCAGGGCTCGGAGGTGGCACGAAACTTATTGGTTGAGCAATTTCAGGGGGAGCCGTTTTGTTGGACATTTGTCCGGCTTTTATTCTCAAGGCATCATCTTCCACTTTGCAATACTCTTCAACTTTCTTCATCAACGCCCAGACTGTTTTGGAGGGTCTTCTGGTTAGGGAACTGCGAAGAGCATTGTCAGGATGTAGTCCCATTTTGAAGGCGGTGATGGCCATGGAGTCGTTGTAAGCGTCGTCGACGAGGTTGAAGCACTCCCAATAGCGCGCCGAATACGCTCTGAGCGTTTCTCCTGACTGGATCTGCATAGCCCAGAGAGAGTCGGCCTGTTTCGGCTGTACCTCGTTGGTAATGAACCTGGCCCTGAAGGATTTCTATAATTGATGGAAGCTTTTGATGGAAGCCGGCTCCAACTTATAATACCACCTAACAGCTAATGGCCCCAGGCTACTGGGGAATATTCGGCACATGAGGGCTTCGTTGTCTGCATGCAATGTCATGGCCTACTTGTAGTGACGGATATGATCAGTGGGGTCTAATTTTCCGTCGTAAAGAGTGAATGATGGAGCTTTGAACTTCTTGGGCAGGGTCGCCCTTGCAATCCGTCGGACAAAAAGATCGTGCTGGTCCTTTTCGTCTGAACTGCTTCTTCTGCGCTTGTTCCTTGTATGTAGACTCTTTTCGAAAGAGCTGGAAGTTTCGGATCGTCCCTTCTTGTTGAGCTCCGTGGGTAATGAGTTGGAGTCGCTATCGGTATCCTTTGGTCGGGCTCGAGGTTGTTGTCCACCTGCCCTCGGAGGTTGTTCGGGATCTTGGCGCACGGCTTCTCTGGATTTTGCTACTTCCAGGGCCAAATCTTGACGGAGACGTTCATTTTCAGCGATCATGTTCTCCAGCCTTTGTTCATTTTGCTTTGCTTGTTCCATGATCGCTTACATTGTCTCTTGCGCTAAAGTCGTTGGTGAGTCGAAGTTCAAGGCGCGTCTTGCAGCGATGGTTTCCTTTGCGAGCATATTTGCTGGAGTGAGGTCATCTCTCTGTGCGGTCTCGTCAGTGGCTATCGGAGGATCTTTAGTCACGCCTGCCATGGATGTATTTGAGTATTCCCACAGACGGCGCCAATTGTGGAGAAGTGGTTTGGAAATACTCTTCTGATCCTAGGAGACACTAGTGATCCTCAGCTAGTCACCTGAAAAGATACAAACACTCCGGTCGGGGGTGCCAGAATTAGCACTCCGACGGACAAGTCAGTTCAGACACTCAGGATAGCTTGTTTACTAAGTTAAGTGAAGTGATTCTTACATACCTTTCTCAATCCATTGTTCCTGTATTTATACCTGTTCCTTTCGATCCTCGAGGCCAGGGCTTACTTTTTAATCATTGTCCTTTCTATTATTCGGCTCTAAGGATCTACACTTATTCGGTACATATATTATATTCGGCTTCCCATTCTCGTAGGATACAGCCGATTAATATCAGTCTTCCAATGGTACGCACCTTCTGATTTTGCCATATATTCGGCTCCCACAGATACGAGAGAGGAATGTCCTGAAATGAGCACCCCCGCTCACCCGATCAAAGGATCAGCCTCTGCTAAGCATGATATGTTGTTTTATAAACCTCATGTGTTCTTATTCTGATTATTAGCTAACTTTACTACATGATACGTAAGTATAAACTCAATCACGAGATTTGGAACAAAACAACTCATGTTTGTTTTTTAAAATGGTTTGAAAGTGCTACTCGCAAGTAGGTTAAAACGCGGATTTGCCACCCTCAAGTAGGCCTTAAAACATGATTTTGCCACTTCGCAAAGTGGGCTTAAAACTCACAATCATCAAATTGTTCCAATTCAGGCAATCAAGCCTTCACCCACAGGCATTCATGCAGTTAATCACTTAAGCAAATGGCCTCATGGCAAGCATGCTATCATGGCAACACTCACACTCATGTAAGTATGCTAAAGCGTAACACTTACAGTGTACTCCGAGCTAAAACAAAAGCTAGTTAGAAATATGCATGATCCTAACTATACAAGAATGCCTAATGCAACACATGCAATAATACAACTAATAGGCTCGACTATCTAAGATGGCATATGAATGCAATGATTTGATACACGTATTCAAATAAGTATTGAAATACGATGCAGTTTGAATGATGCGCCGAGCCCGGTGCATGCAATACAAATGAATGATGGAAACATGCAAGCATAAGGTACGTTAATCGAAACATGCCCTAATCTAACCATCGAAAGCGATTAAGTAAAAGGGAGAAAGAAGTGGGGTTAGAAGACATGCACACACACAAGCACCCTTATTACAACATTGCACCCTCGCGAAGGAGGGTCCGAATAAGCTAAGCTAATCTAACTAATCTAATTAAACTAATTAGATTAATTATTACAAACCAAATTGAATAACTAGCAAACTACTTACTAATTATTACAACACTTTAACTAGTTAACAAATTAATTAAATTACAAAACCAATGTATGCTAACTAAATATGTAAAACATTTGAATTAGGCTGCCTCAACTCTGCTTGAAGAAGATGCATGCATGTATTCGGTTTCTCACCTCGAAAAGCTCTCCGATTTGCTCTTGAGAGGCTTTGTTTGTAGGGTGTCTCCCAGAACTTTCTGCACCTTCTTACCAAATCACTGCTGGGGAGTGCATCAGTGGCCTGCCGGCCACCTGCCGGCCAAAGATATGCACCACCGACCAAGGATAAAGCAGTGCCGGCCATTGATGAGGCACTGCCGGCCACTGGTGTGCTGCATCACCATTCTGCAACAGAGCTCAAACAAAGAAAAAAATGAGGGTCTCCCAAGGGTATGTCTGTACTATGCCACTCCTTATCATCTCAAAACATCAAGGGAGAGGCACCATTGGATCCAAAACCATCAATCAAGGATTTTGAATGCATGATGGCCAAAGATCCAACTTGTACACAATCAATAAATGCACAAACACAAGACTCAAAGACCACTACCCTATCATGCATGATCAAGGGCAATGGAGACAAAGGAGATTGGCTCATTTTCATCACTTTGAGTATGAAATGGACTAATCTTCCTTGTGTTCAATATAACGTCCGATTGAACACAATGCAATGCACATAACATGCTTATCTAGGTCATGTTTTACTTGTCCAATTCTTTTTTACACATTTTAACATTACCAAGCCATTCTTTAGCCGGTTAAGTCCAAGTATGAAAGTCCTCTAACGAGAGAGAGGTCTACCAAAAGATGACTTAAGACATGAGAGAGACCATGCCTTTGACTAGGAGGAACCCTGTAGAGAAGGTTAAAGCCATTGAGCACAAGCTTTATCTCAAGCTTAAACACAAACTTAAGGCCAACCAACCCTCAAAGCAAATTAAGAGTGAAGAAATGAGGGAGGTTGCAGAATTTCAGTACTGAAATGGCATGAAAAATAGTGCTACAACATGCAAGCAACACATGCACAACATGTTAGGAGACTTAAGCATTAAAACTAGTGAAGGACACAACACTAGAGGCATGCAATACAACGCTCAAAAGGGACCAACAGTCCAAAACAGTCCTAAAACACCCTAAATAGAGTTCTAAAACATGCTTGAAATAAGCTAAGAATAGCTATATTAAGAGGCCAAAACAATAGCACATGCTAGGCAATTTAGCACAATTGCACTACAAGCATATAAAGCAAAGCTCATGTGATCAAACCAGCTCAAAACAGAGCTTAATCATGCCAAATCAGTGACCTAAACATGCTGAAACTTAGGCACAAAAGGCAAGAAAAACATGCTCGCATGTTGGCTCACAAACAAGACACAAAGCACAACTCTCAAAAGCAATGAAAGAGTGGGATATGTGAGAGTGGGACAAGGCTACATGTACTGAAAACATGTGTGAAATGATGCTATGACATGCAAACAACTCAAGCAAAGCATGTTAGGGGCCCTAAAACTCAAAGCTGGTAAAGGCCTTTGCACTACAACCATGCATAACAAGTCTCATATGACCAAGACCACTCAAAATAGAGTTAAGACATGCTAAATCAGTGGCAAAACATGCTGGAATCAAACTAACACAAGCTAGAATGATAGGCTAACTCATTAGGCATGCTAGGCTAGTGAGCAAAATTACACTACAAGTGTAAGAAGCAAACAAGAGGTGCTCTAACCAGCCCAAAACAGAGTTATAACATGTTAAAATAAGGCCAAAAATATGCTGAGATGAAGCCATGAGATGGTAGAAAAACATGCTCAACTACTAGGCCATCTACACATGCAAACAAGATATGAGGAGGGGGGACCACCCTCTCCTATTTTGGTCCTTAAAACCAACTTTCTACCATTGAAATTCCTCTGGAATTTAGTGGTTAAAAGGCCAAGAAAAGGGGGTTTCAAAAGCTTTGAAAGAAGGCTCAAAAAGCTTATCAAGCCAATGGGCAAACGGGGGAACCACCCCCCTAACCAAAATGGGCTTAAACTACCATTTTTAGGACTGAAAAAATAGAGTTTTTTATAGTTTAAAATCACCCCAAAAACAACACGAAAGGATGGCAAAAACAAATATGAAAACAAGCTTAAAGGGTGATAGTTATATCTCTTGAAGGGAAGACAACACTTAAGCAACAATTTGAGCATAAACCACCTTCTAGAGCTCAAAAGAAGCTCCAAGAGGGCTTCAAGCAACCTCAGCCCAAATATGAACCACTCTTGTTAAGGGTTGATAGGTTGAAGATTGAGGTATGCAAGCCTTTAAGCACAAAAGCTCTAGAGATAGAGAAATCTAGAGAGAGAGGTTTTAGATAGAGAGGCTCCCAAACTTTTGCTAAATTGTTCTAACCTTCAAAACAATAGAGAAGCCTCTCTATATATAGAAGAATGCAAGCCTTGGTCGAAAATATCCCAAAAAGGACAGCTGGAACAGCTGGAAGTAAAATATCTGCAGAAAACTGCCTTTCTGCATCAATGGCCGGCATTGGATCACTGATGGCCGACACTACATCATTGTTGGGCGGCATGGGTCACCCTTGGACGGTAGGGGGCCGGCATGGGTCACCCTTGGACGGTAGGGGGCCGGCATAGGCCATTCATGGCCGGCACATGGCCAAAAAATCCCATTTATGGCCAGCATTCTCCACCTCTGGTTGGCCAGAAAAATCTGTTTTTTGGGCCCGACTTCAACTGGACATAACTCCTTCATCTGGACTCCTTTTCAGGTCATTCTTGTTCCTAAATTGAAGCCCTTGAAGTCTTCTTTCCAATGGTGGCAGCCTCACATCAAAATTCCAAGTGTGAAAAAAGTTATCCTCATTTGAGTGAAGACTGCTCAGTTTCGGTACAATCGGATTCATGCCGAACTTCTCCTTAATTAGTTTTCTTCTCTCCTCTCCCATTTTCTTCAACTCCAAACCCCTAAATAAGGTGTTTTGAAAGATTTTTCAAAGAGTTCACCTCTCTTTCATTCATTTCCACTTTGTCCGTGCTCGATTTACCGAAAAGCGCAACATTTAACAAAATGCGAGCGTCGAAACATTGTAGAAACTCTTTCAAAAACTATTTTGAAAGAGAGGATTTTAAGGTCTAAAATCTTTTGATCAAAATCGTTTTGGTCCAAAAAGGGGTATGAAGTTGGGATTTAAAGCTCTCCTTGCCAAGGAAATCGAACCTTTGCATTGCACAACTTTCATCACCAAGTAAACAATCAGTAGCGCCCAAATCTTAAGGGCGGTCAAAAATTGAGTGTCTACACCTAGGCTTATCATTATTTTATTTTATTCTATTTATAAGTTTTAGATCGAAAAAGCTGACATATGAAATTATGTTGACTTATGCACGTCTTGTTAACTAAAGATTATATGTACAATGATCGTAATATGTATGAAGTAATACCTCGTTCATTTTTACAATGTTATTTTTCAACAATCTTAACATCCTCATTTTTTAATATTTGATATTATGAAAAGAAAAAAAAAATTAAAAAACGATAGACACAAGAAAACAATAAAATGCAAGAGCTTAATCACCACCAATTTTGTACTTTAAAGGTTTGGGATTTTTATTGATAAATCCATCTTAGAGTTGTTATAACCCATTAAATCCACAAATGAATATTATAACCTGATTAGTCCCATATACTTTTCTTTTTATTCCATAAAGTCAATTTTTCTAATTTTATATTTTTACATGGACTATTATGCCCTTATATATATATATATATATATTGTGTTAATACATAACACGTTCCCTGTGATTTCGTGGATTCAGTTTTGGCAGTTTCTATCATTCTAATTCAAATGGATACATTTCTATCTTCTATGCTCGTTCTGAGGCTTTGATGTGCTAGGGTTTTATTGTTGCTGTTGTAGTCTGGTTCGGTGATTTTCAAGTGAAGACGACGAATTTGAGGTGTTCGGTTCTCACATTTTCTGGAGTATAACTACTTCAAAGTAGTTGTTTTCGAGTTTCTGAACGATTGTAGGATTGCATGATTAAGGTTAGTATCATTTTGGTTATGAATACATGTTCACTTTATGTTTTGATTTGTAGGATGGATCAGATGCTCTGTTTTTTGATTTATATGGATCGGATGCTCTGTTTTTTCAATTATATGCATCATACGTGGTCCTGTGGAGGGGAGGTCATTCAGATTATGTGAAGAATGTGTAGTTCTCATTTTACTTTGATGTATCCATAATGAGGCTTTGTGTGGGTGATATAATTCAGAGTATATGTATCAATGTGAATGTTTACATCTTGTTAATATTATGTGAAGAATGTGGATGTTCTTATTTTACTTTGATGTTTGCTTAATGAGGCTCTGTGTGAGTGATATAATTCAGAGTATATGGATCAATGTGAATGTTTACATCGTGGTCCTGTGGAGGGGAGGTCATCAGATTAGTGATGAATGTGAATCTTCTATAATTCAGAGTATGTGGAACAATGTGAATGTTTACATCGTGTTAGTATTACGTGAAGAATGTGGATGTTTGCATTTTACTTTAATGTTTGCTTAATGAGGCTCTGTGTGGGTGATATAATTCAGAGTATATGTGTCAATGTAAATGTTTACATCGTGTTAATATGATGTGAAAAATGTGGATGTTCTCACTTTACTTTGATGTTTTCTTAATGAGGCTTTGTGTGGGTGATATAATTCAGAGTATATGTATCAATGTGAATATTCGCATCTTGTTAATGTGAATTATGGATTTAACACTTGAACTGTACACGTAGTTATCTAATTTTTGCACAATGTGAATTTTCATATCGGTTTGGATTATTGTTGATTGTTGTATTGTTGTGTTTTTACAGGAGATGGATACCTTTATGATGTTGGTGTGTACATATGGTTGCAGTACAACTGTAATAAATGTTGCCCGCACATTGTGTTATTCGCGTTTGGTGGACTGTTTGTGTGAAAAATGGGGGAGTTGTCTGCTGGTTTTATTTCATTGTTCTGTCGGTTACCTGGGATTAATAGGTGTGATTTGGACAATGAGGAAGAATTTCAGAACATGTTACTGCTTGCTAAATCAATGGGGGTACAACATGTAGAAGTTGTTGTTGAGTTGAAAAGTGATATTGGTCAGTCAAGTAGCTCGGGATCGCTGCGTGTGGGGGTTGAGGAAGATATTGATGCACTACGGAGATTTTGCCACCATAAGGAGAAGGTGTTGTTTTCAGCCCCTTGAGCAAATGGTATTACGCATGTGGGACAACGGTTTGTTGGAGGTGCACAAGAATTTCGTGATGTTTTATGTAAGTATGCCATCCAATGTGGGTTTCAGTTTACGTATGTCAAGAACGAGATAACAAGAGTTACTGCTGTGTGTGCGATGCGTGAGGAGAGAGGCTGCTTGTGGGCTATACATTTTAGAGCACAATGAGTAAATAGTTTTTTCTACATCAAGAGGTTTAGTGATGTGCTTAGTTGTGGTACGGATGTTCGAACATCGAAGAATCCGCGAGTTAGTTCGGATTTGGTGTCGAGTACCATATCTGAAATTGTAAGGGACAAGCCGTTGACTCGGCCGTGTGAGGTGGTGACTATTTTGAAGAGGGATTATAGGCTAGATATGAGTTACCATGTCGTATGGTTGGGTGTGGAGAAAGCAAAGGCTGGTATTCATGGAGATCACTCATTATCATTTGACCAGCTTCGGTGGTATTCGAATGCTGTGATACGGTATAATCCGGGGAGTTATGTCAATATTGACTATGATGCGAATAGTCAACAGTTTTGTCGTTTCTTTGTGTCATTCGCTGCGTGTATTTCTGGGTTCAATTCTTGTCGGCCTTTATTATTCCTGGATGGAACGTTCCTTAAAGGAAAGTACAAATGTTAGCTACTTGCGGCAACGGCAAAAGACGGAAACAATGGTTAGTATTTTTTTTAGCTGTCTATTCATGTCAATATTCACATTGAGCAGCATAGTCTGGACAAATGAGTGATTGAGAAATTATAAGTAACGTGAACATTGACATTAGTATGCACTGATGTGAATGTTCACATCTGTGTCTGCTAATGACAGTAATGTGAACATTCACATTATTGTACACTGATGTGAATGTTCATATTCCAAGTTGATGACCAACTTTGTCAACCGCTGAATTTCTGTATCTTTCCATTCCATGCAATTCTTGATGTCCATGTCCATATTGGATGGGTCTGATTGGTCAAATAGTTTGGCTTCAAGGGCAGCAATCACCCTTGCCCTCAACTCCCATGATTCTTCCAACTGTTTGTATTTCGCTTCCCATTGTCGTACAAGATCCCAAACTTTTTGGTTTTCTTTTATAAGTACATCCACAATGTCTGGCTCAGTTGGTTGTACTATGATGATACCTCTCTCAGCATTGGGGGTGTTAAAGCTGGGGTTGATGTCATGTCCAACATCATTTAGGTCCATTGCATCGACAGAAAATCCATCGCTGTCGTCACTGCGTTGACTATCTTTGCTTTCATCATCATTGCTTTCATCTTTCTTTGCTGGTGCACTTGACAAAACCTCAGGTTTGAGCTCCACATTCAATTTTGTATGATGGTACATCTTCACTTCAGTTGGGGATGCCATTAGCTCGCCGCCATAGACCTGCAGTTAGAGACATTATGTTAGTTAGATAGTTCCTTGTCTCACTATGTGAATGGGCACAATATTTTTTGTTGTACTTCTACCTCATTTAAATCAAGCTTAGCCAAATATATGGACTTCATGTTGGTATGTAAGGCTGTGAGGTCCCACTTCACACATCGCGAAATGGCATTGGGGTTGCGGGGTTGTAAGATTGTTGTATGCTCACACAACCAGTACTGAAACAAATAAGAAATATCAGTAATATGAATGTTCACATCAATTAACACTGATGCAATTGTTTACACAAGTGGCTAATAATGTGTGTTTATACATTACTGAACAGTAATGTGAATGTTCACATTATTGATGTCAACTTCCACACCATTGCCTAGTAATGTAAATGTTCACATCAGTAATGTGAATGTTCCAAATTTGTTTTGGTGCTACCATCACATCAATCCACACTGATGTGAATGTTTACACCAGTATCTACTAATGTGTGTTTGTACATTACTGAACAGTAATGTGAATGTTTACATCACTGATGTCAACTTCCACACCATTGCCCAATAATGTGAACATTCACATCAGTAATGTGAATGTTCCACATTTGTTTTGGTGCTACCATCACATCAATCTACACTGATGTGAATGTTTACACCAGTGTATACTAATGTGCGTTTGTACATTACTGAACAGTAATGTGAATGTTTACATCACTGATGTCAACTTTCACAGCATTGCCCAGTAATGTGAACATTCACATCAGAGTGGGCAGACCCCGTAAATGTTCATATTAAACATAGAATAAGTTTTATAAGATTTACCATTAACAACATCACACATCCGGTGACTCGTCCTGGTTTTCCACAGTTTTGGCCCAATGAACCCATCAAGGTTGCCCAGATGCTCTCAGCCCAGTCATACTCGATCATGTTGTCTAATGGGTCCATGTATGAGTAGAAAGCCCATCCAATTGTTTCTCCGGACGTAGAAAAGAACAACTTGACGCATGCATACATGCAAACTAATCTTGCGACCTCTTCATTGTCTTGTTTCTTTGTGCCCTTTAATGCCTCGCTCATAATTTATCATATTTTGGCAGCACTTAACCGACTAACATCTTTGCACATTCGGTGTATGATGCCGATTGTTGGTTTTGCACCATAAGAGAGGTCCATCGACTTGGTGTCGCAGTCTACCCCAAAAATCAGTGATACATCACTTCTAAAAATCTAGATGTTCTTATCCCCAATGTAAAACCTCTCACTAGATAGCTTGAATGTCTGTACTATACGTACAATGACATCATCATATTTCATGCAATGGTTGAGGTCGACTTCATTACTGATCAAGCAATCAAATAATGGCCAAAACGGTGTTTTTTTAAGGCACTTCAATTGACCACTTACAAATTTTGTATCCTTTAACAGTTTGACCAATCCAGTTATATTTGACCGGTAGTTAACTTTTTTCATGTTCACTTCTTCAGGAACAGCTGTTTGATCAAGTTTGGCTTTGACACGGGATTCCCCTCTCTTTCGCTTGCCATTAAATCTATGGGGAAGACCTGGGTGTTCAAATAAAAACATATAATTGGCTAAAAAACAGAGGATGGAACCAAAAGCACCAAACAACATTCAACAATCAACAGTGACAGTAATGTGAACATTCACATCATTGTACATTGATGTGAATGTTCACATCAGTGTATACTAATGTTAGTTTACCCAGTATTGTAATGTGAATGTTCACATCATTTATGTTTGCAAAATCAATTCCGAAAACAACAACAGTTATAGGGCAATGTAAATGTTTACATGGGTGATCACATTATGTTATAATTGGCTAAAAATCAAAGGGTGAAACCAACAGCACCAAACAACACCCAACAACACAAACAAGTCTGACATTGATGTCACAATGTGAATATTTACATCATATTCCATCACATTGTTGAGTGAAGATTGGGGGTTCTATGGACATCAACAATCAACAATCAACAGTGACAGTAATGTGAACATTCACATCATTATAAACTGATGTGAATGTTCACATCAGTGTCTACTAATGTCAGTTTACCCAGTATTGTAATGTGAATGTTCACATCATCTATGTTTGCAAAATCAATTCCGAAAGCAACAACAGTTATAGGGCAATGTAAATGTTTACATGGGTGATCACATTATGTTATAATTGGCTAAAAATCAAAATGGTGGAACCAACAGCACCAAACAACACCCAACAACACAAACAAGTCTGACATTTATGTCACAATGTGAATTTTTACATCATATTCCATCACATTGTTGAGTGAAGATTGGGAGTTCTATGGACATCAACAATCAACAATGTCAACAGTGACAGTAATGTGAACATTCACATCATTATACACTGATGTGAATGTTCACATCAGTGTCTACTAATGCAAGTTTATCCAATAATGAACAACATTATGAATGTTCACATCATCTACGTTTGCGAAATCAATTCCAAAAACATCTATGTTTACAAATTCAATTCCGAAAACAACAACAGTTATAGGGCAATGTAAATGTATACGTCGGTGATCACATTATGATTGAAAAGCAAAAGGTGGAATGGTATTACTTACTTTTGTTCCTCATGGTGGGTGGGTATGGACCACACTCAGTGGAGGAAATAAACTCAATCCAACAACAAGAATTTTCGAACGACGAAGCACCCTCTTTCTGATGTGAACCTTCGCAGCGGTGAGATAAAGAGGAATCTGGGGTCGACGACAATGATGGTGAGGCAATGTGAATCTAGGGTTACGGTGAGGCGATGTGAATCTGGAGTCGACGTTCAATTTTTGTTTTTGAAATTTTGTGGATTGAATAGTTGGAATGGGAATGGGTTTTGCAGAATCGATTACACGCGGGAGAGGCGAAGGAGGGTTATTTCGTCGTTTTACAATTAATGGACCTAATGGAATATTCAAAAATAGTTTGGGTTTTATGGAATAAAACAGTTACAAATAGGATTTATCAAAAAAGAGCCCTTAAGGTTTTAATATTGAGTATAGTATTGCATGGAAGCCCATCTCTAATGATTCACTAAATAGTTCATCAAATTTAAATTTGATGAAAAAACTCACTTTTTATTGTTTCAATTCAATACTAATTTTTTTTAATATCAAATTCAGGATTTCTTAAATCTTTCATCAAATTGAGAATATATTTGTCTTTTATCAAATCACTGTCTATAGCTGTTGAATTTTCACCACCTGTCCCCTCGGATGACCACCTCAAGGAGAAAATTTGTGAAAAAATTATATTAGCCGGTCGACTGGCCAAATATCTGCCCGATCGACCAGTGTTCTAATGAAATTTTAAAAATCTCTGTTAGAACACTTATGCCTCGTTTGGGAACAAGCTATTTTAATATTTTTTTGGCTTTTTAGCTAAAATATTAGGTAAAAAAAACTAGCATATTTGGAGTGATTTTTTGACTTTTTACGAAAAGATGTGCAAAAAGTAGAGAGAAAATGAAATCTTTGACTTTTTAGTATAGATTATAGACTTTTTGACTTTTTTAATAACATTTTGACTTTTTAACTAAAATGTTAACTTGCCAAACGAGGCCTTAATATCAAATGGAGGTTTTATTCAAATTTAATATATAAAAAAAAAAGAACACTGGTTGATCTTTCAAATAATAATAATAATAATAAATTATAGCAAGATCTTTCTAAAAACTGTACTCCAATTAAATTATAGTAAGATTTGTCAAACTCTACTCCTACCGTTTATCAAAGTACATGCTAGGAGTGTATACGGTTCGGATTGGTTCGGTTCTGAGAAAATCCAAGAATTGAACTGATCCTAAAGGTTCTGTGATTTTGAGAATCAGACCAGACTATTACACTTATAAAACCGAGCCAGAACCAAACCGAAATAACGGTTCAGTTTCAGTTTGGTTCGCGGTTCCAAAAATTTCTATTTATAAAAATAAATTGTTAATATTAACAAAATAATTACTCAAACTAATTACATTTAACTCATGATAAAAACTAATAATATTAAGGCATTACTCAACATTACATATCTATATCATCCTAATATCATTAAAATTACAAAAAATCAATTAATAAAAATAAAACTTGATATTATATATATATATATATATATCTCTTTTAAAATTCGGTTCAGTTCGGTTCGGTTCGGTTCAAACCATGGTTTTTTCATAAAATCCATTAACCGAACCATTTTTACGGTTCTCATATTTCTTAAACCGAAACTGAACCAATTCTTAATAGAACCGAACCGAACCAAACCATACGATTCGGTTTGGTTCAATCTGGATTACCAGTTTGAATGGATTTTTGAACAGCCCTATACTAAAGGGTTATATGGGATGTTCTTGGCCAAGTTTGGGAAGACTAAATAAGTGTACTTTTTGTCTTTTTGGACAAAAAAATTGAGGTTGAAAATATGGATGTTTGGGTTAACTTTTTGACTTTTTATGGAAAAATGTGTAATAAAAAATTGTGAAAATTGGTTTTTAGAGGAAAATTTGAATTGGGAGTTGTGCAGCCTTAATTGTTGACTTTTGGTGAATAGTGTTAACTTTTTAACTTTTTGAGCAACTTTTTGGCTTTTTGAATTATTTGGGAGTACCCAAACTTGGCCTTAGTATTTTTTTACTTTTTATTAAATATGAGTTAGGTTTGAAGTGATGTGGTAGAGAGATGATATGACTTAAATAGGATAGTGACTTTTTGATTTTTTAACTTTTTTAAGGAAAACCAAACCTAGCCTAAATAGTAAATTATAACATTTTTAAAATCCGATGAGGCCTTTTGTTTATTTGTCTTTTATATTAAACCTACCAATGACATTTCTATTTTGCATTGTCTGATAAAAATAAAAGAAATGACATTTTGACTATTGGGGTAAGATTGTAAAATTATGGCATCTTGGATATTGTAACATACCAAAATATGAGTTTGGTACTATCAAATTGACAAAATCACTAGAGATGCCTAAGGTTAAATATAACAGCTTCGCTACGTAGCTCGAATCCTCATTGGCTCAAGTGGCCCGAATTTCTTTTTTCACTCAACTTTCTGCTACTGTGTTCAATACACCCACACATTTCATTTTCTTTCACTCTCTCTCTCTCTCTCTCTCTCTCTCTCTCACATCACTGTATATAATCTTCTTCATCTTCTCTCTCTCTCATCCTATTAACAGTTGCAAAAAGAGAAAAAAGAATTGTCTCTGTGTGCCGTCGTCGTTGCTGTCTGATCGGAGTGAAAGAGGAGGAGCTTTGTGTGCCGCTGCTTGATCGAAGTCTTAACAGAGAACACCCACATTCAACAACAGACTCAAAATCAAATATATAAATACACATACATACATGCATACAGACTCAAATAAAATCAAATATATGTAAAATAAGTTGAAAATTCTCCAAAATTAAGCATCAAAAATCCCAAACCAAACCCTACCCACAAATCTCATTTCCACTTTCATTCCAAAAATCTCATCATTGTACAAAATCAGCAAACACACACACACACACAGAGTAAAAAGCCATTGAAGTCCATATACGAAGAGACCCATTGAAGTCCAGATCTATATGTATACACAGATCTGTCATAAATCTGTTCCCTCGTTTCTTATTCTTTTCTCCTTTTTCTCCTTCTCTCAGTCTTTTCTCCTTTTCTTCTTCTTCTTCTTCTGTCTGTTTCAGAGAGAAAACAGAGGAGGAAGAGAAAAAAAAAATGGGGAAAAAAAAAGATTGCCCAAAACGACGTTGTTTTGAACAATTGAGCCATTTGGGCCAAAGGCATTTCGAGCTACGAAACATTTCTCTAAATATAAATGGTTAAGGTGGCTGTTGTAATTCTAATTGCAGATGAAGGTGTTCTAGTGGTAGAGAAGATGGGTCAAGATGGCAGTAAGGCCATGTTTATTTGACAAATTAGGCTAAAGGGGATTGTTAGTGAGGGAATGATTAGTGAAGAGATTATTAATGTGGGGATTATTAGTGAGAGAATCAAGTAAAAGTGTGTTTATTTTGATAATAGTATGAGAGATGGTTAATAATGAGATTGTTAAATTGTTTTTAATTAAAATAAACTAAAAAATTATTTCTATATTAAAAAAATTAAAATAAATATTAAAACAAAAAGTGCACTTGGAATTGTTAAAAAGAAAAGAAAAAAAAATAAAAATTGGCCAGCCAGCTATTTTTTTTGGCCAGCCGGCTATGTTTGTAAAAATAAAATAAAATAAAAATTACACTATACCGGATGTTCGGGCAGACATCTAGGCAGATGGCTGAACAGACTAAAACCACTCACTATTTTTTTAGTCTCATTCGTTTCTCAGCCAAGCTAATCCCTCTATTGAAGAGATTACTAAGTCGTCCAGATTATAAAATCGACCCTCCCAATCAACACCAAATATGCTGTGTGGGTTGGACTCATAATAATCCTATTCCAATCCGACTATTGAAGCGGCCAAACAAACATGGCCTAAAAGGTAAGAAAGGAGCTGGGAAGGAAGTTGTACCAATGGTCGGTTGAGGTTGGTCAACGATGGAGTGAGTTGCATCAAGAAAAGAGAGGGAAGAAAAGAGAGAGAAGAAAGAGCAAGTCACATTTCGTCAAAACCAAACTAGATTTCATGACTTGATTAATTTTTTTCCATTCAATATATATATTGAAAATTTTCCTATTTAATTGATATTTTACTTTTTCTATTTTTTTATTTTACTGATATTTAAAAAAAAAAGAAAATTAATAAATAAAATACTTTAATGGGCTAGTGAATCTCTGGTCAGGCTGTGAAATCAAAGCCACATTGATCATGGTTAGGTCATTTGGATCAGATTTGTTATTGCGAGCTTTTTTGCTTTGATATGATGGTTTGCTGACCTAGTTGTGATGTATAAGAATATAAACTACCTAAAAATATAATACATATAGCAATGCTTTATCATATATCACATATCATATTATCATATTAAAATTGCTCTACGTCAATGTCAGTGAATTGCCTATTATATATATAATTTTTTTTTTTTTTATCATAAATGTACACACGTGTATGGATTTACATACACATCACATATCATACCAGAATACCATGGACAGGGTAGCATATCTATATAACTAATTAGAACTTAGAATATGTTGTATTATATGCTTGTATATACACCAACATTTGTTATAGTCTCACATGCATTTGTTTGTATTTTCACAATTGTTAAGTGGTTTTGATAGTATCCACACAACTCCTTTGAATACTATTTTTAAAAAAATATATTCAGTATGTTTCAGTTTTTTTAATTTAATTTTTTAAAAATTAAATTTTTATTTTTCGTATTTTTTTTATTTTTAGTGAATATTTTTAAAATTTTAAATAATTTTCTTACTTTTTTAGATAAATCTTACTTAGATGTATTTAAATAGTAAAATATTTGTGAAAAAATATTTTAAAAAATTATTAAATACACAAAGATACGAAAAATATACTGAATTTTCGTATTTAGTGAATTTTTTAAAAAGAAAATTTCATAAATATTATACTTTTTAAGTGTATTATCTTAGGTGTGTCTAAAAATTTAAAAAAATATTTAAAATATTAAAAAAATTAGTAAAAACAAAAAATACGAAAAATAAAAAAATAGAATTTTCTAAAAAGCGAATTTTGAAAACAAAAATCAAACAGAATTATTACAATTTTATCTTATCTTCAAATTTTAATTTTGTTCTTATTTCTAATCTTTTGAACTCTAATTCCTAACCCTAATCCCATCCTAATCAACCCTACCTCCACAACCTTTGGCCACCGTCCTACGCCCATCCTTAGGTCCAGTTGCTCCCATACCCATAGTCAATAGTTCACCAAATCTAACAAAAGCGAACACTCACCCACTAGGAATAATGTTATACGTTATAAATTAACATACACATTAGTATACTAACAAATGATATAATATTATTTATATAATTTTAAATATTTATAACTTGTATGATAAATATGATTAATAATAATATTATAACACTAATTAATACACTAATGTGTATATTAATTAGTGCATGTAGCACCACCTACCGACTAGACTATCCACTTGATATATTCAATTAGTACATAGATGAGGAGTCAAATCCTACATAATATCAACTGTCACAATTTTATATTTGATTTTTAGCTATAGAGATTATCTCGAAAACTAATCTGAATGTTACTCTAAACTTACTAGTAAAGACAAACATTAAAATTGAGTACCATTATGAGACAAAGAATCAATAACATCAAAATGCCCACCATTAGGAAACTTGAAATCACATGAGGCTTAAACTTTGTCTTTCATTAACTAATTATTTGCCACTATCTTCAACAACAAAATTACACATTTAAGAAGTCAATATGTATGACCAATGGAATCCAACATTATTTATTAGATTCGAACAAAATGGTGTGATGCATCAGCAGTTATAAATTTAACATAGCAACATTGATTATTTTTAATCAATTGAGAATTTAATTGGTCAAATTTTTTTGTACTTTATTAATTGGTCAATTTCTCAACAAAAAAAAAATAAAAAATTAATCTTAGGATACATGTACCCAAAATAATATATAATTATTTTGTTTTTCTCACTACGTTTTGTTAATGTAATGCCAATGAGAAAGGTTTTTGTGCATAGATGTGTGGCTCTCTTACTCTAAAACATCATTGGCCATGAGGTCCGTTAAAGAGCTGAGATATATAGGTAATGTTTGGTGCAAATTATAGGGTTAGTTTATTGTGCTTTTTTTTTTTTTAAGATTTTTTATTAAAGTGTTTGGTGCAACTTATGAAGTAAAATAGCCTATATAAGTTTAAAAAATATATTTCATTGAGAAGTTAAGTGAGAAGAGCTTTTAATTTTTACTTTCTGATTATCAACTTTCGATTTAAAAGATACTGAACCAAATAAGCTTTATGTATATAATGGGAATGGGATTCATCATCCTCAATAGATCTTTACTAATTAATACCTTTGGTCTTTATCTCTTTTTCACTAATTTAATTTTATTTATTTTGTTTTGTTTTGTTTTGTTGGTATATTGGAGGGAAGAGGGAGAAGAATTGATAACTTCTTAATAAAGTACACAGACTCTGGTTATCAAACTAATCGAAGAGTTACTTTTTCACTAATTATGTGTGTAATCCAAGTAATAAAATGATGAGCTGGTATACACATTGATGAATTGGTTGGTGGAATTGTACATTTTTCCTCATTCTTTGCATTGTGGCAATCAAGACTCTATTAATTGTAACAATGATCATGTTTCATGAAGAAGAGTACGTTGAATGGGTTTGGCTTTTCTCTGGTTGGGAATTTAATTTGAGAGAACATTTAAGTTTAATGAATTCATTGTGAGTCCAATCTCGATGATTCAAGCCGTTTACTTTTTAGTACTCGTTGAAAAGAATATTGATATAAAAAATCAAGATAAATCATGATGATTGGATTTTGATAATGTTTGAATCACATTTATATTTAAAAAATGGACAACAAATGTTATTTCAAGAATAACAACAGTCTATGTTTTAAAAACAAATGTGATTTAAATATATAACTACCGAAATCTAATCATCTTTATTTTTTACATAAATATTTTTCTCAATAAATTTTAAAATGTGAACAGTTTTGATAACTGAAATTGAACTTACAATGAGTCCACTGAACTTAAATATTCTCTCAAGTTAAATTCCCAATGTGAGAGAAGCCAAACCCAATTTACCAATGCAAACTTGGATGGGCAACAAGCCCACGCCAAGAATGATGGTTGGATTACTCCCACAAGTGGTGTAAATGCTAGGCCGAATTTTCTTATATAGAAAGTCTAGGGACCCCTTGTAATTTGATCTAAAATTTGTACGCGGATGATTTCCATATAATTTGAAATGAGTACATAAGATCATCTCCAACCATTTACCAAATCCATCATTAATTTCAAATTTGGTGAAAAATAGATATTTTTTGTGCTCCAACGATTGCACCAAAACGGTATCAAAATGAGAAAATATCAAAAGTTTCACCAAACTGAGGATAGCTCGCCCCTTTCACCAATTTATTGTGTGTAGCTGTTGAGTTGGACCCACCGAACGACCGGCCAGATGTCCTCTCAGATGACCGCTTTAAGACAAAAATTTATAAAAATTTACACTAACAGGTCGACCCACCGGTCGACCACCTTAGCATTTTTTTACACAACAAAAATGAAGGCAAAAAAAAAAAAAATTTGCTCTTACCGATCGACCCCCCAGACGACCCTCTCTGTTTGATGCACGTGAACAGTTGGAGCTGCTGGTATCAGATTGAGAAAATTGGCTTTTTTTACTCAAATTTGATGAAAAATTTGTTCAACCATTGGAGATACTCTAACTAACTGCAGTTAGATGGTGTGGGCTCCAACAAAGTGTGTTTGGCATTGTTATAATTTGACACAGAAAAAAACTGAAGATGAATTTAAATGAGTTATTGCTAAATTTTGATTTTGGTATGGAGAATAGCACAAACATGGTAGACACCCTAAGTTTGTTTGAAGTATTAACTTTTTTTTTTTTTTTTTTTAAGCTTAGTAGTAATTTGGGACAGCAATGATGGACACTTTCAAAATAAAGTAAAAACAAAGGCATATTTTGGACCTTTGAAGGAAAATTGTAGGAAAATTTGGAAAATATAAAAAAGTGGAATTTAATAATAACAAGAATAAGGAGTTGTTGAAGGGGAATTTACAAGTGAGTGGTAAGACTTATTTACTAAAAGATGAGGATACAAGTTTTTTATGGGATATAAAAATGTATTCCATATTCAACTGAACAATTTTTTTATATAAATATATTTTTAAAACTATTGCTTACACAAACATGCTAAAAAAACACACCATATGAGACATTTTAGTTATTTATTTGGTAAAAAAATTTGTATCTCTAATATTATCTAAGTTCAAACCCACTGCATATTATCGAGAAGAAAAAAAAAGTACAAAAACAAAGAAGAAATAAAGAAATTAACTATATAGAGTTGGGTCATATTATAGTATACATGGTGCATATCATATTTAAGTTGGTGTTTGGTTACGAGTTATTGTGGATACGTCTGTTACAATTTACTATGGTGACTTTAATTACAGCCAAAATGGTATTTGATTATATTCCAAAATAGTATTAGGTACCATGATTGATAATTCAAGTTTATATTTTTATACCAAATTATTAAAAATGACAATATATATGATATATATTTTAATTTTTAATATGTATATTCAATAGAATTTCCCTAGGTTATGCTTTGTTGTGCTGGCCATGATGTGTACTAACCAACCAAACCAAACCTTAAGTCCCATCATGTGTCCTAGCTGCAAATTTGAAATATAAGCAAGTACTCTTGGAACAAAAATTTCTCAAAGTGGAGATTAGAGTTTGTCAATGGTAACATATAAAGTTGTCTTCTTTTTTTCTTTTCTTTATTTTGCAACACAAGCACAAAATTGCATGTGGAGGTAGATTTGTCTAAGTGATCAGTATAGTAAATTCCAAAAGTTAATATATCTCTCAATTTGGTTAGTAAAAAGAAATGAAAAACAGTAGTTAGATTCTTTAATATTGTATTTGGTTGAAAGATTTGAAAAATAATTTAGAAATGTAAAGAAAAAAAAAAGTGTGAAATTAAATGAAATTTAAGTATATTTTATTCATATTTTACCTACATTTCTCTTTCCTTTTCTGAATTTTTTATTAAATCTCTCAATCAAATACAGTATACGAGACACATAAATTGATAATGTCACGTATCAAAATGTTAGCAAAAATGTATAATAGCATCCTTTTATTTCAAAGAGAATTTTTAAAATAACTACACAAATATGAACACTCTTGAATTATTTGCCCTAGGCTTATCATTATTTTATTTTATTCTATTTATAAGTTTTAGATCAAAAGAGCAGACATATGAAATTATGTACGTCTTGATCGTAATATATATTAATATATATATAAGGTAATACCTCGTTCGTTTTTGCTTGATGTTATTCTCAACAATCTTAACATCCTCATTTTTTAATATTTGATATTATGAAAAGAAAAAAAAAAATTTGAAAAGACAGACACAATAAAATGCAAGAGCTTAATCACCCCAAATTTTGTACTTTTAAGGTTTTAATATTGAGTATAGTATTGCATGGAGGACCATCTCTAATGATTCATCAAATAGTTATTAAATTTGAATTTGATTAAAAAATTCACTTTTTGCTGTTCCAACTCAACACCAAATCTTTCATCAAATTCAGAATTTCTTAAATTTTTCATCAAATTGAGAATAGATGTGTTTTTTTATCAAATCACTGTCTATAGCCGTTGGATTTTTACCACCTATTCCCCCGGATTACCACCTTAAGGAAAAAATTTGTAAAAAAATTCATTGGCCGGTCGACTGGCCAGATATCTGCCTGATCAACCGGTGTTCTGATGAAATTTTAAAAATCTCTGGTAGAACAATTGATATCAAATGGAGATTTTATTCAAATTTAATATATATAAAAAAAAAAAGATACACCGTGAAAAATGCTCTAAGTGAGCATTTTTAATTTTTTCATCTTTGAATTATTAATATTTTATTTTTTTGAACATGAAGAAAGGATGTTCTGAAGTGTCATTATGGCATTCGTGGCGCAGGTCCCGGATAATCGGTTGTCGATTTGATTTGACCTAACTTATAGGAAGGGACTCACCATCGAGACATCAATAAAGCTCAACCACACATCACAGACGAGCCCAAATTTCAATTGAAGTACAGACAAGGCCTCCACATAGAGCCGATTGCAAAGCCATCATTTTAAATTATTAATATCTTGAGTCAGTGTGACATATATATTTTTTAATCAAGGGTTGGTTTGGGATATTCTAAAAAAGTACACTTTTTGACTTATTGGCTTATATGAGTTGGGTTTGGGTTGGGTTTGATGTGATGTGTTAAAGAGGTGATGTGATTTAAATAAAATGATGTGACTTAAATAGGATAGTGATTTTTTGACTTTTTGTATTATTTAATAGTTTTCTTGTCTGCCAGCATTTCTACCAAGAAAGACCTCACATAGTGATTACTTTTTGATTTTCTAAAAATATTTTCAAAATTTTATAATAAAAAAATGAAAATTAGTTTGATAAAAATAAATATCAAAAAGATATTTTAAAATTTTAAAAATATTTTTATTCTAGCAAAAGATAAAATTGTTTAAAAATAAGAATAAATTATTAATAAATCCTAATAGTTTAACTTAATTTATTAGATCCTATTGAAAGTTAGTCATAGTAAAATTGTTGTTAAAAATAATTTTTTGTGACGATTTTTTTGCATGTCACTAAAAATTGACAATTAGTAACTTTTTTTGTCATAAATTTTATAAATTGTCACTAAAACTTACAATTAGTGACGTTTTTCTATGATGAATTTTTTAAAAGTTAAAAATTAGTGACTTTTTTATAAACTGTTTCTAAAATTTATAATTGGTGATTTTTTATGACAATTTTTAAACTATCGATGAAAATTAACAATTAGTCACTTTTTTAATAGCGTTTGACGAAAAACGCCGTTAATTATCATAGGACTTATTGGACAATAAGTCTACCTATTAAGACTTGCACGTAAATTTTTCTAAAAATAATAAGTACTTTTTTATTTTTTTATCAAATTAATTTTTTTTAACAAAAATTCTAAAAATGTCTGTGACTTTTTTTTTATATCATAAATTGTAAATTATCTTTCTTTTATTTTATTTTTTTTGGTCTTAAACTTTTACAAATCTATGAAGCTAAAAAGAAAAAAAACTAATTATCAATTTATTTGACCAAAAGTATTTACGAAAATATGGAGACGAAACTATTTTTTGTATAAGAAAACACAATAAGAATCGCACCCCAAGAAGATTATCATCTTCTGATAAATATTTTTTCAACCTCCCATCCCATTGATCCGTAGTTTTTCCAATTAAAAATAGAATATAAATAATATTATTCTAAAATAAATCTTATTATCTAAAACAAGAAACTTGAAAACACTTGGACAAGACATCACACACGAAAATGCAGAGCAACTTTTGTAATTCCACATTGGGTGATGATCACAACAGCCTACTAAGATTTGTCCACTACCTAAATGGCCCATAAAGTGGACCACCCAAATGGTAAGATAGTTAGTTCCGTGCCTTCATGAATAAAGCTAAGATTTCAAAACCAACAAATAAATAAATATATATATAAAGTAGAGATTTAATCCAAGGGGTTGTGGTATTTGGTAAGGATTTTGGACCTAAGTTTTGAGATTTTAGATTCTACACTTTTTAGGGCCAATTTTCAGAAATTTGCTGTAGTCATTCTAGAACGGCCATTTAAATGCTAGTCCATATTCAAAATTTGAGTGTGGAGTCGAATTTGTCTCTTGTCCTACTCCGATTAAATCGACAGTAGATAATTGATTCTGAAATCAATGGAGGACATGCTTGGAGAGTTTTACTTGTTAACCAAAAAAAAAAAAGTAAAGATTTTGCATTAAGTGGATGACTAGCCTAAATCTTTGTTAATTCTTAATCCAATTCTTATACAATTCGCAACAAGCTCTCATAAATGATTCCGAGGTTGTGGTCTTAAATATTCTTATGGAGTTAAATATAGGAGTTTCACAATAAAGAATTAATTATCAAAGATCTTATTTTGTATGCAAGCCACAAATTTAAAGTATTCTAAAGTTTGAAATCGTAACTAGATAAATTATCACCAAAAAAATATTTGCATGATCAGCATGCCGATTATGTTATAATTGATCGATTTTTTTTCTTGTCTGTAAAAGTTTTTCAATCTTTAACTACAAATTTTATTTCTTGTAGTGGCAATTTTGGCCTCGGCTAAAAGTGAGAAAATTTATTTCTGTAATAGTAATAGCGTTACAGAAATCAAATTTGTACTCTAAAATTTGGATTGATTTGATTTATGCATTACTTTAATGAGGAGTCCCTTCTCATTTTTTATACCAATACATTAATGAAATATTATTGATATTTAAAAATTTGATACTCAAATTTATTGATGAAGTAGATTACAATAAATAATACAAAATACATCTTTACTAATTTTGCAGGTCACCCATCACTAAAATCCAATTTGAAAATTCGCTAATTATATTAACATCTAATCAATATCTGATTATAAAATATAAATCTTACCTACCCAAAATAATAGATTATAGTACAAAAATTAATAGATTCTCATCAATATTCGACCAACTTATATATAATTATTATGTATACTAACCCAAAGACCAGATTGTTGGAAAGTATATATATTAGGATTTTTTTTTTTTTAAGGTTCTCCGTATTAAGATTTTATAACATAAACATGAAATATTTTCATAATAATTAGGGTCCCTCAAATTTTTACAGAGAAATTTCAAAGTAAAGAAATTTCAATCCAGAGAAATTTCTCTGGTTTGCTCACAAATTTCTCTATGTTTTAACCAATTTTGTCTAATTTGCTCACGATTTTCTTTGTGTTTTGAACCAACCAGAGAAAATTGAACTACTCACAAACCAATTTTTCTATAATTTTTACAAGAAAACACCATGCAAAGTTCATCAAAGAACTTAAAATACAAAATCTAATTACAGTTAAAAAAATAGCAAACACAACACATCCTAAAAGATCAAAAATAAAGTTAGAAATCCAGTGAAAATCAAACAAGCAACATAAATTAGTGGGAGCTTAATGTAGGCAGGGAAAATTCAAATGCCAAAGAAAATTCGAGAGAAAATCAAAAAGGCAACTAATTAGAGAAAATCAAGTAAGGCACAGAAAAAAAGAGAGTCCAATGTGTTCAAAAAAATTAATTTAAAGGGAATATCTTAGTGCTAGAGAATATTTATCTCAAAGGGAAAATTACACACAATGTGACAACTAATCAATGAAATCAAACAAGTAACTTAAATTAGTAAGAGTTTAATGTTTTCAAGGAAAATTCAAATGCCATAATAAATTCAGCTAAAAAAACAACTAACCAGTGAAAATCAAACAAACAACACAAATTAGTAGAAGTTTAATTTTGTTAGAGAAAATTAAAATGCTAGAGAAAATTGAAGAGAAAATCAAAGAGACAACTAACCATAGAAAATCAAACAAGACACATAGTAAAGTTAATCCAATGTGTTCAAAGAAAATTCATCTCAAAATGAAAATTCCACATAATGACACAACTAACCAGTGAAAATCAAACAAGCAACATAATTTGATGGGTTATGAAAAATTCAGATGCTAGAGAAAATCAATCAAAATTTTGGCCCAAGTTTAGAGAAATTTCGACCAAACTCAGAGAAATTTGGCCCGACTCAAAGAATTTTGCCCCAACTTATAGAAATTTAAAGAAATTTTGACTCAAAGAAATTTCGTCTAACTCAAAGAAATTTTGCTTAACTCAAAGAAATTCAGAGAAATTTCTTTGATTTTCTTTGTGTTTTGGAAATTTATCTGGTTTGAAGAAATTTCTCTGTGCATTATACAGAGAAGAGAAAGAAGAAGAAAAATGGAATAGCTTCTTGTCAACCCTTTAATTCTTCCCTCTATAAGGGAAGTAATTTAACAAGTGATGCAAATATGTGTCTTACAAATATACATATCATCTAGGAATGGCAACGGGGCGGGGTGGGGCCGGGAATCACCCTCCCCGTCCTCGATCCCCAATCGCAGAACTTTCCCCGTCCCCGGCCCCGATCCCCGACGGGGAACCCACTACCGCCCCCACCCTCGCGCCCCTAACGGGGATCGGGTTTCCCCGACCCTGAAAATCCCCGGCCATCAACAACCCACTTGAGCTCAAATACAACATCACCAACAGATCTTCAAAAGAAATTAACTCCAGAAAAATAAAAAATAAAAAAAAATCAATAGAACACAACACCAACAGATCACAACACACACAGATCTTCAACAACATCACCAACAGATCTTCACCAACATTAACAACATCAAAAAAAAAAAAAAATAGCTCTCTCTAAGAGAGATCTGAGTAGAAAGAGAGATCTTAGCAAACATCATCAACATCACACACACACTACACAGAGATTTGAGAAGAGAGATCTGAGTAGAGAGAGAGAGAGAGAGGTTTGAGAGAGAGATCTGCCGTGGTGGAGACGAGAGAAGGAGAAGGCGGTGACAGTCGTTGCAGAGAGAAGAGACGGCCGTTGTGGTGGCGCGGAGAAGAAACGACGGTCGCTGGGAGAGGAGAAGAAACAACGGTCGACGGCAGTGTCTCTCTCCTCAGATCTTCTCTTCACCTTTGCTCTCTCTCCTCAGATCTTCTCTTCACCTTAGCTCTCTCTCTCTCTTTCTCTCTCTCTCTCCCTCCCATTTCTCTCTCGCTGATTCGGTAGGTAATGTCTCTTTCTCTCTCTGCTCTTTTTGCTCACTAATAAGGGTTAGGTGTATATATATGAATAGATATAGGGGGCATATAGGGGGCATATATGTAATTTCAACTCGGGGAAAAACGGGGCAGGGGACGGGGCCGAAGTCAGGACCGGGCTGGAGCTGAAAAACATATCACCGTCCCCGGCCCGAAAATTATCGGAGATTCATTTTCGAATACCATCCCCGGCCCGTCAGGGGTATTTTTCGAGGAAAAACCATTCTAATCGGGGTCGGGGGGTCGGGTCCCCATCGGGCCGGGTTTAAATTGCCATCCCTAATATCATCTGTACAGAAATAGGGACATGGTCACCAATATATTTGTTATTCAACTCTATATTCATTTTTAAGTACATTAGAGTCAAGAAAGAATATACACACAAATAGCTATAGAAGCTTGAGGATGTCGAATTATAGAAGAAGAGGCAAATAGCAAAGATATCATCTACTGCCATACCTAGTTTCTTATGTTTTTAAGCACAAACCTTATGCTGGACTAATCTTTTAGCCACTTCTTCCCGAAACACCACCACAAATATTGGGCATGTTTGGTTTGCATTTGGGAGATGAGTTTTAGAAAAAAATTTCTAAAAAATTGTTTGGTTTGAGTTTTTCTCAAAAAATTTCTAAAATCACTTTCTCTCTTTTACACATCAATCAATCACTTTTTCTCTCTCATCTCTCTTTCTCAATCACTTTTTCTCTCACACACATCTACTCAAATTCTCCCAAAATATCAAATCATCCCAAACTCCCAAAAAAACAACTCTCCCAAAATATACAACCAAACAAATCAAAAAAAATTCTAAACACTCTCCCTAAATTTTTTTTCAAAAACAACTCTTCCAAAAACAAACCAAACAAGCCCATTAATCCTTCTTATATACTCTCTCCATCCCAAAGTATTAGTCTCTTATTCCATTTTTTATTGTCTCAAAATATTAGTCCTTTTTCAAAAATTAACGAATAAAATAATATGAATTTAGTATTTTGTCCTTCTTTTAAATTCATTAATAATACAAAAAGTAAAATTATGACAATTGATATTTCCCAAAAAATGTACTATCAAAAGATAATTTTGAAAATTTAATATTATTAAAATATAATAACTGTACTATTGTTGGCTTTTTGGCTTTTCGAAGGGTAATTTTGTAAATGCGAGCGTGCCAGCAAGGATCAATCAGTCCTTACAGAAATTATAATTGCCAACCAATTATCAGACGATTGTGTTTTAGTTCTTTCAGCCTCAATGAAGAGGACTTTTACTGGTGGCTTGACTTAGGAGAATTTAAGAGAAATAACAGTTAATGTGAAGAACAATCGAAGCATTTCATTAAAATGAACACTTACAATAATTCAAACTCAGCCTCGAAGAGGTTTACAGCAACAGTCTACTTGAATCTACTTGAAACTACTCCTATGAATCGAAGTGCAGTGCTGGTATTAAAGTGCAGGTATTTAAAGTACAGAAAATGTAAGACTGGAAAGGAAAAATATAAAGTGAAGACTAGTTTGTATGATCTGAGTCTGGGGGTCTTTTCTGAGGGCTTCCCTGCTATTTATACTTGTCAAAGATGACCTTCGAACTTCACTTTGAACCGTCGAACTACTCCTCCATGATCGATGATCATGCTGCCTTAGAAGTAGCCCCACTACGCCATCTCTTGCAGTTGAGCTTCCCTCCTGTATTTGAATTTGAATATTGAGTAACTGTTGGAGCCACGTCACTTTGTATCTCCTTACTGATCCAGTGCTACTCAGATCATGTAAGTACCAATGTTCAATGCCACGTGTTCGATCAGGATCGAAGACTTGAATTATCTTCCCATAATACCCTTATTCTGCCACGTGTCAAACTATGATTTGGTTTTACAAAATATGTAGCCAACATTACCCCCCGCACTAATATACCCAATACTTGGAAATATTAGTGGATCAAAAGCTTTTCCCGCGCTTTTTGGAATGTGCATGGGATCTATCTTCAGGAAACACAACCGTCACCTATTTGATGATCATTCGCATTAACTCTCAATTTAACGAACATCCCAATACCTTCAGTATTCGAACGGACTATGGCTCAATCAACTTCGCACTCTACTGATCAAGCATACGAAGAGCCATTGAGTAATGTTATTTCCCCTCGAAAGAATCTCCACGCATTCATTAGCCACCTTTACCCACCCTTCTATATTCAGGTCATGGAGGCTTTTGCAGATTATCAACCTTTGGACTACGACCACATTGCCCTTAACCCTTCGATTTACAAATTTACCGATACAAGAAGTTCTTCCTCTAAACTTCCCTTGTATCTTGAACGAACTACACTCAAGCCTTTGCTTCGACAAGTTGCAAACATGGACTTAGGAAGTTCTACCTTCACTTGGGATGAAGCTACAACTTCCTCATTCTTTCGAAAGCTGCTTCTAAATGAAACAAATGCTCCTCCATGGACTGGGATTTCACTACAATGTCATCAATGTAGCATTCTAGATACCCTCCAATGAGATCATGAAAGATAGTGTTCATAGCCCTCTGATATGTAGCCCCAGCATTCTTCAGACCAAATGGCATTTTAACCCATTCGAAGGTGCCAATATTCCCAGGACATCTGAATGCTGTCTTGTGGATATCTTCCTCTGCAATGCATATTTGGTTATAACCAGAGTGGCCATCCATCATCGATAAAACTTGATGTCCTGCTGAACTGTCTACCAGCAGATCCACTATAGGCATAGGGTACTCATCTTTAGGAGTTGCTAGGTTTAAGTTTCTGAAATCGATGCATACCCTCATTTTGCCATTTTTCTTAACCACAGGCACAATATTAGATAGCCATTCAACATACCTGGCTGTCCTAATAAAGTCTGCCTTGAGTAGTCTAAGAATTTCTTCCTTGACCTTCTGAATTACTTCTGGACTCATCCTTCTTGGTTTCTGCTTGTATGGCTTGAAATTGGGCTTCATAGGGAGCCTATGTTCCACCAAAGATCTATCCAATCCTGGTAGTTCATTATAAGACCATGCAAAGCAATCTTTGTATTTCTTTAAAACAACCAATAACTGGTCTCTGTCCAGAACATTCAAACAAGTACTTATATAAGTGGGTTGCTGCACAGAACCCTCCCCTAAGTTCACCTCTTCTAAGGGGTCTTGTGTCTGAGGACTTGTCGAAGCTTCTTCTCTGGTTTCTTCAACCTTCGAAGCAAGCTGTTCGCCTTGTTTTGCTCCTAGGTTCTTTAATTCGACATCTCTGCCCTCTTCCTCATAGACAAAATCTGTCTATAAGGCGTCTTTTTCCTGTATCTCCTGGACTTTTGTTTCAATGTCCAATGCACAGTATTTATCAAGGGCCAAACTTTTGACCTGTTGCTGTTCTTGTTTACAACCAATTATCATGGTCTCTCTCTCTTGCCTCTGTACTTTCTGGACTATTGCTTTTACGTCTAATGATGAGAATTTAATCAAAGTCAAGGACTTGGCTTCTCGCTCTTCACTTTTTTGCCTATAATCAGGCATCATTGTCATCTTTCACGACAACCTCTTCATCAGTACTTTCTTGGACTAAGTGCTTCAGGTGTGTCACTTCCTCATCAGCCGTCACTTCGGCTGAGCCATCAGCTTTCCTCAGTATACTGAGTGGTGTTACTCCCTCAATATACAATTTGGCCTCTGCAAAGTCTGCACAGGCTATGAAAGGTTGAGGATCTGCATCAATCTCCTCTGTTTCTCCATTGCCCAGGGCCATCATGATCTTCTGATGCAAAGAGGAAGGCACACATTTGTTGGTGTGGATCCAATCTCTCCCAAGTAAGGCATTATATTTGGCATTGCTGTCGATGACGAAGAAAGCTGTCATACAATCCCTAGTCCCCACACTCAAATTAATAGGCAGAATCCCTTGAGCCATCTGCTTATCTCCAGCAAAGCCAGCAATGGTTGTGCTGGTTGGGATCAACCTGGGATTCTTCTTCCCTAGTTTCTTCAAGGAAGATTTCGGTAATAAGTTTACCGCAGCCCCATTGTCTATTAGGACTCGGTTTAGCTGTATTCCATCAAAGAAAGCCTTGATGTACAACGGCTTGACATGTTGGGTCATGGAGTTTGAGGGGTATTCAAAAGGATATGAGAGGTTGATGCTCACCTCTTCCTCGCTTTCATCCTCAGTTTCCATTGGAGTAGCCATTTCAGGAGCATCCTGTACCATACTCACTTGTGACTCCTCGCTAGAGACAGGAATTGGATCCATGTCTTGGTCACCCTGATCCTCATCTTCAGCCTGGAATTCATGAGGTAGTATGTGTACCATGTTGACTGATACAGGGGGAAATGAGCCAAACTGGATGGCTGGCTGTACCTTCTTTCCCTCTTGGCTACCTTGCTCAGTGTCTTCAGCAGCATCCTCCATGCTGCATTCTGGTATTTCATTGATAGCTGATCCCTTCGAAGGATCTTTCTCAACTGGTTCTTCAGTCAAGAATGCTTGTTCAGCCATGAAGGCTTCGAACATTCCCTCTGCCATTTCCTTCTCTTGGCTCATGCCAATATCTTCTTCCGTTTCACTGTCACTTTCCATTAGAGCCTTTTCCAGCCCTGCCAAACTAGACTTCTCCCTGGCCCTTAATTCAGAATGAACTTGGGCCAATTGTTCTCTGCTACAAACCATCTTACTTTGTAAAGTTGGTTTTGGAGCATGATCTGACTTCGAATTTTTCTTTCCTTCTGTCTTGTCCTGTGAAGAACTCTCTCCACCTTCTTTCAGATCTTGCTGGTACTGGGTGTACCTACGCTGAATCTTCCTCCTCTGTGATCTGGAGATAACTGGAACCATGTTTGGTTCCTTTGTCTTCGGGTGTTTCAGCAATACCCAGTTGTTCGGAGCCACCAAAGGAGGTTTGACCATCCTTCCTGTGATTCCAACTTCTCTCCTGGCAAACAATTCCCTAGGTTTGTTTTGCATTACAAACCAATCTGGAACTCCAGGCACCCAAGAGCTTACTGATTCAGATGTCGAATCACCCTTTTCCACCTTCGAAGCCATCTTCGAAACTGGCCGTGGAGGTAAGTGCTTGGTTTTGATCGCATGCCTTGAGCTTGATTCTGGCCTTTGATGGAGGTGGCCATTTTCTGTTCTGTGTGAGGTTGGTCTGGGGGGCCAATCTCTGGCTTTAGTCCCATAACCTGAACTCCTCTCCAATCTTCTTTCGGAATGGCTACTCTCCATTCTGTAGTAGTTAGGCGGCCTGGACTCATGCAAGGGCTTCTTGCCTTTGTCACGCATTCTGTCTACTGCAGGCTCAACCACTAAAGGTCGCTGCCTATCACTAGCCGGATACGGCCTTTTGTTATAAGCATTGGTTGACTTAGGGCGTCTCTGAACATCCCTATAGTATTGCTTCCCATCAATTGGAAGCCCCTTCAACCATTTGTAGCTTAGTCTGCATCTGGGACACATCCTCTGCATTACAGCTGCTTCCAAGGAATCGTCATCCAGTACTTCTTCATCAGAGTTTTCCTTCTGATGTGAGAAACCTTGTCCAACAACTGGCGGGTTTCTAGTCTCCTTCTTGGCAGTTGTCTGGTTGGCAATATGCATTTGCACATTGACCTCTTCCAATTCCTGCAGAGATAGATTCTGAAAGTTTGGTACAACCACATTAGCCGCGCTTTCTCCAACTTCTGGAAACGGGTTACTGTCAATTCCCATAGCTTTCTCTGTTTTGGCTGGGAACTTTAGACTTCCTTTCCGGATTTGCTCTTGGATCCTGTCTCGAAAAACAATGCAGTTTTTAGTCGAGTGAGACCAAGAATTATGCCATTTACAGTATGCTTTTCCTTTAAGTTCATCAAGAGATGGCAGTTTTACCCCTTTTGGTAACTTAAGGAAATTAGCTGCAAGCAAATGATCAAAAATGTCATCTGCTTTTGTTAAGTCGAAAGAGTACTTTCTGTGAAAGTCTTTCTTTTTAAATTGCTGGTCGATGGTTGTGTCCTTATGAATTAATGCTTCACAGATTACGGGTTCTTTGCCCACAATCTCTGCTGCATGATTTCATAATTGGGATCTCTATAGTAGGTCTTATACGAAGCATTGTTTCGATCTTGTTCTTCTTCTAGTAATGCTTCATATCGAGACACCTTATAGGTTAGTTCGACCAAATCCCTGAATTCAGTTGAATCAAACTTCTTTCGAAGCCTGAACTCTAAACCGTTTTGAGCCAATCTTACAAATTCTGGCTCTGGAAGGATGACTCTACATTTATTTCGAGCCCTTTTAAATCTGGCAATGAACTGAGTAGCCTTTTCTTCAGGCCTTTGACTCAATCTTGCCAAGTCTGCCATGGACACTTCTGGCTCTGATTGGAAGAATTGGGCATGAAATGCCTCTTCCATTTGTTGCCAATTTTGAATGGAGCCAGGTGTAAGGTTGATATACCATACAAATGCTCCCCCAGTTAAAGAGTTTGGAAACAATCTCAGTTTCATGTAGTCATGATTAGTGAATTCACCACATTGAGCAGCGAATCTGGCAATGTGCTCTACTGTCGATTGATTTCCAGTTCCATAGAATAGGGTAAAGTCTGGTATTCTGAATCCTCTTGGGTATTCATGTACCCTATCTACCCACTCTGGGTATGGTTTTCTGTATACAGGAGTCTGGACCCCCCGAGCCATCGGTCCACACATCTCCCTAACAATATCAGCAATTTGGTCCCTAGGGACCATATTTTGGGCTTGCTGAGCCACTACTGGAGGGACAAACACAGGGTTTGGTGGACAAACTTGCGCCTGTGGTCCTCTTGGTCCAAAAGGTGGTATATTTGGGACTGGTTGCCCCTGTGGTGCAGGTTGCTGTTGGGGAAATGGGTAACCCCTTTGAGCCTGTCCTGCGAAAGGGCCTGCGAAAGGTGCTGGGACAGGCGTTGCGTCCCTCCCATTTGTGGGAAAACCCTCCAACCCCCCGGGTATAAATTCGAATAAGGGGTTATTATACCCCTAGTGCCAGGTATGGCTTCGAACATGGGATTTGTAACCATTCTTATGCCAGTTTCTTGTACTTGGCCAGATCCACCAACTTGTGTGGCTTCACTGTTAAATACTGAGGCATTTTGGCCTACTACAGGCCTTGAGATGGGTTCATACCAAGACTGAGGCGATGGTCTTTCATAGTTCTGAGTACTAGTCTGACCATTAAATTGTCCATTAACTTGCATAGGCTGTTTTTCTCTAGCCAATCTTTGCTGAGGGACATTTAAAATTTCCTCTGTGTGTCTTGTATTTGTTGGTTGGTGGTTATTCATTCGATCCAAGAAGGATGTTGCCCACCTTTCCATTGTGTTCATTAGTTGTTGTCCCATAGCATCTACCAAGCCATCCCATGGGTTTGTTGGCTGGGTAGATGGAACGGTGGATGGTCCAATTCCTTGGTTTCGTCCAATATTATGAACATGTGGTTCTTGTCCAGAAGTACTGGTCTGTTCGACCAAAGGTTCTGATAGCATAGGAGTCTCCATAGGATGTGTTACCACATTCTCCTCTGGATTAGGTATCTCTACCTCTCCTTCTACGCCTTCTTCCAGGCGTTCATTTTCTCCTTGTCGTCTTCGTCTAGCCATTTTTTAACAAGTCCCACTGGGCGTGCCAAAAATATATGTTGGCTTTTTGGCTTTTCGAAGGGTAATTTTGTAAATGCGAGCGTGCCAGCAAGGATCAATCAGTCCTTACAGAAATTATAATTGCCAACCAATTATCAGACGATTGTGTTTTAGTTCTTTCAGCCTCAATGAAGAGGACTTTTACTGGTGGCTTGACTTAGGAGAATTTAAGAGAAATAACAGTTAATGTGAAGAACAATCGAAGTATTTCATTAAAATGAACACTTACAATAATTCAAACTCAGCCTCGAAGAGGTTTACAGCAACAGTCTACTTGAATCTACTTGAAACTACTCCTATGAATCGAAGTGCAGTGCTGGTATTAAAGTGCAGGTATTTAAAGTACAGAAAATGTAAGACTGGAAAGGAAAAATATAAAGTGAAGACTGGTTTGTATGATCTGAGTCTGGGGGTCTTTTCTGAGGGCTTCCCTGCTATTTATACTTGTCAAAGATGACCTTCGAACTTCACTTCGAACCGTCGAACTACTCCTCCATGATCGATGATCATGCTGCCTTAGAAGTAGCCCCACTACGCCATCTCTTGCAGTTGAGCTTCCCTCCTGTATTTGAATTTGAATATTGAGTAACTGTTGGAGCCACGTCACTTTGTATCTCCTTACTGATCCAGTGCTACTCAGATCATGTAAGTACCAATGTTCAATGCCACGTGTTCGATCAGGATCGAAGACTTGAATTATCTTCCCATAATACCCTTATTCTGCCACGTGTCAAACTATGATTTGGTTTTACAAAATATGTAGCCAACAACTATCAAAAAAATTTGGATTCCTTAAAAAGAACCATTATTTTGAAACGGAGAGAGTATATATATATAGAGAGAGAGAATGAAAGCTCTAATCAAAGATTTGCAATGTGGATCAAAATTCACAGAGATATATATATATATATATATATATATAGAAAGAGAGAGAGAATACAAAGACGAAAGAGAGAAAAGAGATAGAAAAGAGAAAGGAATAGAGATTTAGTATATATATATAGAGAGAGAGAGAGACAGAGAGAGATGGTGTAATATATGGGTATGGGTGGCTATAAAAAAAAATATTATGAACCTCTTTCATTACTAAAAGTTGGAGAGGGATATTAGACCAATTTTTCCTATATATAGTACCCCAAAAGACTCATATTTAAATTTTTTATTTTAAAGACCCATAATTCAATAATAATGTGTTAAATTTAGAGTAAATTGCCAATAAGTCTTAATAATTAGACTTAATTTTCATCAAATCTTATTGAAAATAAGTCATAGTAAAATTGTCATTAAAAATAATTTATATGATGAATTTTTTCATATGTTGCTAAAATTTGATAATTAGTGACTTTTTTTGTCACGGTTTTTGTAAATTGTCGCTAAAACTTACAATTAGTGACTTTTTTTACGACAATTTTTTTAAATTGTCACTGAAAGTCAAAAATTAGTGACATTTTTTTGAATTGTCCCTAATTCTTATAATTAGTGACATTTTTTGTAATAAAATTTTAAACTGTCACTGAAAATTAACAATTAGTAATTTTTTTAATAGTATTTGATGAAAAATACCATTCATTTTTACAAAATTTATTAGACAATAAATCAACCTATTACGATCTATACGTACGTGTCTTCAAATTTTTTGAAAAGTATATTCATTACCCAAAAGACTAAAAAAAAAACCATGTTTCATTTTTTGTTTTGGTTTTGTTGAAGACGCATAATTCAATAATAATGTATTAAGTTGCATTTCTAAACTAAACTTTAATTACTAAAGCAGGGAGGAGGAAAATGCCATATAAATTAATAATTTTTACATTTTTTTTACTGACTGATTGTTGTATAATAATAAAAATTTGTAATCTCAACTAGGATTCACTTAAATAATGTAATAAGTATCACGTGAATAACTAATAATAAAAAGAAAAATGATTCATTCTCAAATTTAACTTTTACAATTCCACTTTTAATGATATAAAATTAAGGAACTAAAGATGAAAGAAAAATGAGTGCGAGGCTGGTTTACATGGTGTTTTAGTCATGTTATTAGCGGTGGAATTGAGAGGCCTCACTTAGGAGATGTAGCGGAATTGTATTAAAAAAAATGTATAATATTTAGAAAAAATTAGTATTCAGTATAAATTTAGAAATATAATTACACATTAATAATAAATTTTATAAATATTAATAATTAAAATTTTAAATTTTATGATTTTATTTGTAAATATTTTTTCAAAAGTAGTAATTTATTGAAGAGAAAAAAATAAAATATTTGCACGGTTGACATGTTTTTTTGTTGAACGAGCACGGTTCACATGTTGATAAAACAAAAGCAAGGGGAAAACAGGGTGGCGAACTCCGCGTCCTTCCAGATCCTAGGTGATTCCGTCACGTCACGATGAATACCAGATAAAGCGACACTTGTTGGTTTTTCAAAAATTAATAATAATAATAATAAAAAAATAGATGCTTTGGTAATTTTACAAAACGTAGAGGGCATATTTGTCATAAAATAATTGATAAAAAATGAAAAACAAGAGTAATTACAGCCAAAAAATATTTCATTACACCTATTTATACAGACTTTAGTCATAATGCACATGTGCGTCTATTGTTTTTTTTTTTGCACATTATATATATATATATATATTTATTACAATTTTATATCTAAATAAAATTACATTTATAATAAATTTTTTAAAAATTTAAACAATATTCTACTAACTGTTACCATTGCCACTCTTTGTCGCTTACTGAAATTGTCTCTTCTCATTCATTTGACTATGGTTCAATTCCTTTCATTTTTTTTCCCTCTAGATTCATCTTTACATCTTGCAACATTTTCAATTGTCTAACTTTTTTTCAAATTTTTTTTTTGGATACTCTATCCACATCTCTCTTTACTCCGACACGTATTACTAAATTTATATGTTACCCTTACTCAAATTTCTCTCATCTCTCCATTATATTTTTGGATGCTCTGTAGCCTTCTTCTTATCTTTTCACAAATCTCTCACCTCTTATCTCGACATGCAATCCTTCAACTGTTAAATAATATCAACTTCGTCACATTTTAAAAACTTAAGTTTATACTCCACCACCTTGAACCCTAGATTTAGTTGAGAAATAATTGAAAAAAGAAGTAAGGGATGGATGTACCCACAACCTTACACAATCCATTATTTTACAACCATTTATACTTCATCATTTTTCATTTTCTATATTTATCGTCACGTCACTGTTACTCTTATGCACCAACTCCAACTTATTTTCTCTAAAAACTATTGTTTCACCAATGCATGTTAACCCACTATCGCAAATCACCCTTTTTATCTTTTTCCCAATTACAACACCATCCATCTCTTTCTCTTCCAATCTCAAACAACCATGACAACACATGTGCACAATAATTTTATAAGAAAAAGTTAATTAGAACCATTGAATTGTGAGAATGAATTTTAGTGAGTTAACTCATTGAAAGACTTGATACTTTCACTCTATTAAAATACTTGTTAACAAAAGGATAAAATAGACATTTTAATTAAAATAATATTATTAGATTTATTGACGAATGAGACTAACAAGATGAAAGGAAAGGGGAATTCTATTTCTACACACTTAATTAGCTCAGGGCATATATTTTCTCAATATACACACCTACTAATTTGATTATTAACTAATTTTCTCAGTCCACACACTTAAAGTTACAATTATATCTTTCACTCATAACCATTGTACACACACTACTAACTCTCATTTCCACACACTTTTGATTGACTCTACTTCCATATTTGTAGACCTATCCACGTCCTTGAAGACTTTGGTCAGAAGTAAAATTTTCTCCATTGAAGACTTGCATAGAAGACCTCCATTGAAAACCTTCTAAAATAGTATTAAAGATGAGATATCCTTTCATTTTCTTATTACATTTATCATTTTCGGATCTATGTGTACTCTATTGGCATACAACCTTCAATTTCGTTCTTGTGATTTATGATTTGAGGCTTTCGGCACTGAAACAATAGAGTTAATTCAGAAATTAACTTCTGAATAAATGGTATTAGTTCGACTAATTACTTAACGAGACCCAATTCACAAGCAAAAAAGAGAGACAAGAAATAATAAAAAGCTAGTAATAGAAACGAGAGAGAGAGAGAGAGAGAGAGAGAGAGAGAGAGAGAGAGAGAGAGAGAAGAAGAAAAAAAGAAAAGAAGAAGCAAATGGTGTTCAACAGCTTAGTGGTATTAATAATGGTGAACATATCAACAGATGTATGGCAATACATAACATGTCTTCCAGAGAGGATAAACAGAGATCAGTTGTTAAAATGAAAAACTAGGGTTTAATTTATTTAACTCAAAAGGTGTATATTGAGATTTTTTGTTATTAAAAGATGTGTACAGAAATTTTTTTTCATATGATATTATGGGTGTTGCTAGATGTCTATTATAGTCATTTTTGTTTAAGATATAATTGTCATTAAGGGTTGGTTTGGGAAGTGGATTGGTTTTTTGACTTTTTGACTTTTTTAGCTATTTTAGCCTGGGCTAAAATGTCTGGTTTGGGAAGGCTTTTTTGACTTTTTAACTTTTTTGATTTTTTTTATTAGAGAAGAGTGTAATGATTATGGGTTGTATGTGATGTTTTGTTTTTTATGGCTAAAATAGTCTATTTTGTCTTTTGTGGCTAAAATAGCCAAATTAGCCCTTCCCAAATGGACCTTTAAATTAATATTGCATTAAATGTGTGAATTGAGCTAATTAGATGTGTGGAAATAGAATTTTGTGAGAGAAAATGTTTTTTCTATTAATGGACAAGGACGCAATATATTAAAACTAAAGGGGCAATGGTGAAATAATTTTTTTTGGCTCTTTTCCCATTCTCCGTAAAAACAAAACGGAGTGTCTTATCTTCAACCTGTTCAGTTCAGTGTGTTCGTTACTTTTCTCTCTCTCTCTCTCTCTCTCTCTCTCTAGGTCGCTTGCTCTTCTCTGTTCTCTCCCACCTATTCTCTCTCTCTCGCTCTCGCTCTTCTCTCTCTCTCTCTCAGCCCAAATCAGAGCTAGACCTGAGTTTAGAGAGAGAGAAAAAAATTATAGAGAGAGAGAGAGAGAGATCGCGGGAAATGCTGGTGAAGCTGGTAGACGGGGGTGGTTTCCGGCGAGCGTAGAAGCTTCAGAGAAAACCCAGTACCCAAAAATGCCAGAACCAGTTCTATCATTCTATGAAGAGAACAACCCCAAGAAGAAGAAATCCGAGGACGAAGCTACAGACAGAGAAACCGAGACCACCAAAGCAGTGGTGGTTGTTCCTCCGCCTCCGCCGCTCCCCCTTGTTGGCCGCATCAGATCCCAATCCGCCGCCCGCCGAGTCACACCCACCACCACCACATCCGCCGCAGAGAAACTTCTGGCGAATGGAGATCTGTACACCGGCAGCTTCGCCGGAAACGTGCCTCACGGATCGGGAAAGTATTTGTGGACCGACGGGTGTATGTACGAAGGAGAGTGGAAGAGAGGGAAAGCTTCGGGAAAAGGAAAGTTTTCTTGGCCTTCTGGAGCTACCTTCGAAGGTGAATTCAAGTCGGGTCGTATGGAAGGTTTCGGAACCTTCATCGGATCCGATGGAGACACCTACAGGGGGTCTTGGTCCGCCGATCGGAAACATGGGTACGGCCAAAAACGCTACGCCAACGGCGACTACTACGACGGTTCGTGGCGGCGCAACCTTCAAGACGGGCACGGAAAGTATGTGTGGAAGAATGGGAATGAGTATGTGGGTGAGTGGAAACTGGGTGTGATTAATGGAAGAGGGGTTTTGACTTGGGCGAATGGGAATCGATACGATGGGAATTGGGAAAATGGAGTACCCAAAGGCCACGGAGTTTTTACTTTGTCTGATGGTAGTTGCTGTGCCGGTAGTTGGAGCAAAGATACCAACAGCAGTGAATTCAAGAACTCGAAACAGGACTACCCATTACAGATTCTCAATGGGACTTTCTATCCTGGAAACAAAGATCAGAAGCAGCACTTGAGTTTCAGTCACAAGATTTCTGCGCCGTTGATGATGGATGAGAACTGTGGAATGGCGAAGAAGAGATCGTCGGTGGATGGGTCGAGGGGGAGCTTGAATGAGAGGGCTTTTCCGAGGATTTGTATTTGGGAATCGGATGGTGAAGCTGGGGATATTACTTGTGATATTATTGATAATGTGGAGGCTTCGATGTTCTATAGGGATGGTACTGGGTTTGATTGTCATGGGATTAGGAAGTTTCAGAGGAGTCCCTGTTGTTTGAATGGTGAGGTGAAGAAACCGGGGCAGACGATATCGAAAGGACATAAGAACTATGATTTGATGCTGAATCTCCAACTGGGTATTAGGTAAATTATCGATTGGGTTTGTGGGTTTTTTGATTCATCGCACACAAAAAAAAAAAAAGGTGTTTTTTTTAGTCTGTGTTATCATTGTGATTGATTAATTATTAGGTTTTGATTTAGCATTGTTGATGATTTGATTAGGTATTCGATTGGGAAGCACGCTTCGATTCTTCGGGACCTGAAGCCTAGCGATTTCGATCCGAATGAGAAATTCTGGACTAGGTTTCCACCAGAAGGATCAAAGCTTACGCCACCCCATCAATCTGTGGAGTTTCGGTGGAAAGATTATTGTCCTGTGGTGTTCAGGTATTGATTCTTGTGAAATGCTTGACTTTTGAATGTTTCTATCTTAGAATTTGGTTTCCATGGTTGTGATTGGTGATTTGATTATTATTTTTGGGTATTCAGACATTTGAGGGAGTTATTTCAAGTTGATCCTGCGGATTACATGCTAGCTGTTTGTGGAAATGACGCGCTGAGGGAGCTTTCTTCTCCGGGAAAGAGTGGAAGCTTCTTTTATTTGACTCAGGATGATAGGTTTATGATAAAAACAGTCAAGAAATCAGAAGTCAAGGTTAGTTAAGAAGAGTTTATCTAAAATTATCAAGATTGTATAAATTGAGAAACTGTTTCATTGTTTGTTTCTGCTTTTACAAAATCAAGTTGAATGAATTTTAGGCGCTGACATTTGGTGAATCTGTGTTCAGGTGCTTATTAAGATGCTTCCAAGTTACTACCAACATGTTTGTCGGTATGAAAACTCACTAGTGACCAAATTCTTCGGTGTCCATTGTGTCAAACCGGTGGGTGGCGTGAAGGTATGTGGTGTGGTATTGGTAATCACATTGTTCTAGTTCTCCTGGTTTATTCATGAATGGTAATTTGTCATGCTTCTAATTAAATTCCGTGTGATTGGAAATCAGACCCGATTTATTGTGATGGGAAACCTTTTCTGCTCAGAGTATAGAATCCATAGACGATTTGACCTGAAAGGATCATCTCATGGACGCACGACAGATAAGCCTGAAGGAGAAATTGATGAAACAACTACCCTTAAGGACCTTGATCTCAATTTTGTGTTTCGGCTCCAACAAAACTGGTTCCAAGAACTTATCAAGTTAGTTTTACAGGCTTTAGTTTCTTGGTGCATTTTGATTTCCCGATTTTACTTCATCATGCTTCTGGAATTTTGCTTATAATATGATTTATTTTTTCACAGGCAAATTGATCGAGATTGTGAGTTCTTGGAAGCTGAGAAAATTATGGATTATAGTCTCTTAGTTGGTCTTCACTTCCGTGATGACAATACTGGTGACAAAATGGGTTTATCACCTTTTCTATTGCGTACGGGTAATTAATCATACAACAATCATTGATAGTTAGATTTAGGGGGATGACAGGAATGTTGAATTGCATGTGTTTGGAATTTCAGGAAATAAGGATTCATTTCAAAATGATAAGTTTATGCGTGGCTGTCGATTCCTGGAAGCAGAGCTACAGGACATGGATCGGGTTCTTTCTGGCCGGTACGTTTGTCTTCCTCTTTTGTTCTTTGTAGTTTGAACTGGTCTTGAAGTTATTGCTATAGAATTTGAAACCTGAACTGAAGATGCTTGTAGTGGAACAGACTTTTCTGTATTTCTGAAATATGGATAACCATATCTAAATTTTGAAAAACGCCCAAAAAATTTATGTTGCAACAAACAATTATGAAAACACATTGTGGTTTAGTCTTAACTTTCTGATATGAATGGCAGTGATGTCTTCTATAATTTCTTCCTTAAATTTGATTACGTTGGTTTGAATTATTGTAAGTGCTTCCGTTGTCATGACAACATTGTCAAGGCAGTTCAGTAGATAACAGCTGTTTGTGGGGCATAAAAAGGATATGGTCCTGTTCCCGTCAGTTTTTGAAACTGAGTGTATGTTGTATGCACATATTGTCAAATTGCCATGTGGTCTTCAATTAGCTGTGTTCAATGTCAGTTGATAATATAGTCAAATTGATAACATGTTGATTGATAAATTTGAAATGCTCTTCCAATATCTTATGTTCGAAATGGGTCATATTATTACTATGCCATCTCATTGATTAAGGCCACAAGTTGAAGAATTCCATATGGATAGTTTGATCTGTGTTATCTCGGGTTCAATTGAGTCCTGCACTCATGCAAGATTATTACATATTTGGATGAGCAATATGTACTGAATTTCATTTTAAACATGTTCTCTATCAGGAAACCATTGATCAGGTTGGGGGCCAATATGCCCGCAAGGGCAGAGCGGATGACTCGGAGGAGTGATTTTGATCAGTACTCCCCCGGTGGATTTAGCAATTTGACCCCTTCACGCAGTGGCGAAATCTACGAAGTAGTTCTCTACTTTGGGATCATAGACATTTTGCAAGACTACGACATTAGCAAGAAGCTAGAGCACGCATACAAATCCTTACAAGCTGACCCTTCCTCAATCTCAGCTGTCGATCCAAAGCTCTACTCAAAGAGGTTCCGGGATTTCATAGGGCGAATCTTTGTAGAAGACAGGTAGCGGTGGAAGAGAAAAATCAAGAGAATCAAGACTGTTTGATTGCTCTAGCCGTGCCAAATTGAAGCTTGATTCTCACTCTACCGGAGCAACGTGCTTGAATTTATGGAGCTCTTGCTCGGGGGCATTGCAAATACGTGGTAGAGGGAGAGATTGACGGTGCGGTGGTGGACATGGGTATATCCCCATTGCTGAATTTTGTTTATCAGCCATGGTGTTGGAGGGGTAAGTTCTTTGTACATTCAAAGGGGGAGGGAAAATTGGATTATGACATCTTTTGTTTTTTTGTTTTAAAATTTTTTCTTTGGTAATCAAGGAATGTGAAGACTTGAAAGATAGGTATATAGGGAACAGAGCAAAATGTTTCCCAGAAAGAAGATTCAAAATGGGGATGGAGGCTTGGAATAAGCTATATATCAGTGTACAGCTCATACAAAAAGGATGGGATGGGTTATTATATGGAATTGTGAATTTTTTGGGGATATTTGCAAAATTGTTTTACTAAGCTTTCTTTCTTTTACTCACATCTGGTGTATGTAATGGGGTTCAGTCTCTTTCTTTCTCTAGGGAAATATATATATATATATATATAATGAGAGAGAGAGAGAGAGAGAGAGAGAGAGGGCATTGCTTTTTCTTTTGGTTGCAGTGAAAGAGGGGCATTGGGACAGGGAGGGGAGAGTCAAGCACATGAAAAGGAGAGAAAGCAAAGAGAAAGATGCGCTGGTCTTTGTTGTTTTTGCTTACTTTGTTTACTCTCTCCCTCTCTTTTTACTGTAGATGTATTTTTATTTATTTATTAATTTATCAATTTGTTATAAATCCCATTTTCTTCTTTTGACGAAAACCCACTTCTTCGTCTTAAATTTCTCATATATTTCGTTCAATATCTTGAATTTTTTTGAGGAAAATTATGTTCAAGTGGAAGTGTACAATCCAAGTGTTTAAGCATCTCAATTAATTTTGAAAGGTTAAAATTAATGATCGGATAAACTTTCTTTAATTTTTTGAAGTGATTTGAATTCAAAATTTTATATTTAATATTTAAGTCTTTATGGTTTGGCCAATTCTTTGAGGTTTTATTTTACTGTTGTATTGATAAATAAGATGACAATTACAATATAGTATAAAATGTGAAAGTAGTAGCATTGTTGTTAGTAAGAATTATTTGAAATAATTACAATTTTTATGATTGTCTAAATGAATCTGTGTTGTGTATATAAAAATTGTGACATGATATACAGTTTGAACTTGTATAAAAGTGTAATTATTGTATTTTTTTTACTTAAAACATAGTTGTTACAATTTTTTTTTTTAATATCTTAAAATGTTCATATGAGTATGATTATTGGTGTTTTAGAATATATATAAAAAAAAAGGATTTATGAATCCTTTATATACCATCCACATGCCAAAAGTTAAATGAAGGAGAAGGGGGGGAATTTAGACCATTGACCAAAATCTGGTCCCCTAGGGAATCCACTGCCACGTGGAAGAAACCCAAATCCCAATTTTGTTTTAGCATCATTCCACATAAGTTGGGAGAGGGGCAATATAGTCAATTCATGGTGAAGTTTGGGAGGAGGGGCAATATAGTCAATTCAGTGAGGCCATGGAGTCTTTGGGATTTCGTGTAAGGTGTTTGTGTGTGTGGGTGTGGGTGTGTATGTGGGTGGATGTTACTGCAGAGGTCAAAGGGTCCTTCCTTGTGGCAAATGGAATGGCATTGGCAGGAGGAAGTAGTCCCTCCCTAGGGTTTTGGGTGGGGTTGGGGGGCTCTTTAGTGTGACTGGATTTGGACTGGAGAGGCGGTTGCCCTTTTTTTTTGACCTGTTTGGGACTTTGCTGTTGTGTCTGCTGGCTCAGACCCAAACCAAAGCACGGGTCTGTGTCAGCTCACCCCTTGCGTGTGTGCGTCTGTCCACCACTGGTTTGGATCCATGCTCTGAAAAAATTATTAATTGGTTTTGGAATACACGTTATTATGTGTTGTTTAGTACAATTTATTATAAATTAAAAATTGATAATTAAAAAATAAAAATTAAAAGTATTCTTTTTTTAATTTTTAAATAATTATAGTAGAAGCTACACCAAATATTCTGGCACAGATTCTAAAATTAAAAAAAACTATAATCAACCTTATAATCCACACCAAACCCCCTATATCCTAGACCAATTAAAAATCTCTATGTTTCTTTGTATTTTTTAATTATTCAATATAAAATTATAAGTCTTACTTTTTTTCATTAATCAAAATATATTTGAAATACAACGTGACTGTATCTCAGGATCAATGAATAGCTTCTCCATGCTGTGAGCACAATCAATGAATAGCTTCTCCATGCTGTGAGCACAAGTCAAGCCCACTTTAGCTCTTTTGAGATTATCCAAACTGTTTATTTTTTTAAAAAACATAGCAATGCTACATCTCTTTTCAAAATCTTTCGAATAAGATGACAAGAAAAAATTGTATGTAAGAAGAGTTTTGAGAAAATAATTAGAATCTGGATTAACTTTCCAACTTTTGTTTGCCACATCACTCCGAGAGATTTGAGAGGAAAAATTATGTGGACGAATCATTTTTCTTAAGAAAATATTTAGACTTGGTTTGGTATAACCTTAAAAAGTTAAAAAGTCAAAAAGTCACTATCCTATTTAAGTCACATCACCTCTCTACTACATCACTTCAAACTCAATTCATACTTCATAAAAAGTCAAAAAATACACTTATTTAGTTTATCCCAAACAACCCGAGGTCTATTTATGAAATTTTGAATCAATAGGTCCAAAGCTTAACGGCCAAAAGGATACTTATGTGTTTAAAATTTACCTATTTGTTTATCTGTTTAAATATCATCTACATGTACACGTGTCACCTATTTGCCTAACTAATTGTCCAAATGTCACCTATCTGTACATGTGTCATTTATCTATTTAACTATTTATCCAATGTCATGTATTTGTCCACCTCACCATCATTAGTTGTTTTTGCTGGCCATTATCCAACCACTGATGACTTTTTTGAACAATTTTTTGGTGCTGACAACTTTTCAACATCGTGTCCTTATTACCAAAAATAAAAAAAATATACCTTAGATCAAATAACATATAATCCATATGTACTTTTCACTAATTAACTCATTTTAAAAATAAATTATTCATATAAAATATTAGATAAATTGTAAATACACCCTTTGAGATTTGTTTAAAATACGAATTGTCTCTTATAGTTTGGAAAATTACATATACCTCCCTGTCAGAATTTTTAATTTGACAGAATTAATTGAAAAAGTAAAAATTTTAACTGTTCACCTAGACAATAATAAAATTATTTGAATTATTAATTGAAATAAAATTTTAACATTATTAAAAACTGTTAATTAACTTGATAATTTATTAATAAAATGACTTATTTATTATGAAATTAGAAACCTTAGTGAGCATAATGTAATTTCTAGAACCATGGAGGGTAATTTATAATTTAAGTAAATCTCAGAGGGTGTGCTTGTAATTTATCCTAAAATATTAAAGGGATATTTACTAATAAATTTCATCTTACAAACAAGTACTTCAATTAATCTTAAGTTTTTTTTCTATTAATAGTGGAGAGTTTCATTCCGTGTTGTCCTATTTTCGATTTTGGTAGTGTTTTGGTGGATGACTATACTTTTTTATTAATGTGACAGGTATGATATGACACTTCAACGTGACAGGTATGATGTGATACTCTAAAAAAATTAAAAATTTATTAGTATACTTTTTCTAAATGTGACATGTGACACTTTAAAAAAAATAAAAACTCTTTAGTGTACTTTTTCCAAATGTAACATGTTACACTCCAACATGGCGGGTATGATGTGATACTCCAAAAAATTTCTTAGTGTACTTTTCTTAAATATAACAATGTGGCAGGTATGATGTAACAACTAAAAACTACTTAATGTATTTTTTTCAAGTGTGACGATGTGGTGAGTACGGTGTGACACAAAAAAAAAAAAAAAAAAAAAAAAAAAAAACTAAAAATTCGTTAGTGTACTTTTTTCAAAAGTGACGATGTAGTTGGTATGGTGTGATACTTCAAAAAAAATAAAAAATTCTTTAGTGTACTTTTCCCAAATATAACATGTGACACTTTAACGTGGCGGGTATGATGTAACATTCTAAAAAAACTACATGTGATACTCCAAAAAAACTAAAAACTTCTTAATGACAACATGGCGGGTATGATGTAACAATCAAAAAAATTAAAAATTTATTAGTGTACTTTTTTCAAATATGACATTCTAGTGTGACAGGTATGATGCGACACTAAAAAATTTCTTAGTAAATTTTTTTCAAATGTGACACTCTATTGTGGTGGACAAATGAGTCATTACATATCTAAAATAATTAAATAGATCACAAAATATATATATATATATATATATAAAATTATATGAATCATAAATTCAAAATATAAGATTTATTGATCAATCTCCTATAAAACTGATATTATATTTTTTTTAATATTTGAAAAATAAATATAATATACCAATCTTATAAAATAAATAATTTAAATTATTTCGACCGACTCAAAGTGGACCTCACCTTTGCTCACTTAAGGGGCACAGCTGATGCCCCAAACCCGTCCACCAGCACACAGGTAGTATTATTTAGACAGTGACTGGGTGCCTGGCTGTCCCTTGCTCTGCTATATATTCTTATTGATGTAATGTAGAGTTTGCCTTTGAGATAGGACAATCTAATCCGTGCAATTTTAACCTTGTATTTGTAGCCAAAAATACACATTCCATTTACGACTCCGCTACGTAGCTCGAATGCCCCGAATGTTGTTTTTGTAATTTTTTTTTTTTTTTTTTTTTCTTCTTCAGACGCAGAAATAGAGGGGGAGGAGGAAGGAGGGGAGAGGAGAGGGGAGGAGGGAGGAGGGGACTGGAGGGGGCCTAAAAAATGGAGGGGGAGGGGAGGGGAGGGGAGGGGAGGAGGAGGAGGAGGGGGTGGAGGCGGCGGAGGCGACGGAGGCGACGCGATCGGGGCAGAGCCGACGAGGGGCGGAGGGCTGCGACGGACAGACGGAGGGCTGCGACACGACGACGGCGGGCGGAGGGCTGCCTCCTCTCTCTCTCTCTCCCTCTCTCTCTCTCTCTCTCTCCCTCTCCCTCTCCCCCCTCTGGTTTCAGCCGAAAACGACGAAGAAGAAGAAGAAAAAAAAAAAATACAGCCCAAAACGACGTCGTTTTGGGCTGTCGAGCCGTTCGAGCCACGGATGTTTCGAGCACTGAAACATTTTCCTTCCACTTATTATTTTCTCATATTCTTAGACAACTATGTAGTAGAATTACAAATTTGACAATCAAATTAAAAAAATTATATCAAAATAAATAATCCATTAGGTAAAAATGATACCATAAATTTTATAAAAAAAAAACATATATTTAAAAATCCTATATGCTTTAGGTAACTTGTGTATTTTTCTGTAATTAAATCTTTTTAACTACAAATATATTTTTTTAATTTTTCAAATATATTTAGAGGTAGCGAAAAGTATGTGAAAAAAATAAAAATAAAAAATACAAGTAGAAAATTTAAGGAAAACAAAGATAAATAAATAAACTAAACTATTAAGGATAATCCACCACTTAAGTTACTTAGGACCAAAACCAAACAACAAAAATCCACTGCCTAATTTTTTCATGACCAAAACCAATCAACCGATAAATATTGTTGATTTACACTTCTCTGAGGAATATAATTAGTAGGGTTTGTTTTGCTCGAAACAGTATATTTAGAAAATTGAAAAAATAAATTTTAGATGCAAATTTAATTACAAAAAAATACGCAAGTTAGCAAAAATGTTTGGGATTCCTGAAATAAAGCTTGGTGCAAAATTGAACAAGATTTCTAATAGACTTTGAATTATGTAACAGGTAGTCAATGATAGACTGCCACATGGTTTGGACATTGTTAGGTTCTACATAACGGGTTGTTAGGTTCTACATAACTGGTTGACGGAAAACTGTATTCAATTAAAATTGAAGAGTGTAATGTTAGAAATCCGTTAAAATGTCACTTTTAAATTTGTCCATACTGACACGAGAGGAGATTGAATCTTAATTATAGTTGATCCTTAAACCAATCAATAACTGACATACAACTGTTTACTTCATCGACAGTTGATATTTTAGGTGGCTTTTGTTGATATGAATATTTCACAGTAAAGCATTCAGACAATGATCATGGAGAATTTATTTCCTTCACAAGATAAATTTATAGATTTTAATGCCAAGACAGAGAGAATTCATTTCCTTTTATGATGCTTTTCAATTATATAGAGTAGAACCCTTACTATGGCTATATAGTTGTTGTTCTTGACACATTCACGTGTTTTTGTACAAAATAAGTGTGCAATTGCTATCAACTAGTTTCATACAAGATTGCATTGTCTTCCTTTTCTTTTCTCGTGACAGAATTGATGATGTACTTATGAGAAACCATGCACAAACGCACAAATACATGTGAATAAGGATGTAACATGGGCAGATATTCAGTTGGGGTTAAGAGGTTGTTCAGACCTTATTTGAATTGTATTTAGAGTTGTTCATGTTTGACTTGAGCATTATAAATTAAACCCTGATTAGGCCCAAATTGAGTGCATTGTCCACAATTTTTTTTTTTTTTCCAGTTAGGCTGGTTAATTTTATTAAAGTTAGAACCTATTGATATATATATTTTGATGAAATTATTAATAACATTAAAACGAATAATTTATATGATAGAAGAGAGACAAAGTAGAGAGATGTGAATCAAGGAAATGGTAACCATGTTGCGGTGGTCTTTGTCATTTTTGGGTGAGAGAAAAAAAAGGAGATAAAAAAGATTACGACAATGCTACGTACCTCAAATTTTGGGACTCAAAAGTGGTTCAAATGGCCAAAACGACGTCGTTTTGAGTACAGAACAACATAAAAATGGCCAAAACGACGTCGTTTTGGCCATTTGAGCCACTTTTGAGCCACAAAATTTGAGCTACGAGACATTTTCCAAAAGATTATATATATGAATGCCTAATAATTTATTTCTATATATTTTAATATATATATATATATAATTTGAGTTTTGAATTGCTTAAATTACTATTCAAACTTAACCCAAATTTAAATCGAATATTTGAATTTCTTCTTAAGTCTAAGCCAAATTTAAAAATTTGATTGAATCCGCCTAATTGCATCCATGCAAATAAACAAAGCAAAGCAACCAGGGCAAGTCAACAAAAAAACTTCACAATTTGAATTTACGATTTTAAAATTTCAAAATATAATCACTCAAAAAAGAAAGTCAATTCATAGTTACTTGCTGAGCATGAAGAACATGAGGGTACTCTGTCCTACAGTTATAATAGTGGACCTTCCTTGCATAGGCTCCCTTCTTTTACATGGTAGGTAGGTGTTGCATTGCACGCCTTAAAATAGCACAAAGATACCAAAAGATAGAGATAACGAGAGAGGCTTGTCTCTCCTGTTCAGATATATATATATATATATATATATATATTTTGTGTGTGTTATCAAATTCGTTTATTTTTAAAACTTATGACATAGATCCAATAATAGTAATTATATGATCAAAAAATAAATAATTTAAATTATTAAAATGAAACTTGATAGACAGATTGACTCGAATTGCATTTTTTTAATTTATTTTATAGATTTTAGAAAATCCCAACCCTCACATGGTTTGCTTTTTTAGAGACAGAAGTTGGGATTAAATCCTATTAAAATAGTATACTTATTGTTTTTTTTTTTTAAAGATGATATTGGGTTTGTTTGGGAAGTGGGTTAATTTTTTGACTTTTTGACTTTTTTAATTATTTTAACCTGGGGGCTAAAAAGCTTGGTTTGAAAAGGCCTTTAGGTTTTTTTGTGAAAGAAAGAATGTAATGATTATGAGTTAGATGTGATGTTTTGTCTTATTGGGCTAAAAACCCTATTTTATTTTTTGTGGCTAAAATAACTAAAAAAGCCTCAACTTTTGCTTCCCAAATGAAGCCATTATCTCTTTATTTTTCTATACATCTTTTCGTAAAAAATCAAAAAAATATTAAAATAACCTATTATCAAACAACCCTAATAATGAGGCACGACTCACAAATATCATATTTATTTTGAAAAATTGTCATGAATTAACAGTCTCATGGGATTATGAAACCCCTCCAATGACGGACTAGCAATTCTATGGAGAAATTGTAATAAAATCTAATCCCATGAGATTGAAAGTAAAATACCATTTTACCCCTTAGTTCACAAAAATAATCAAGTTACCTTTTATATAACAAGGGCTTTCATGTAACTTCATAAATTTAATTCAAACTAACTGATATCACTATATAGTACGCAAGCAAACATGATTTATATTACATCTATAATATAATACCCACTACACTAATAATTTATCATTCAATCCTTCCATACTAATAATTCTCGCACCTAAAATATGATATTTTAGTTGGCTTTTTTATTTTTTAACTATTTTAGTTTAGTTAAAAAATTTGTGTTTGAGATGATTGTTAATTTTTTTAATAGTTGATTTGATGATTAAAAAAAATAATAATTATGATTTGAATGTGATATTTTATCTTATTAATTATTTTAACTTATTTTATATTTATTAACTATTTTAACCCAAACTCAACTTTTCAAACACCCCAGTATCTCAATTGAAAATAGTTAATGGCCCCGTTTGGTAGAGCTGTGGGAAAGTGATTATAACTTATAACTTAACAGCTTATAACTTATAACTGTGAATATAAACTGATTTTTGACTTATAAATTAACCTTCTCTTCCCCTACTCAAAGAATAAGTTAATTTTTGACTTACAAAAAGTTATAAACTGTATTGTTAAGCTGAACCAAACACATCAAAATAGCTTAAATTAAACTAAAAATTAAAATAAATTAGAAATAAGTCCTACCAAATAGGCCAATGTTATTGTCACAACTTATCGTGACACAAACTCTTAAGACGAGAAATTAGATTTTACTATATCCTAAACATTACACTTTTACGTAAACTAGCTACCTTTGGGAGTGACTGTTTTTTTTCAATAACAATTTTACATATTTTTTTTATTAAAATATTTTTTGAAACAATAAATTATTACAAATTTTATTAAAAATTATAATATATTTATTACAAAAATATAATAAAATTACGTAAAATTTCTGTAAGTATTTGGGGTGTTTTGGGAAGATGGTTATAATCTGATTTTTGGTGAAAAGCTGATTATAAGCAGATTATAATCAACTTTTCTGTGAGAGAAGAGGTTGGTAATAATCTGAAAATCAGATTATTACCATGTTGCCAAAAGAGGCCTTTGTAAATGTATAATAAGAGTGGATTCCCGGTTAGTGTTTTGTGGGGCCTTTGTGGACCACTGTCCACTAAAGTAGTGAAATTTGAAGTTCCAATAAACATCGTACGAACTTCTTTGTTAACTAGGGACAGACTAGGCGTCTGGCAGTGGCATTTGTATTTGTTGTTTGTTTGTGTTTTTATTAACTGATAACTAACAACTCATAACAAAAACCCTTTCATAAAGTAGATTTCAATGCCACTCTACCCTACTAGTCTATGCACTATAATGTGCTGCTATTGGCCCCATTTGCTTTTCTTTTTCTTTAAAAAAAAAAAAAAAACCTTTTGGTAATACAATTCTCTTAATTTAATTAGGAGATAATGACAAGATTAACCCCAATTAGGAATTGATTATTTTAATTAATTTTTAATTTTTTACAAAAAAAAATACAGAAAAATAAAATGAGTGATGTGATAAAATATATAATGATTTTTTCATTAAAAATCAAAGTCTCCAAACGGATTATAGAAAACACAATAGAAATAAGTGAGAAAGAAGAGAAAACGTGATATGAGTAACCTCTATATTGAGACCAAAATAATGGATGTAACGGTGATATTGCGTGATCGTGTTATCATTCAATAAGTAGTTTGCAATAAAAATCACAATAATGTTAGGTTAGTTAGAGATAAGACTTATTCACTTATTTTTATTAGCTAATGATACCGCGTAAAATAATGTCACCATTACACTTGATATTTTTTTCCTATATAAAATATTATTACATATCTTATCTTTTATATTTTTTTAATTATGTTTTACTCCTAAGCTAAATTATCAAAAAGAATAAAATAATAGTCTCAGCCCTAGCCAACCTAGCTCCCACGACTCTGGGGTGTTTTGGGAAGAGATAAAAAATCAGATTTTTAGATTTTTTATCTCCTCTTCTCTCACAGAAAAGCTGATTATAATCTGCTTATAATCAACTTTTCACCAAAAATCAGATTATAACCATCTTCCCAAAACACCTCACTGTAGCATCGGAACAAAATCCTTTTTCTTCTTCTGCTACAACTGCAAAGTGCAAACTATCACCGTCTCCTTTTCCTCTCACTTCTGCGCAACTCTTTCTCCCATGCGACTCTCTATATATCTTTATAAAAATTATCAATCATGAAATTAACTTTATATGATATAATTTGTAATTACAGAGAAAGGGAGAAAATCAAAAGATTTTTTTATTTTTATTTTACACATAGACCATTTGCAACATAGCACATATTCACTAAAATGCAATTCTTTATTTTTTGAGACAGTGATTTGTCAAGGTTGCCAGGTCTTTTTTTTTTTCCTCTCAGTTTTTTTTATATGTTTAAAGGAGAGAAAGTCTTACAGGTTCAGAATTCAGATATTGACATAAAGCAATATTGTTAAAATAATTGATTTATATATAAAGCAATCTCTTTAAAATAATAGTAGTGGTAGTAGAAGGACACATGGTTGTTGACTTAATTTGACCACTGTCCATTAAAAAATAGAGGGTAAATTTGACATGTCTTAAAAAAAAATAATAATAAATAAAATAATTATTCAAAAAGTTAAAAAGTTATCACTATTTATTAAAAAAATATTAAAAAATTAATTTTACACACCAAATTACAACTCATAAATATGACCGGTTCAGATCTATGCTGCGTTTTTTAAGAAAAATTACACAGTTAGGGTGTAATTTTAACACACTGTTGTTCGGCCTATGGGGGCCCATCACGGATCCCGTTTTGATAATATGAACCATTAAATGTGTAGAACTCGTCGAGTACTATATGTCTGTAAAAAATCACATTGATCGGATATCAATAATTATATGATCAAATCAATTTTGTATAAAAAAAAGATGGTGTTATAGTTAACGATTGAAAAAAAAAACAAATCTAATCAGATAGTTATTGATGATCAACGTGATTTTTTACAGGCATATAGTACTCAACAAGTTCTACACATTGAACGATTCAGATTATTAAAATGGGACCCGTGATGGCTCCCACGAGCTGAAAGCACCGTCCAGTGCATTGTCCGAAAAGTAGACAATAACTTCTTAGCATCTATTCAACCTGCGCAGATAGGACAGCCGTACAACTCACAATCTAATCTTCTCCTATACACTAATTTATATAATTTTTTAATACACATTTTTCCATAAAAAAGTCCAAAAGTTAACCCAAACAACCATAATTTTTTTCTCAACTTTTTAATCCAAAAAGTCAAAAAGTACACTTATTTAGGACACCCCAAACAACCCCAGAGTCTAGACTATCTCACTCTAGATCCGAGACAGTCCGGTCTAGTTCGGCCAATCGGATCCACTTTTGAGTTTCTTTTCGACAATCAGAATCGTTCACATTTTTAAATTTGTTAAGTATATTATTCCTGTAAAAAATCACGTCGATCAGATAACGGATACTATGTATTCAGATCACTTTTGTCTGGAAAAAATTAACAGTTAGAAAATTAACAGTTCATAAAAAAGTGATTCGAATAGATAGTATCTGTTATCCGATCGACGTGATTTTTTATAGGGATAGCAAATTTTAAAATGTGAACAATTCAGATTATCAAAGAGGGACCCAAAAATGAGCCCAATGGGCCAGACTAGACCCTCCAGTTCACCATCTGGACTGGTGGCGAGCCCAGCCAAAAAATATTGTACGTATTATGTATTGTATTGCAAAAATACTAGGTTTCAGGAAAGGGCGTCAGGAAAAGTTTCAGGAAAATTATCTTACCGGTAAGAGACCATCACATTTCATTTTTTTTCTTTGACGTGATGGGTCTCTTACTGGTAAGAGAATTCTCTTACCGGTAAGATAATTTTCCTGAAACTTTTCCTGAAATATTTTTCCTGAAACCTAGCATTACTGATTGTATTGAGAATCAACTAATAAGTTTTCTCTGATCAGGAATTTGACCATAAAGAAATGTCTAGTCTTATGCCTTCAACAAATTCTTAGCAATATATATATATATATATTTTTCTCTAAATTTTTAATTTTTATTATTGACCATACAATGGCTATAATTTTATACCAATGAGATTTCGTGGGTATTTTATATTTTTATTTTGTTTGTCTTTTGGTAGGAAAATACTTACAAATATCAAGAGAATTACATCAAATTATACAATTAAATATTAAAAAAATCTAACAATAGTCAATGTGGAGAAGTGGTTTGGAAATACTCTTCAAATCCTAGGAGACGCTAGTGATCCTCAGCTAGTCACCTGAAAAGATACAAACACTCCAGTCGGGAGTGCCGGAATTAGCACTCCGATGGACAAGTCAGTTCAGACACTCAAGATAGCTTCTTTACTAAGTTAAGTGAAGTGATTCTTACATACCTTTCTAAATATTTGGTTCTTGTATTTATACTTGCTTTTTGGGCCTCGGGGCCTAAGCCTACTTTTATCCCATTCCCCTTTTATTTATTCGGAGCTACTGTCCTCCGGCTATTCGGCCTTCCTAACGTATTCGGCATCTTAGTCACACAATATGGAGCCGAATAGTATCTGATTTCTGGGGTACGCAACTTTCGACTCTTTTAACTATTCGGCTCCCACAATTGCCCCCCAAGCACTTTACCAACGACAGTTGGCTGGAGTGCTTGGTTCTGAATTTCGAAAAGTCAGAGCCAAAATTCGGCGGTTGGCCTCATCCTCATGCGGATATCTAAGCGCACCCCTTTCGGTTGTCGTGTCGACTTTCTGCCCCCTCGTACGTGTCTATTTATTGCGATTTAAAATTTTGAAGTCCTTTCAAGTATGTATTTTATGACGCTCGTCGCTGGATTGCCTTTTGAATCGTCCCTGCAACTCTCTTCTCCGATATCCTCTTCGTCCTTTGTAAGTTCTCTCCTCCCTTGCTTCGAAGACTCCTTCTGGTTTATTCTTATAAACTGTAGGGTATGGCGAAACATTTAAAAGACCTTCTCTCGTCAGATCGAATTACTGGCTTTAAACGCCATTTCTCCATTCCTGATGATGTTCGTTTGTCGCTTGTGGCAAACGGCACTCTTGATATGGAGAGGAAGGACAAAAGCACGATTGTTTTTCCTTTTTTGTCAATCGCAGAGGGTGGAGTCCGTTTTCCCCTTCACCCGTTTCTTAGGGTTGTGCTTCGCCATTGGGGTTTAATCCCTTCCCAACCCAATGTAAATTTCTTCAGAATTATAATAGGGGTTATAGCGCTCAACCGTCGCCTTAGGATTAACCTTGGCATTCCAGCCATCCGGCATTGCTATGCCTTGGCTAAGTCTTCTGGTCGGCACGGACGTTTCTTCCTTAGGGCCAAAGATATCGACCATCAGCAAATTACTATGCTTTCCAGTTCTGGAAAACGAGTTGATGATGTTATGGTCGTTATCCAGGGTAACTGGGAATTTGGCGAAGGAGAGGATCACGTCGACCCTATTCCTAGACGGAGGGGCGAGCCAGGTGGCCGATTGCCTTCTCGCTTTTATTATTTGTTCATTTTTGTTGTAAAGCCTCTTCTTTGAAATGTTACGGCTTGGCTTGTGCAGGGAACGATTTGAAGAAAGTCCTGTCTTCAACTGACGACGCTGTTCTTTCAGATATCAAAGTCGCGCTCAAGTATTTCAGCCGTCGAAGTCTTCAGAAACAAGGAAGGGCGGCCCACATTCTGCTTCGTTACGAGCTGACATATACGACCTTCTCGGCGGCGGAAAATATCCCGGTTCCGGAGGGTGAAGATTCTCTCATCGCTCTTATTTTGTCCGACTTCAAAAACTTGAGGCAGGTTGGTTTTGAAGGGTCTGATTCGGAGCGGGATGTAGCTAATGTTACTGAATCAGATCATTCCGAAACCGAGTCTGACGAAGTATTGAATTCGGCCGATCCTCCATCCACTTCGGGCCGAGGGGATCTTTCACTTGACGGCATTTTTCACGGCTTAGAGGATCTTCCCGCCGCAGGCCCGAAGACATGGCTGGGTTAAGCCTGACAAAACTTGCCAGGAAGGCGAATGCGGAAAGGTTGGCCGCGCGGCGAAAAGCGGAGGCCCTTCCGTCTGAAGTACCACCTGCCACCAAATCTCAATTCTCCCTACCTGGTAGCGAATCAGAGTCCTTGCGCGTTATTGAGGTGGAGACGGCAAAAAAGGCAGAGAAACGCCCTGCCGAGTTTGAGGCCAGCTCAGAAGAACAAGGCGGCAAACGTCCTCGATCAGAGGGATCGAATGTGATCGTTCTTTTTGTCATTCAGCCGATGATAAAAGACATGCCAGTTTCTTCTGATGCTTCGGCGCTTAAAGATCCAAAAGTCGCATTCAGCTTGGCTACGTCCGTGTCGTTGCCGTCTAACAGGGAGGCTTTCCAAGTGGAACTAGATCTGAATGCGACAGCACTAGCCGCCCAATCGGCACTTTTGGTACATATTCGGACTTTGCTTCACTTAATCCAAATACTGTTGAAGTTATGGTTTTAAATTCTTGTTTTGCAGACCGTCGGAAGGATAGCCGATATGGGCCGTCGCCATCGTGACGCCGTCAAACAAATTGGTCATTTACGCAAGGAAGTTGAGGGCCAGAGGAGAAGGGCCAAGGTCGAAGCTTTGAGGGCGAACAAGGAAGACTCAAGGGCCGAGGCCGAGATGGAGAGGGCTTGTAGCGCGGATCAATTGAGATCGGATGCCGAGAAGAGGGCGGACGCGAGCGAAGATGCACTCAAATTGGCCTAGCAGGTGGTCTCCAAACTGGAGGCTGAGTTGGCTAAAATGAAGGCGGCGAAGGAAGCAGCCGACTCGGAGTATTCCAAAGTATTCGAGGCCGGCAAAAATGCTGGACTCGCCGAGTATTTGGACTAAGTCCCCAAGTTTGAAAATCGAGGATTCAAACATGGCTGGTACAAAGACCTTGCTGCTGCTAAGGCTTCATTGATTATGCCAATACCATATGAGCAAGTGGTTGTTGAGCCATTGGAGTCTGATTTCGATGGCTGATCTGGGCGACTGATATAGTTTTTAGGATGTCGAATGTATTTTTACAGTTTGTAATTTGGTATTTTTCATGTGTTGCTACAGTCATAGTTTTTTGTAATTTGGTATTTTGCGTATATAAAATTTCATGAGTTGTGCTCAACTTGCTAAGGAAAATGTTGTTGATGAAAAATGTTGTTAATGAATGATATTGCTTTCGGCTATGGTTAGATCGGCTGCTTAGCTTAGGTATTTGGCCGACCAGATTAGTAAATCTGCCCTTGCCTTAGCCAGGGCGCGAGCTTGGGAAGTCGAATGGGTCTAACTCGTGGGCTGGTTGAGGCACAGATTGGTCGGCGCTTGCGGCTATGGTTAGATCGGCTGCTTAGCTTAGGTATTTGGCCGACCAGATTAGTAAATCTGCCCTTACCTTAGCCAGGGCGCGAGCTTGGGAAGCCGAATGGGTCTAACTTGTGGGCTGGTTGAGGCACAGATTGGTTGGCGCTTGCGCTTGAAAACATGGCCGACCAGATTAGTAAATCTGCCCTTGCCTTAGCTAGGGCGCGGGCTTGCGAAGCCGAATGGGCCTAACTCGTGGGCTGGCTGAGGCACAGATTGGTCGTCGCTTGCGCTTGAAAACATGGCCAACCAGATTAGTAAATCTGCCCTTGCCTTAGCCAGACCAGAGACCGAATTAGTAAATCTACCCTTGCCTCAGCCAGAGCGCAGGCTTGCGAAGCTGAATGGGCCTAACTCGTGGGCTGGCTGAGGTACAAATTAATCGGCGCTTGCACTTGAAAACATGGCCGACCAGATTAGTAAATATGCCCTTGCCTTAGCCAGACCAGAGACCGGATTAGTAAATCTGCACTTGCCTTAGCCAGGGCGCGGGCTTGCGAAGCCGAATGGGCCTAACTCATGGGCTAGCTGAGGCACAGATTGATCGGCGCTTGTGCTGGAAAACATGGCCGACCAGATTAGTAAATCTGCCCTTGCCTTAGCCAGGGCGCGGGCTTGCGAAGCCGAATAGGCCTAACTCGTGGGCTGGCTGAGGCACAGATTGATCGGCGCTTGCGCTTGAAAACATGGCCGACCAGATTAGTAAATCTACCCTTGCCTTAGCCAGACCAGAGACCGGATTAGTAAATCTACCCTTGCCTTAGCCAGGGCGCGGGCTTGCGAAGCCGAATGGGCCTAACTCGTGGGCTGGCTGAGGCACAGATTGATCGGCGCTTGCGCTGGAAAACATGGCCGACCAGATTAGTAAATCTGCCCTTGGCTTAGCCAGGGCGCGGGCTTGCGAAGCCGAGCAATCTTGGGAAACCGAATGTACTTGACAATTGTCGTCCGACGTTTGACGTTTGGGATTCCTGACGTTGCCTCGGGAGAGCTGCATATATTGAAGGATAAATGGGGCGAGTGCACGCCAGAGGCCCTACTTATTTCCATTCAGGCAACTTGGGAGGGACGAAGATTGGCTGAATTAGACGCCGCAATGAGTCGCAGTAGCGAGCCTATGCGTACGGGAAGAAGGACGTCCAAGGATCGGGAAACACAGCAGCCCCTTAGTCATTGAAGCAGATCGCCCCGAAAGAACAGGCAACAACGGGGAAATTCTCCGCCCCCGCGACCGAGAATCGAGCCTGATGCGATGCCACGATCGTTGAGTTTTGCGATTTTTGTGAAGAATAGACCAATGACGGAGGCGGATTCTATCATTAAAGACCCAGGTGTGGCAGTCGAGTTCGCTCGACAGATCTTCCCGCCGGAAGTCCAACAATCGATGGTCGGACGTCAAGATTTCGAAGTATTTCGAAACGGCATACATGGGGCCGTGAAAGGACTATATACTGCTTACGAAGTCGGCATGCGTCTATGGGAAGCGCGACGTGAGAGCGAGAAAAAGGACGAAAGGAATCGCAATCTGGAGATTCGCGCAGAAAAGGCTGAGCGTGAGCTTCGAGAGCTGAAAAATGTTCAAACGAGCGCGTCGGTGGCGGCCAGTCAATCTAAATTGGTCGTTGAGGAGAGAGTGACCCAACGGACCGCGGGTTATGCAAAGGGGTTTCAGGATGGCCTGAAGGCCGGGATAGAGAAGACCAAACGAGACCTTGCCGATGAGGTCTGCCGATATGAAAATCGTGGATTTAAGCACGGCTGGATCAAGGCCCTTCAAACTGAAAAAGCTCTTGAAGCCGTGGGAATTCATTCGGCTTCGCCCCTGTATCATCGTCACTACTTATCCTATTCTGATTTCGAAATTGAGAAAAGCGACGATGAGGGTGTCGAATAAATAGACTTTGGAACGCGAGAACAGACTTCGTGCTGAACAAATAGAATTTCTTTTATTTTCATCGTTCGTATTTGGTCTTGAAATGTTATGTGCTTAATTAAACGTATTATTTCAAATTATTGGCAAGTTTTGTGTTGCATGGTGCAAATGTTTAAACATGCATTGACCGGCTCGAATTAAGAACAATTCTCATTGAATATTTATTTGGCCAGTGAAGTGGTCCGAATGCATCTCACAAAGGCTCCGAATCCGGAGACTTTTGGCCAATCGTGATACACGAAGGGCGCTCCGAATCCGAAGTCTTAATCGGCCTTAAGAGGCTTATTCGGCCCTAAGGTGTCATGCACCAAAAAAATGGGGGGGGGGCTCCGAATCCGGAGACTTTTGGCCAATCGTGATATCCACGAAGGGCGCTCCGAATCTGGAGTCTTAATCGGCCCTTTTGTGTCATGCACCGAAAGGGAGCTCCGAATCCGAAGACTTTTGGCCGATCATGATATCCACGAAGGGCGCTCTGAATCCGGAGTCTTAATCGGCCCTAAGGTATCTTGCCCCCAAAAGGGGGCTCCGAATCCAGAGTCTTAATCGACCCTAAGGTGTTATGCACCCAAAAGGGGGCTCCGAATCCGGAGACTATTTTGGCCAATCGTGATATCCACGAAGGGCGCTCCAAATCCGGAGTCTTAATCGGCCCTTTTGTGTCATACACCGAAATGGGGCTCCAAATCCGGAGACTTTTGGCCGATCGTGATATCCACGAAGGGCGCTTCGAATCCGGAGTCTTAATCGGCCCTAAGGTGTCATGCACCCAAAAGGGGGCTCCAAATCCGGAGACTATTTTGGCCAATCGTGATATCTACGAAGGGCGCTCCGAATCCGGAGTCTTAATCGGCCCTTGGGTGTCATGCACCGAAAGGGAGCTCCGAATCCGGAGACTTTATTTCGGCCTTAGAAGGCTTAATTAGCCCTTAAAGGCTTGGGAGCGAGCTTGCGAAAACAAGAAACTTTGCATTGCAACAGTGGAATATGTACAAGTATCAAGCCCACAAGTCGGGTCAATGATAGAATTTCCGTAAATGTGTTGAATTCCAGGGCCTTGGCAGGCTTCTTCCTGACATGTCTGAGAGTCGATATGCCCCTGTTCCTGCGATGGATTCTATCTTATAGGGGCCGTCCCAGTTTGGACCCAATTTTCCATCGGCCAGTCTCCGGTCGGCTGGAAGTACTTTCTTTAGGACCAACTCTCATGGCATGTATCGGCGTATCTGGACTCGCTGATTATACGACTTGGCGAGCTGCTGCTGATACCGTGCCATGGATGCCAGGGCACAATCTCTTTGTTCATCAATTAAAATCAGATCCAAGGCAAGCATCATGTCGTTTCGGCCCGTATCAAAAACTTGCGATTTTAGAGTTGGAGGCCGATTTCCAGGGGTAAGATTGCCTGGGTTCCAAAGCATAGAGCAAACGGCGTTTCTCCAGTGGATCTCCTCGGCGTGGTACGATGAGCCCACAGTACACTCGGCAATTCTTCGACCCATTTGCCTTTAGCTTTTTCCAGCCTCTTTTTGATGCTGTCCAAGATGGATTTGTTAGAGGCTTCGGCTTGACTATTGCTTTGGGGGTAGACCGGTGAAGAGAAATAAGGCCGAATGCGATACTTGCTGCATAACTCTCGATATACGCCACAATCGAACTGGGTGCCATTGTCTGAGACAAGAGCTCTCGGAATGCTGAATCGCATTATGATGTTTCTCCATACAAAGCGTTTAACGTCGGCAACTCGTATATGTGTCAAAGCCTCCGCTTCGACCCATTTTGTGAAGTAATCTGTCGCGACGATTAAGAATTGCTTGTTCCTTGGGGCCCTCGGCAATGGTCCTACGATATCAAGTCCCCACTGAGCAAACGGCCAGGGACTGGTGATAGAGTTCAACCCTTCGGCAAGCAGATGGGTTAACGGGGAGAACTTTTGGCACTGTTCGCATTTTTTTACATAACTCTCCGCGTCAGCTCTCATTGTCGGCAAATAATACCCCTGTGTTATAGCTCGATGGGCCAGGGAGCGTCCGCTAGAATGGGCACCACAACTGCCCTCATGTATATCTGTCAGAAGCTCCTCCACTTTGTCGGGGTGCACGCATTCCAAATATAGACTGGAGAGGGACTTTTTATAAAGCCCTCATTGCGGATCCAGATAGTATCGCAGGGCTTTATTTCGCAGCTTGTGTGCTTCTTTTTTGTCCTCTGGGAGTTGTTCAGAAGAGAGGAATGCAGCAATGGGGTCCATCCAGCTTGGTGCGGATTCTATAACGTTGACATGGATTTCCTCCGAAGGGCCAATACTCGGCTCCGGGACGAAACCTACTTCGATGATCCGTTTGATCTCAGAATTGATGGCGGAGGCTAGGCACGCCAAGGCATCCGCGTGTGTGTTCTGGTCGCATGTTATTTGGTTCAGTTCGTGATGGTCAAATTTTGCCAGCAAGGAATTGGCCGTTTTCATGTAGGCCGTCATACGGTCGTTTCTTACCGCATATTCCTCCTTTAGCTGATTGATTACCAATTTTGAATCACAAAACACAAGCAGACGCCAAGCGCTGAGAAGGTGCGCATTCCGCAGACCGGCTAGAAGGGCTTCGTATTCGGCTTCGTTATTTGATGCTTCGAAGCCAAGCTTGACGGCCTGCTCAATTACTGCGCCGCTACCCCTTTGGTTAGACGATCCATCACAGTATAATTGCCAAATATCCCCGACATAAATTCTCCAGTTCGGCTTTGGTCGAACTTCAGCCTTTAGTTGAACTTTGTCAGGTTTGAGGTTGGCAAGCTCGCCGGTGAATTCGGCAACAAAGTTGGCCAACACTTGCCCCTTGATTGCGGTTTTAGGTAAAAACTGAATGTCGTATTGGCCGAGTTCAAGAGCCCATTTTGAAACACGTCCTGATGCTTTTGCACTCCGTAGTACCGATCGAAGGGGATAATCTGTTAGCACCCCAATTGTATGTCCCTAGAAGTAATGCATCAGTTTTCTTGCCGCCATGACTAGGGCTAAGATGAGTTTTTCCAGCGGAAGGTAGCGTGTTTCGGCGTCAACCATTGCCTTGCTCACATAATACACTGGCCGTTGCTCCCCTTCCTCCTCTTTTAACAGTACGACGCTGACGGCCCTATCGGAAACTGCCAGATATAGAATGAGCGGGTCACCAGCGGCGGGTGTTGTCAAGAGAGGTACTGAGCGGAGGTAGGTCTTGAGTCTGTTGAAGGCTGTTTCGCATTCGGCGGACCATTCAAAAGCCTTACCCTGCCGTAGTATCTGAAAGAATTGTCAGCAGCGATCTGTAGACCGGCTGATGAACCTGTTGAGTGCAGCGGCCATTCCTATCAACTTTTGGACTTCTTTTACTGAACGAGGGGAGCTGAGTTCCAAGATTGCTGTGACTTGCCTCGGTTTGGCTTCAATTCCTCGGTGATTGACGATGTAACCCAGGAATTTGCCAGAGCCGATTCCGAACGCACACTTGGAAGCGTTCAGTTTCATTCTGTATTTGCGTAAGATGCTAAATGTCTTTTCTAGATCGGCTATATGATTCTGTTCTTCTTTGGACTTGACCACCATATCGTCGATGTATACTTCCATAGTGTGGCCGAGTTGCTCTTTGAACATGGCTGTGACCAGTCTTTGATAGGTTGCCCCGGCATTCTTTAGCCCAAAAGGGATAACTTTGTAGCAATAGGTTCCTCTTGGGGTGAGGAATGTAGTTTTGTCCTGGTCATCTGGATGCATGGCGATTTGATGTTAGCCTCTGTAAGCATCGAGGAAGCTCATGCGTTCATGACGTGCCGTCGCATCGACAAGCTGGTCGATTCTGGGTAGAGGAAAACAGTCTTTGGGGCAAGCTTTGTTCAGATCCGTGAAATCGACGCACACTCGCCAAGTCCCATTTTTCTTCTTCACCACCACTGTATTGGAGAGCCACGTAGGGTAAGTGACTTCTCTAATTGCCCCGGCGTCAAGCAGTCTGTCTACCTCCTCAACAAGGGGGCAGTGTGCTCCGCGGCTGACTGTCGGCCTTTTTGAATGATTGGCTTACATTTGGGATCGACATTCATATGGTGCTGTGAAACTGATGGGTCTATTCCCGGCATTTCGTATGGAGTTCACACAAAGACGTCGAGGTTGTTGAGCAAGAAAGAGATCAGCTGCTGCCTGTCGGCCTGATTCAGAGAGACGCCGATCATGAAGAACTTTTCTAGGCTTTCATCGATGTCAACTCGGTCTAAATCTTCCATGGCCTTCTCATTTGGATGTCGCCCATCGTCATCAAGGATCTCCCGATTCGGCACCTCAATGGAGTTTACTTGCAGTTCCTTTGGTGTTCTGGCGGCAAGGAGATAACATGCTTGTGCCGATTTTTGGGATCCACGGATTTGCTCAATGCCATGTTCTGTTGGGAAACGTAGCAGTTGATGATAGGTGCTTGGGACGGCCTGCAAGGTATACAACCACGATCACCCCATGATGAGATTGTACGGCGATGGCAGCCTGACGACCAAGAATTCCACATCCACCGTTCTGGAACTTGCTCGAACGGGTAAGCTGATCTTTCCCAACGGGTATTCTGGATTGGCATTGAAGCCGAATAGTGGATAAGGAGCCGGAGTCAGGTCTGACTCGTTGAATCCGAGTTTGGTGAAGGTTTTATAATACATAACCTCCGAAGTACTGCCCTGGTCGATAAGAACGCGTTCAACGGTGAACCGGTTTACCCGTAGCTCAACAACCAATGGATCGATGTAAGGAAGTGTTACGCCGACCAAATCAGAGTCGTCAAAGGTGATACTTGGCGTTTCTCGGAGCCGCTTTGTTGGCGTGAGTTACTGTTGGGGACCTGGATGTGATTGAGTCGCATGCACGGCCGGGGCTACTGGCAGGCTGTATATCATGTGGACGGTGTCAAGCGGAAATGCATCATTCGAAAGGGCAGGTGTTTTGATCGCACTCCTCCGGACGCATTGTTGGAGGCGTTCGTCCTTTGCCAACTCCTCAAGATGATCTGTTGAGGCATAGCGACCGTCAGTTGCTTGTTGTCGGGCTCGAGATCATCGATCATCTGCCCTCGGGGGTCGCACAGAAGCCTGGCGCACTGTTTGTTTGGATTTTGCTATTGCCGAGGCCAGATCGCGACGAAGGCGTTCGTTCTCAGCGATGATGTTGTCCAACCTCTGTTTGGTTTGCCTAGCTTGTGCCATGGTCGCTTGTATTGTCTTTTGCGTTGGGTTTGAAGATGAGCAGAGGTCCAAGGTAAGTCTTGCTGCGATGGTTTTTGGTTCAAGCGAGTTTGCTGGAGTGAGGTCATCTCTCTGTGTGGTCTCGTTAGTGGCTATCGGAGGATCTTCAGTCACATCTGCCATGGATGTATTTGAGTATTCTCACAGACGGCGCTAGTTGTGGAGAAGTGGTTTGGAAATACTCTTCAAATCCAGGGAGATGCTAGTGATCCTCAGCTAGTCACCTGAAAAGATACAAACACTCCAGTCAGGGGTGCCGGAATTAGCACTCCGACGGACAAATCAGTTCAGACACTCAAGATAGCTTCTTTACTAAGTTAAGTGAAGTGATTCTTACATACCTTTCTAAATATTTGGTTTTTGTATTTATACTTGCTTTTTGGGCCTCGGGGCTTGAGCCTACTTTTATCCCATTCCCCTTTTATTTATTCGGAGCTACTGTCCTCCAGCTATTCGGCCTTCCTAACGTATTCGGCATCCTAGTCACGCAATATGGAGCCGAATAGTATCTGATTTCTGAAGTACGCACCTTTCGACTCTTTTAACTATTCGGCTCCCACAGTCAAGAAAAAAAAGAAAAAAAGAGAGTCTAACAACACATTCCACTTGCAAGTCCACCATAAAAAATATCAATAATAATAATAAAAATTATATGCAAATAGAAATTATAACTCCAATTTGTAAATCATATTATATTAGTCGAACTCAACTCGTATTTTGGAGAGAGCAATTCTATCCAAACACGAAAGAGTTTACTAAGAAAGAAATATTGAATTCTAACTCTGAATTGAGATTAATTAATTCATTTTGCACATGTATCAAGTGATAAATGATAATCCATTTGGAGTAAGAGTTTTTTATTTTTTTTAAAACGTTTGAGAATATATATAAAATGTGTATTGTAATTTTTATTTTTTTAAATATTATTTCATCTTAAATAAATATCTAGTGGGAAATTCATTAGCAAGACACTTTTTTTTATTGTCCGGGTTTAGAAACAAAACTTGATTTGAACAATTGTAAGGTTGGTTTACCAAACTGCTTGTAAATTGGTTTTCGGCCCTTTTTTTTTTTTTTTTCCCTGTTTTTTTTGTTGCCTTTTTTAGGTAATCAACCATGATTCGTAGCTCGAGAGTCTGGCTCGAGTTTGGCTCGAGGGGTCAAAACGACGTCGTTTTGACCCCCTTTTTTTTTTCCTGGTTTTTGTTGCAGAACGAGAAGGGAGAAGAAGGGGAGAAGAAGGGAAGAGAAGGGAGGAGGAGGAGGAGGAGGAGGAGGGAGGGGAGGGGAGGGGGCCATAAAATCGGCTGGAGGAGGAGGAGGGAGGGGGAGGAGGAGGAGGCGGGGCGAGCTGCTGCGAGAGGCGGGGCGACGGCGAGCTTCTGCTTCTGCTTCGACGAGGACGACGACGGAGCGGCGGCGGGGCTGGGGCGACGATCGACGATGGTGGAACGTGACGACGATCGACGATGGCGACGATCCTCTCGCTCTCCCTCTTCTTTCCCTCTGCATCTCTCTTTCTCTCTCTCTCCCTCTTCTTCCTCTCTTCCCTCTTCCTCACAAATTCGAGCCAAATATTCGAGCCAAATATTCGAGCTACCAGTCTTAATTCTTTAGGTAATATTAAATTTAGTAGTTGTTTGACATGTGCTATGTAAATGCAATTTTTGACTTTTTAATAAACAAATAACGAAAAAAAAGATATATGTTTGGGATAACCTTTTGATTTTTTACGAAAAGATATGTAATAAAATATTATAGTAAAATCAAAATGACAAGTTTACCCTTTTGACTTTTTGACTTTTAACTATTTGATTTTTTGGATAGTTGAATTCAAAGGGCAAAATAATAATTTTGCCCTAGTGGCTTCCTCCACAAGCTACTCTTGAATAGTATAGATTTTTTAATTTTTTTAGTAATTTTTTGACTTTTTTAATTTATCCCAAACAAGACCTTAAAAAAAAAAAACAATTAATGGCTTTATAAATTAAATATTTTGTTAATGTGGGCATATGTTAACCGACTTAAAAAATTATACATTCCATATGAAAGTGCATGTAAAAAAGAATTTATAATCTTTTAAAGTCATTTTACTGTGTGTTCTAAGGCCTCGTTTGAGATTAAGTTTTTTTAGTAATTTTTTGACTAAAATATGATGTAAACAAAACTAGTATGTTTGGGATGACTTTTTGATTTTTTACAAAAAGATGTGCAAAAAGTAGAGAAAAAAGGGAATCTTTGACTTTTTGATATAAGTTGTTGGCTTTTATTTATTTAGTAATTTTTTGACTTTTTAACTAAAATCACCACTTGTCAAACGAGATCTAAGAGCATATATTGGTTTTGCTTGGGAAGTGGGTTGACTTTTTGACTTTTTGATTTTTTTGATTATTTTAACCTGGGGCTAAAACGTCTGGTTTGGGAAGGGCTTTTGGTTTTTCTGATTATTTTGTGAGAGAAAAAATATAATAATTATGAGTTGAATGTGATGTTTTGTCTTACTAAATTAAAAAATTTATTTTATATTTTGTGACTAAAATAGTTAAAAAAGCCCCAAGTTAGACTTCCCAAACGAAGTCATTAACAAAAACTCATAAATTAAAAACCCTCATAAGGTAAAAGGATGTTGATATCTAGACAATTGTTGTAAAAAAACAAAAGAAAGAAAAAAGTAAAGAAAGAATTAAAAACCCTAAAACACAGTTCCCAAGCTCGATTTGAAAATCTAAACATAAAAAAGACAATTCGCTTTTCAGTTAAGGAGTGTTTAAGCTTCCTAAAATTGGAATGTCAAGTCTCATCTCTTGTTCTAGTGCTCAATCTTCAAACTCTGATCCTAAGCAAGCACGTAGACATTAGGGGTTGTTTGGAACTACGTAAATAAATATATTTTTTGTCTTTTTACGAAAAGATATGTAAAAAAATAGAAAGGTAATATGACGAAAAAAAAATAAAAAGATAGATTATTTTTAGGTTGCCAAACTTGACCTTGTTGAGAATTGTCTATGATCACATTTATATATTATATTTAGTACACTATTTCATTTGACATAATTATAGTGTAATTTATGGTAAATCAAATACTATTTTTCCATGTAATACAATGATATAAAATGATATTAAAACAAAAAGGTGATATATAGTAGTCCTCTTGCCAAACTATTACACTTGTGTTATTTTACATCTTCAATTATCACCATTACTCTCTTAATTATTAATACTCCCTTCGTCCCAAAATATTAGTCCCTTATTTCATTTTTCATTGTCCCAAAATATTAGTCCTTCTTCAAAAATTAAGTACAAAAATAATATAAATTTCCTATTTTGCCATTCTTTTAAATTAATAAACAATATAAAAAGTACAATTATGACATTGATATTCCCAAAAAATGTACTATCAAAAGGATAATTTTGGAAAATCAACTTTTTTCAAATGCAATAATTGTACTACCAAAAAAAGTTGGATTCCCCAAAAGGGACCATTATTTTGGGACGGAGGGAGTATTTGTTTCCAAACTGTTAATAAAGTTATCATGCAATATTTTTGAAGTTACAAATGACTAAATAAAATTAAAAGGTTTAAATTTTAAGTAATTTTATACATAAATGAATTTTTTATTAGATTTTATTGTCGCTAAGACATAAAGATAATAAGATTCACATTAATAAATATACGTGTGACTCATGCTTTTGCATTTTGTGATTAGAAAATCGATAATAAAAAAATCCATTTATAATCATGGAGAGCATCCCCAATTCCAATATTTTCCACAAATTTGATGCATGCATGGAGAGCCCTTAAGAGGCTAAACTCTAAAAGGCACATGAGATTAACATTTTGGTGCATGATATAATCATTTTTCATATGATATAGTCATTTATAGTTATTATTATTTTTTTAAGATGATATTTATTCTATTAAATAACTTACTTAGACGCTGCATGAGTTGTGAATCTAATCAGATCCAATCCAATTTTAAACTATTGCGATATATAATCAATGAACCAACACCATGTCTAACTTTGTTGGGGGTGCTATAATATTAATGCGTGCGGGAATGCACAATTTTTATTGCTGACCATCTTATCATGTTGTTCTTCACTTATCAAATATGTATTTTTTAATTTAATTTATTTATTAAATATTTGTTTACATCAAATGAATTTTTTAATTTTATTTTTTTATAAATACTTATTTTTTATTTTTTGTGATCAAACAATATAAAATTGTTGACATTATCAAACATCACTTTAATATTTCATGTTTACTCTAAAATTGAACCAAAGTTGGCAAACGTGGTATAAGGTAATGAAAATATAGTATCGTTTAATGAATTATCATTTCTCAATGTAAGTATGAAAATTAAATAAAAATATTTGAAATATATATAAAAAATATTAAAATTCTAACATTATAAAGATTAATTACATTTTACTCCTCAACTATCATTGGGTATCAATTTATCATGAACTAGCCTCTTCAGCTAGCAAAATTATTTTACTTTCCCATTCTAAAAGAGATATATATACCATCTTTGACAATTTCAAGTGTATAAATGTACAATTTCAAAATTAAGAAAGTAAAATAATATTTAGTAATAGTTGAGAGAATAAACTATAATTAACTCTCATTTCAACCTTAATAAGAAAATGTTATATCCACCGAATTTAGTCTCACTCGAATTACTTGAATTTTTACATGCCGGTTGTTCAGCCTATCGTCCAACATGTATTGAGTAACATGTCGGTTGACAAGAGTGATAGCCACAGTTGACAATGGTGACAACTGCGGTTAACAAGAATGACGTCAGTCATCCGCACAGTCATTCGGTTTACATAATTTGGGCAATTCAGTGAATTCAAATTCAATGTATCAATCATTTTTTTGTAATTTTTTTATGATGCTATACTTTTCACATTTCTATATCATATTTATTATCTTATTTATAAATACAATATTGGTGTAATAGATCTACTACTTATATCTTCAATCAAATACTGACAATTAGATTGACACCTCAAATGATAAGATAAGATGGTAAAAATAACTAGTCAGTATATATAATATCATTTCTTTTACTTATGTAAAAATTAATCACAAAAATTAGATAAGCTATGATACAGGCCCTGTTTGGTACAGTTTAATTTCAGCTTATTTCAGCTTTCAACTTAATTTAAGTTATTTTGATGTGTTTGGTTTAGCTTAACAATACAGCTTATAGCTTTTTGTAAGTCAGAAATCAACTTATTCTTTGAGTGGGGCAGGAGAAACTTAATTTATAAGTCAGAAATCAGTTTATGTTCATAGTTGTAAACTATAAGCTGTTAAGGTATAAACTATAAGGACTTTCCCACAACTCTACCAAACAGGGCCACAGAGCTCTAGGTGTAGAGCTCTAAATTGAGTTCTTTACAGTTGGCAGGGATAAAGACAAAAAAAAAAAAAAGAAAGAGACAAATTATAATGGTAAAAACGACAAATTAAAACTCACTCTTTTAAAGTTCTTATTTTAAATGTCTAAAACATTTTTGAAATCAAATATAACCCTAGTTTTGTCTTATTTCTTTCTTATATTTAAAAAAATGAAAATAAAAATTAATATTAGTGTATAAAATTGTCGTTTAGCTTGACCCATTAACCAATACATAACATTCTCGATGATGAGCCGCCCATCATGAAGTGTTTTTGGGAACCCTAAAAATTTACATAAATAAAATATCAAGTCTAATCCTGTTCCAACATTAGGCTTCTTCACAGGGCTACAATGGCCGCCGACAATAATTTTTGCACACTTTTATACGCACACATATATAGATATGAGCAAGTAATTTATAAATAAAAAATATATAAAATGATATCATTGCATTGGGATTTATCATTCAAAATAAAATGTCTATTTAAATGACATTATTCATGTTATTTTTGTGTTGTCGTGTTATTATTTTAATGGGTAATGTTTCTCTTTAATCTATTTTATGGATTAGATGATAGATTGGTGGAGCTCATCACAGATTTCATTTTGATGATATGAACGATTTAATGTGTAAAATTTATCAAATATTTTATTCTTGTAAAAAATTATATTGATCATATATTAATAGGTATTTGATTAGAACATATTTTTGTTAATACTTTTTTTTAAAAAAAAATCATATTTATCATTGACAAAAATATGATTTGATTGAGGGGTTATCAATATCCGATTAATGTGATATTTTGTAGGAATGACATACTTGACAAACTCTACAAATTTAACGGTTCGGATTATCAAGAAATGGGATCTATGGTAAGTCCTACGGGCCCAACAACATTGTTTAATCCATAAAGTAGACTGAAAAGAAGCTCTTCCCTTTTTTAATTAAGTGTTATTTAAATATATATTTTTGTTTCCAAATAACAAATCTTTGAATTGTTTTGAGAAGTAACTATTTTAATTGACTTTAAAATTTTTTTTTCCTTTTACTTGTATACTAGAAACACTTGTTAGCAAAGCTTAAATTTTTTTTATATAAATATGAGCAATGATAAACTTATTATTTTATTGATCATTTATATTTATCGTTTAATAATGTAACACAATTTATAATGCTGGATCACATGCTAAATGCAAATGCTCAATATTTTTATTTAGGATCTTATTAAGGACCGTCTTTAAAAAGAAAAATATTTCATTTACATAATTTCTTCTTTATAAACCCTCTTGAATAATGTGACCAAAAAAATAATTCGTGCTCTTACATTCTTTTTTTCTTTCAAATTTTTTTTTGCCAACCTTATCACGTTGGGTCTTTTGGGAACAATGATAAAAAGTCAATTTTTTTGACTTTTTAACTTTTTTAGTCAAAAAAATCAATTTTTTTATTCAAAACAACCCAATTTTTTGTCAAAAAAGTCATCTAAAAAGTTAAAAAATTAAAAAATCAATTTTTTACCAACTTTTCAAAACACCACGGTATTGGAGGGATTTATGGGAGTGAATTTTGTATGAATATAACATGGCTGTTTTAAAAATAAAAAAAAACATGTTAAAAAAACTTTTAAAAATTATACATTTTCTCATTAGACTTTAATGCAAAACTTTTTGTATAAATATACATATAGACATGTATGTATGGTAATGCAATAATGGTTCATGGAGATTAGTAGTTCAAAAAAAAGCTGATGGAGATTGTGTGCTGGAAAAGTAAATGGAAGACCTAATAATGGTTTCTTGTAAGGCTTTTGTAATTGGCCAAAAAATAAATGTTATTTTAGTGCTTTGATGGTTGCAATGATGTTTGCAGCTGCAGCACTTTGTTTTGCACTCTTCAACTGCCCAAACACACAAACAGAAGGAGAAGAGCGTCCAAGTAACGAAGTTAAAATGGGAAAATCCCAATTATGGTTTTGTCTTTGTTTTTCATGGTTCCCAAAATTACAGCCAGCTACTACTAATATAACGTACTTACACACACTCATCATTACTTACATTAACTACAAGCTACTTCATGCAGACTTTGGACTATGTCTGTTTTATTGGGATTTGCTGGGGGATTGGGATTGTAAGTTAAGTGATACATAGGGATATGAGTATATAGAATGATTGTTATACATAATTTTATCGGTCATGCTGGATAGCTCGAAAGAGCTATTCCCGAATCCCCCTAATTTTTTTTTTTAAAAACAGAGGAGGAGAAAGGAGAGAGGAGGAGGAGGAAGGAGGGGATTGGAGGGGGCCATCAGCAGAGGTGGGGCTGCGACGGCGGGGCTGCGGCGGGGCGGGGCTGGGCTGGGCGACGATCGGCGGCTCTCTCTCCCTCCCTCCCTCCCTCCCTCCCTCCCTCTGCTCTCTCTCTCTCTCTCTCTCTCTCTTCTCTCTTCCCCTCTGCGTTTGAGCCGAAAATGGAAGAAAAAAGAAAAAAAAAAAAAATCTCCAAAACGACGTCGTTTTGGGGATTAGGGGGAGCCAAATTCGAGCTCTCAAACATTATTCTAATTTTATTTGGAGAAATTGCAAATTTTAGAAGATTATAAAAAAATTATAAAAAAATTATCAATTTAATTATTAAAGTAAGTTTTACCACTGAAATGTAATTTATTTTTTTGCCATATATTGAAATGCAATTTGTCCATTTTATTTTGGATAAATTATACTCATTTCTATTAAAATTTAAAGAAAATATAAGAAATTCTATAAATTTAACATAATTACATTGAGTTTTTTTAATATTTTATTTCATATAATACTTGACATTATTTTCATTAAAAATTTGTTAATCGTATTAATAAAACAATGATATTGTAAATTTTTTTTACATAAAATGTGTACGTTACGTTCTATATCTTGGCCTCTTCATACCATATATAAAATGGAGGTCAATATAATTATGTCAAAATTATAAAATTTGTTGTATTTTTTCTAGATCTCAAGGGAGGTCAATGCAATTTACCATTTTTTAATTCATTTGTTGTATAAATTTTGATAAGAATTTGAAAAGAAAAGAAAAAAAAAAAGTATATGAAATGAGTGTAAAACGTAATTATATTTATTTTTTTTTCTTTTTTAAATTTTTATCTAATTTCATAATCCAAATACATTAATTGAACTTAAATGGAACTCCATAATTTTCCGGTGTAGGCCGACGTTGATTATGATCCTAAGGACGGTGCTTTGCACCACACAATAATTTATTAAAAAGAAAAAACAATGTGATCGACACAAGCACAATATTCTTATTCTTTCATTTATTTATTTATTTATTTTTATTCCACCTATCATATGAGTGATTGGCACAATAATGTTAAACTAAGAACCAAGACGAAGTCCCCTAAAATTATTTATTGGAGTTTTGCAATTTTCTTCCCCCAAATCTATCCATGCACAATTGAATTATGGGAAAATTTACCCGTAAGTCCTAGTTTTTGAAACGTTGAACCATTTAGTCCTAAAAGTTTTCTTATGCTCCATTTAGTCCCATTTTTACATCAGTATGATGTAAATGATGTAAATGATCTGATGTTTCATTTTATAATTTCAAAATTTATTGAAATCTGATGAATATTAGATGTTTTTCATCCTATATTTTCAAACATTATTGAAATTTGATGAACATTAGATGTTTAAAATCTAATGTTTGTAACATGACTCTGATGTTATTAACATTGTATCTGATGTTATTAACATTGTAATGGGACCTTTCAGTCTATAAGAAAACTTTTAGGATTAAACAGTGCATAAGTTATTAATTTGGGATTTATTGGTGCATCCCCCTTGATTATGATGCAAACTTGTTAAACGTGTGTTAAAATTAATATTCAATGCATTAAATAATTAAAAAACAAAATAGAAATTTGAAATGATCAAATTTTTGCTTTAAAATTTAATTTTCAGCTATTTAATTAATCTCCAAAAATAAAAATGGAAGAAGTTTGGTGTCGGTTGATTTAGCCTCCGTTTGGCAAGTTGGGTTATGGGCTTTTTTGGATATTTTAGTCACAAAAGATAAAATAGGCTATTTTAGTCACAAAAAATAAAACATCACATCCAACCCATAATCATTACACTCTTCTCTCACAAAAAAACCAAAAAGCCAAAAAGCCCTTCCCAAATCAAGCTTTTTAGCCCAGGCTAAAATAGCCAAAAAAGTTAAAAAGTCAAAAAGCTAACCCACTTCCCAAACCAACCCTTAACTGATAAGGAAAAAAAAAAAAATCATTCTTTTAAGAGAACCCCTTGTTTGGTAAGTGTTCAATTTAAAAAAAAAAAAAAAAAAAAAAATTCAAACATTTTAGTAAAAGATTAATAGTTTAGAAGATTAAAAAAAAATCACTAAAGAAAAAAAATTAAAAGCCCACTTGAACTATGCCAATAACAAAAAATAACTATTTTAGTATTTGACAAACCCATAACTTTTTTTAGCAACAATTTTATCTTAAAATATATATATATTTTTTTAAAAGCATAAACAAAACAAAAAGATATTTAATAATATTTGTCAAACTGAACTTTAGTACCACATATTTCTCTCTCGTAATAATGTAAGACCAAAATACCTATGAAAAAGAAATTCATGATACCAACACTTTTGCTATGTGACATTAGCAACATCTGCAGAAAAATTTCTCACTATTATTATTTATCATTTGCATAACCCAAAGTTTGAAAACCAAAAGTCATAAAACTCGTCAATTTTGAAATTAAATGCAAATCATAAACACACCCTATGTTACAATGTTGGAGGACAATATTTTATAACTTTTCACACTATGCCATCACATTTGGTTCATACATATTGTGGTAGGGATATGCTAACATACCTAACACCTTTGTCAAAATTAATGGTGGTTTGTGGACCCTTTGGCTAAGCTGTTTCATTTATTTTAAAAAAAAAAAAAATTAAAAAAACTATAAAAAAAAAATTAATTGAAATGTGGCCATTGGTCTCCAAAGGGGTCTGTATCACTCCCAACATGAGGTTGCATTGGAGGAGACAATGCCCAACCATCTCTCTTTTATTCTTTTTGGTTTTAATTATTTTTTTTCCTTTTTATCTAGCTAATTAATTATTGTCAACTTTATACAGCTATAATTTTACAACCACCTGAGAAAAATTAGACAAAGAAAGGTAGGCTTCATTATATTGTCTGTGGTTCCTAAAGAGAGAAAAAAACAAAACAAAAAAACAAAAAGAAGCACCATTTTTATAAATAAATAAAAAAATCAATATTCTCTATTATATTCTCTCTAAATGATATATATGTAATAGACAAGTTTATATACAAATGAAATAAGGTAGGCTCCAATCAAAACGGGATTTTAATAGAACCCTCATACATATTTAAGAGAGAATAAGGCACTGGACGGATTTCAAAGAAATATTTAACAAGTAAATAAAAATCATCCTATACATTATTCTTCCTAAAGAATGTATAAAGGGAGAATGAGCCACTCGCAAAAACATAATAGAATTAAGTTAAAATGGGATTTTAGCAGAAGCCTCTTGCATTGAGTTGCCTGTAGAGAATGAATTTCAATTAGTTTTATTTTTCTAGCACATATAATTGTTTGTTGGGCCTTTACAAGGTGAGAAAATATTAAAATAAAAACTTTGTTCTAGTATTGGTTTTCAGAAGGATACACTGAGATCACATTTACGTAGGATTGATTGTAAGGACCTATATGATCAGTGGTATGACATTGGCACCTAGTGGAACCAAGTCATATGTGTGTGGAAAACAAAGGCTCCAACAAGAACAAAATCACTTTCTCTCCAAAAAAAGAGACAAGAAGAACAAAACAAAAACAAAAACAAAAATAGAAGGACTAGATGCTAATGCTTGTGGACAAATAGTAGTAGACAAGTGGGTGAAAATGGAGAAGAGAGGTGATGTTTAAGTTTTGTTATCTACAAAACAAAGCAATGAAACAAAAGAGTGAGAGGTGGTGTTCTTTTCCCTTTTTTTTTTTCAAGGTTGGAGACGTTGTGAATTTTTTTTTTAATTTTTAATTTTTAATTTTTTTTTGGTAAAGGTTTTATTTTATTTTTGAGGTGGTCATTGTAGTCAATTGATCATGAATGTAACATAAATGTTATGTACTAATTTTTTTTTAAAGAGTTTGAATTTATGATGTAGGTTTAAATTGATATAGTGTGGTTTGTTCCATAATAATATGATTGACACATTATGAATTTTGAGTATTTTTTGATTTTTTTTTTTAGTATTTAGTATGGTGTTTTAGAGTTTTTTTTATATTATTATTAGGATTTAGTGCATTCCTAAAAAAAATCAAATTATTTATCAATCAATTTCAAACTTTATGGTGTATCTAGAGGGAGAAGAATTGTAGTGCAAGTCAAATTACAGGTGGGACTACTAGGGTTGGCACGACCTTTTGGTTTTCTCTGGACCATGTTCAGCCCATGGCCCATATACAACTGCCAACCGCGTCTTGAGAGTCTCGAAGTGATACAGAGATGAGAGACCAAAAAAAATAAAAATTTGATTACGAGAAACTGAGAATTAATTATTTTAGTTAATTTTTTTGATTTTTTTTTATAAAAAAGACATATAGGAAAATAAAAAATAATAATAATTTATTTTTTGATAGTGATTTTTTTGACTATTTTAATATGTTTCTAAACCTATAAAGATTTTTTAGTATGTTCCCAAAATAATAATAATTTATAATTATAAGGATTTTTGAAGCACCCATGTTAATTCTTTGTTTAGCTTTAATTTTAGAATCAATTTTCTGAAACAGTTTTGAAAAAATAAAAATTAAATTGACAAAAATAAACATTGATAATATATTTTTAAATTTCAAAAATTATTCTAAACTATATGGAATAATAAATGTTTTACTAAGTTAGTTATATATATATATATATTTCCAAAAATTTGACATAGTTAACTAAAGTAAAATTTGATCAATTTCAACTTTCAAAAAAATAAAAATCCAAAAGTAGTTAAAACAGGTGTAGTAATAATATTTTATAAACAATCCATACATTTAGAAAATAACATTCCATTATTTTCAAATATTTAACCATTTCAATTGACTTCTAATATTTTTCAAGAAAACTCTATTTTTGCACTATCAATATTATAAGAGTTAAAATTATTTAAAAATTAGAACTATCTTTGCTTGCTTGTCCTTATGGCCGACCTGAATCCTACAACATTCAAGTGTGACACCTACCATGCTTCTTACAAACATTGAGTTAAATGGTGAATTAAAAACCCTAATTTGTTTTTCCACAATGATATTATGACTATGGAAAATTTTGCTTCTATATGTTCCTTAGGTTGATAGCTTTGAAACAGCTTGTACAACTATGAAAGAGACTCACCTCAAAATATGCAAATTCCTTTTCTTTCTAATCACATCCATCCATCCAAGAAACAAGCAAAGCAAGCATGCACACAAACATAGTAAAAATGACATGAGTTCAAATGCAATCTTTATTTGTACTACATTAGACCCACTTTGCACTTGTTCAATTTCAATACTACCTATTTATCTATCTGTTTTCATTAAGATTATTATTTTTTAACATATTTTTTAGTATTTGTTAACAATTCTTTAAATAATTATATAATTTTTATCATATGTTTTCTTACAAAATTTATAATTATTACACGCTTCTTAATAAGTATTTTTACCAAAGTCAATAACAAAATGCAAAAACCAAAATACCCTTGGAAGTCCAATAGCCATATTTCAAGTGACGAATTTTCACTTTTAAAACTCGTAGAAATAAATTGCAAAGGACCATTCTCTCTTTCCTTTTCTTTTTTTAAAATTTAATTTTTTTATTCACCATCACTCATTTTCTTGCCATGATATCTCTTGGGTAGTGAGTAATGCATTGATTGTGCTTTTGTTTTTATTTTTCATATTTTTGAGATTAAAAATATTGAGAAAATCGAAAACACTTTTTGTGCAAAAATAATTTTTGGATATAATTTTTTAGTATTTTTTTTTTTAAAGATATTGTTTTTAGAAATTTTTTTTTTCAAAAACATTTTTTGAAAAAAGTTTAGTGAACAAATTCTCTGTGTTTTTCAGATAACAAAGCATAACGGCAAAAACATACAGACAAAAATGGAACCAAATTGTAACCATAATACACATCTTTTTGGTTTTGTTTTCATTTTCTTTGTTGTCATTTTACATATTTTAACATTTAAAAGTTTGGAAACACCCAACTTTGTGCTGAAAAAATTCAAAACAAATTAAAATAAATCAATGTTCCATAAACAATTGGTTGTTTTCAACAAATTTTTTTCTTGAAAATAATTTTTAAAAATAGTTCACCAAACAAATTTACAAAAATAAATAAATAAATAAGAAAACAAAAACACAATCACACAAATAGAACTGTGCAAAATACTGCTCAATCTGTTAAAACCACACCGATTCGCATCAATTCGCACCGTTCAATCTATTAAATTTTAAATTTTATAATCCGCCTTCGAAATTGTTCTGCTCCACTATATTTTTTAACCTCTAATAAAATATCAAAGTAAAAATGAGTGAGAAAGATTCAAGATAATTTGTTAGAAATTAATAGTTATATATATGAAAAATATTATGTAAAATTAATTTGCATTATATATATGAAAAATATTATGCAAATTAGTATTATATATTATGCAAAATGTTTGATAATTGGTTATAATATTTTTCAATCTGCCAATCCGTCCAAAACTGTCTAAACCACGATTTGCCAATCTGCTATTCGATTTATAATTTTACTCTAAAACCACTCGAACCGCACAGTGCACAACCCTATACCCAAATGAACATGTTTGGTTACATCAAGAAAAGAAAATTTTGGCAATTTGTCATTAGAATAAAGGTGGGGGGCAGTTGAGACATAAAAACAGAAGGTAGCATATGCATGAGGTTTCAGTGCATGGCATACAAGACATGAGGACGTGTTCCACCCACCATTTGAAACGATTGCTCTCTCTCTCTCTCTCTCTCATATGTTGGAGGGTTGCAATAATAATTTCCCTTTTTGAGTTGTCTATTATATATATATATATATATATAAGGTTTTGACAAATTATTTTCTGAGTTGCTCCAAATTTGGTGGGGTTTTAGAATTAATCAAACCTCTCAAATGTGTGATTGAGCTCATTTTATCAACTTCCATCATTGTGGTCCTTGCAAGTTGCATATATGTTCAACTATGTATATTTAATTGAAAGCATATGTAGATATATATATATATACACACACTGTCTTGAGTTGAAAGACTAGTTGAAGGGATGGACCATATAGTTTTCAGAAAAAGAGGGGAAACTCGCTTCCTCGAAAACTCTCATGAAGTTTTATGTGAAATTGTCAAAAATGTTTTGTAGATGTTTCTTATACTCTAGCACAACACAATATACAGAATGGGCTGGGCTTCCCTCCAGTGGAATGGAGAGTATTGTTAGGCCCGTGGTGGGCCCGCTACGGGTCCCGTTTTGATAATCTGAATTGTTCAATGTGTAGAACTCGTCGAGTACTATATACTTGTAAAAAAAATCACATTGATCGGATATCGATAGCTATCTTATCGGATCAGATTTCTGTCAATCGTTTATTTTTTCACCGTCCATTTTTTTAATACCAAATTGATTTGATCACAAAGCTATCGATATCCGATCAACGTAATTTTTTACAGGCATATAGTACTCGACGAGTTCTACACATTGAATAGTTCAGATTATCGAAACGAAATTCGTATTGAACCCTCATGGGTCCAACAATACCCTCCAGTCCGATCACGGACCGGAGGGAAGCCAGCCCCATAAAGAATCTTGTCAAAAACTCTTGAAAAATTATATGGAATCTCTTTCTTGGAAAACTTTTTTAATAAGTTTTTTAAGTATTCAATAGCATTAGTACTTGCATTGATTAAGAAAATATTCTAATATTTTTTTTAAAAATAAATATTGTATTTAATCTTATATCACCTCGTATTTTCTGTTTCCTAAAATATTTTTGGATCACGTTTCATGTGTTTTTTTTTTTTTTGGATACAATCACATTTCATGTTTATGGAGTGGACAATGGACATTGGTACCCAATGTTCACATCTATTGGCCCATTACGACTTCTAAACTCAAGGCCTAATGCCCAATTTGTGAACCCATTAGTTAATTGGACTACCAGTATGAGCTTGGGCTTATGCTGTTGGGTTTTGTGGCATACGCCCAACCCAATTACAGACCATTCTTTTGGGCTTTCATCCTATTTACTAACTTTTTTATTTTTTATTTTTTTTGTAGAAACAGTAACAGTCACCATTGCATTAAAACATTAAGTAGGAAGTTATTTACAGACCAAATCAAGTCATGCGCTGGCTTAATCATTGTTCGACTAACTTTTTTTTTTTTTGTTGGGTAAAATGAAGGCCGGAGCCAAGCAAACTAAAAAACAGAATTCGAAGATCCCATGAGCTGGGTATCTTGCCAGAGGAACTCGGCAACCGAGGCGGCGCACTTCTAAGAATCTGGTTACAAGGACGAGTAGACAATGCCATTTTCGCAAAGAAAAAAACTTGCTACAAGACCATATATCAAAAAGGTCAGGTTTTATGACACAACACATCCACCGAAACCTGAGAGTCAGTATATATTGCAATGCTGGTCATTGAAGCAACTATTCACTCAATATATTTCAGAACACAAAAATCAATCACAGCACTCACCTAATAAATTTTTTAGTCCTATCAACAAATTTGATAAAAGTTTGTTCATTCAAATATACCATTGTGTTTAGTTTCTGTATTCATAGCAAAATCACTACTTACTAATATATATACATACACACATAAATAGATATAAAACCTGTGTTTGGGAAGGGCTCTCAGGCTCTTTGAGCCACTAAATGCCAAAAGAGGCTCAAAGAGCCACTAAAAAACAAAAGCCAAAATCTTACTAGGCAAGTTCCAACGCCAAGCTCAATTTACAGAACTACCCCTCATCAAAGAGGGGCATGCGGCAGCACCCAAAAAAAAAAAAAAAAAAATTCCCAAAAAACACATTTATTACGTGAGTGGTTACGGTTTGAGTGTAGAGTTGTGAAAGTAGTGTGGAGTTTCAAGTTATGTGTTTGGTTATGAGTTTTAAAAATAATTTATTACGTGAGTTTTATTTTATGTGTTTGGTTATGATTTGAGTGTAGAGTTGTGAAAGTAATATGGAGTTTCAAGTTATGTGTTTGGTTATGAGTTTTAAAAATAATTTATTACGTGAGTTTTATTTTATGTGTTTGGTAGAGTTGTGAAAATAATATGGAGTTTCAAGTTATGTGTTTGGTTATGAGTTTTAAAAATAATTTATTACGTGAGTTTTATTTTATGTGTTTGGTTATGATTTGAGTGTAGAGTTGTGAAAGTAGTATGGAGTTTTAAGTTATGTGTTTGGTTATGAGTTTTAAAAATAATTTATTACTTGAGTTTTATTTTATGTGTTTGGTTACGATTTGAGTGTAGAATTCTTTTTAAATTTAAAATATTAACATTTTAAACTATTTAAATTGTTTGAATATTTAAATTATTTAAATTTCTTTGTTAAAATAAATTTTTTAATATTTAAATTATTTAAATTTTTACGATTTAAAATTTTTGAATATTTATTTTAATTTTTTACTATTGAAAGAATTTTTAGATTATTTACATTATTTAAATACTTAAACTAAAATTAAAATAAATATAAAAATTAAAACGCAGATTAAAATAAACATAAAAATAAATATTTAAAATTAAATTATTTAAAATAAAAAAAACGTAAATTAATAACATTAATAACATTTTAAAATAATTTACAAAAAAAAAATAATAACATTTTAAATTAATAAAAACGACAAAAACGTAAATTACAAATAAAAAAAAGAAAATTTACCCATAAGTCCTAGTTTTTGAAACGTTGAACCATTTAGTCCTAAAAGTTTTCTTATGCTTCATTTAGACCCCGTTTGGGGACTAACTAAATTAGCCAATTAGCCAAAAAGTTACTAAATTAGCCAAAAAGCCAACCACTCATACCAAAAAGTCAAAGATTCTCTTTTCTCTCTATTTTTTGCACATCTTTTCGTAATTAGCCAAAAAGTCATCCCAAACATGCAAGTTTTTTTTACCTACCTTTTTAGCCAAATAGCTAAAAAGTTACTAAATTAGCCTGTTCCCAAACGAGGCCTTAGTCCCATTTTTACATCAGCATGATGTAAATGATGTAAATGATCTGATGTTTCATTCTATAATTTCAAAATTTATTGAAATCTGATGAACATTAGATGTTTTTCATCCTATATTTTCAAACATTATTGAAATTTGATGAACATTAGATGTTTGAAATCTAATGTTTGTAACATGACTCTGATGTTATTAACATTGTATCTGATGTTATTAACATTGTAATGGGACCTTTCAGTCTATAAGAAAACTTTTAGGACTAAACAGTGCATAAGTTATTAATTTGGGATTTATTGGTGCATCCCCCATAAAAAAACGACAAAACCGTAAATTAGTAATTAATAAAAAAAAATTACAAATAAAAAAAAATTTATTAAGCCAAAAATAAATCCAAAATAAAATAAAATAAACAAAAAGATAAATTTTTTCCGAAAATAAGCCAAAATAAAAAAATTAAATAAAGTATAAAAAAATTAAATAAACAAAAACATAATTTTTTTAAAAAAAAAGTTAAGCAAAACATGCCAAATCCAAAATAAAAAAATATATATATTTTACCAAAATAAGCCAAAATAAAACCCAAAGTAATAAAATAATAAATTTTTAAAAAATACGCCAAATCCAAAAAAAAAAAAATTATTTTACCAAAATAAGCCAAAATAAAACCCAAAATAATAAAATAAAAAATAATAAAATTTCAACAAAATACAAAAAACGTAAATTTGCCAAATCAAAACCAAAAAAAAAAATTTTTAATAAAAATTAAGCAAAAAACGCCACATCCAAACCCAAAATTAAAATAAATAAATAAATAAAAAAATTAAGCAAAATATGGGAAATCCAAACCCAAAATAAAAATCAAAATAAAAAACAAAAGCAAAAAAGGGCAGTTTGGTAATTTATCAGGATGACACCTCACCAAAAAGCCAAAAAGCCAAAAAAGTTAAAAAGTCCTTCCCAAATCAGGTTTTTGAGCCCAGGCTCATATAGCCAAAAAAGTCAAAAAGCCAACCCACTTCCCAAACGGAGGCAAAGTGGAACGAGCACAGGTTAAATTCAAGTTGACGTGTCAACTGTTCATTTGATGTCCATAAAAACCCTTCTAATAAATTTTGCACTTCTAAATAAAGGGCCTGAGGGAGTTAGGGGAGTTTTGTCATTGTGACACATTCATTACAATCCATCCAATTTTGTCACTGTAATCACATTGGGATATCCCACAGCTGAAAAGTAATCCCTCTTTTTAATCTAGGTTTTGCTAACCTGTAGATTCTGAGTAACATTCCCTAAACTTGTGCAATGTGTCTCATAATATGTTTTGTGCTAGATAAAAGACACGATAGTTAAAACGATTGTGCTACCGTCCATGACCTATCACATGATCCACGCAATTTCCTGGCATTGAGCCAGGGTCGGCAGTACGAGTTGCAAAACCATATCCTACAACTAACAACACCTACTTGCAGTTGGCTACACAAATTCATTTATTCCACATTCCCTGTTGGTTGTATTTGAAGTCATATCCTAGTTAACTTTAAGACAATCATATATTTCTTATCAACTTAATTCATGTTCTCTTTGGCCTTCCTCTATTTCTTTTACTACCCTTCCTTCACATGTATTAAATCGCTTCTTAATTGGTCTCACTTTCTCATATTTTGTTTTCAGTTGATCTCTCCCTAATAGATATATTTATTATTATTTTTCCTTCTAATACACGCTACTTATCCACATCAACATTTTCATTTAAGATATACTCATTTTTTTTGACATGTTTCTTGACTGACAACATTCAACAAAGCAGGTCTTATTACAATCATATCAAAAAATTTCCTTCAATTTAATAGAAATATTATGATCACTTACACTTCTTCATTCATCCTTCCTTCCCTAATTTTATGGTCCATATCTTTCTCAATCTCTCTATATTTATGAATAATTGACCAAAGCGATCAAAAACGGTACTCCTTGCCCATAAGCTTTTACTCTATCTTCCTTTTTGTATATAGTTTTGCTGAGTTAATCCCCATATATTATGTGTGGTCCTACTTAACTTGAAACCTTTAAATTTTAAAGTATCTCTCCAAAATTCTAACTTATAGTTTACTCATGTTCACAACTAATAAACTAATAGTAACCTTATAGTTTAGTTTATAGTTTACGACTAATCCTAAACCTAATTTCTCATTGTTATTCTAAGTCCTTAAAGTCATGCATCATCTGTTAACAGTAAAAGTCTATCCTTCAGCATAATACCTTTATTGAAGTCACTTATCAAAATAATAATAGCAATACTAATAGTAATTCCTCTGCTGAACTCATTTGGTTTTACAACAGCCAGCAATGTTTCATTGCAAGGGAAGATAAAAACCTAGACTACACTTGCTTAATTCTTAATTATATAGGTATCATTTCTCATACCCATTGTCAAAATATAAACAGAGTGCCGCAAACAACAAATAAAGCTACAGTGTGCATGGCACATACAAAAGGATTATAGGTTCATGAACTAAGGATCTATTACAAACTAATGAACCAATCTGTTTGCAATATATGGAATTAACCAACAGCATTAGCACTTTTTGGTACATACCACCAGGGAGCACCGCAAGAAATAGCAAGATCATTGAAGTTTCCATGAATACCTTTCCCTCCCACCTCTCTCTATCATATAAGATTTTGTCTATGTATACATATCCATATGCAAATATATAACCCTTATGTGTAACATGTGTAGTTGTGTGGAAGTATATTATATGTATTGTAATGTAATTTAGTGCATTCAACTTCAACTGATATATGTAAAACAGAAATCGATATATGAATGTGAATATGTTTGGTTTGGTTGTTATATTTTCTTGATCAAAGAAACTGTTTCATTTGTCTCATTTTCTTCGTTGCATATAGTTTGTGTTTTGTTGTCTTCCATTTTCTTTCTTGTCTCTTGTTGTTTGGTGATGAGTATCTATAATTTGTTGAACATCTGAGTGGAACAGTAGTTCCAACCCTATTATGCACCATTTATATTCTGAATTCTAAAGAGAAAAAATGCAACAAATGCAATTCCATATATCATAAATTCAATTCAATTGATCCAAAGTAGTTGAATTTCTACTACAACAGGATCCACCTACAAAAGCCATTCAATTCAATCAAACTACAGAAAAGAAAACAAACCCTATTTTCAGTTAACGAGGAGCCTTCTTCTTTCCAGCAATTGCAACCCGCTTGCCCTTCAAAGTCCGGCAATTGTTCTTCGTGCGCTGTCCTCTGCATGGCAGCCCCTGAATGTGCCTCACCCCTCTGTAGCATTGAATCTCCTTCAACCGCCTAATGTTAGAGCATCTCCAACCCATCCTTCATATCTTCAAATATGAAGGATGGTCTCCTCCAACCGACCCTCTAAACTCATCTTCATTTGGGAGGAGCATGAGTTCATCCTTCATATTTGAAGGGAGGATGAAAAAATGAAGGCACCTTCAAAACACTATTCACTTTTGTATTTCTTATTATATTGCAAATAACTTTTAATTTGTAAATTTAATTTTATAAAATTGACATTATTAAAAAGTATAAAATCATACCTTTAAAATGAGTATAATATTAAATATATTTTACAAAAATTTTAAAATTAAATATTTATTAATGAATAAAAATTACTTTTTGAATAGAGTTTGAATGAAGGAAATGAAGGATTGTGGTTGGAGTTTGAATGAATAGTGACTTCCTCTATATTTACTTTTTGAATAAAAAAAATTACTTTCATCCTCTTAGGGAGAGTATTGCATTGGAGATGCTCTTAAGCGCATTGAACCGCCTCTGGAACACCAAAACCACATCAATATTATAAACATCTTTTTCTATTATATAAAGGTTTAATTTCACTTTTATCTTCTAAACTATTAATTTATCTATTTAATCACTAAAAATTCTGATTTCAGTTCATGTAGTCCAACTCATAACAGTTTGAAACTTTATTTTTTTTATTTTTTATTTTCAAGAATGTTCATATTGTTATCTGCTAATGACTACTAACATTTTGCAAATTCAACCTCTCTTCCTCATTCATCAAATTACCAAAAAATTCATTAAATCACTAAAAAAATTTAGATGTAAATTTGCCAAACAATGGAGTTTAATATATGTATAAAGGAAGGGGCTTAGAGAGAGAGAGAGATAGATTACGAGATCGCCTTCGACCATGTACTTGGAGACTTGGTCACGGAGGGAGATGAGTTCTTCTTCAGATAAGTCTTTCGTGAGTTTGTTGTCCATGCTGAGGTCAACAAGGATTTGGCGAGAAGTGGTACGGCCGATTCCATGGATGTAGCGGAGAGAGCACTCAATTCTCTTGTTGTTCGGAATCTCTACGCCTCCTACACGGACGCATTTGATGCTTAAACCACCGAACTGCAACCAAGCAATCAACAGAAGAAACTGATATCAAAACGAATTCAAAGACTGAAACCTAACCTAAAGCCCTGTTTGGTTGCTGAGAAAAAGAAGGAACAGAAAAGAAAATAAAGGAATTAACCTTGTGTTGGCTACATATTTTGTAAAACCAAATCATAGTTTGACACGTGGCAGAATAAGGGTATTATGGGAAGATAATTCAAGTCTTCGATCCTGATCGAACACGTGGCATTGAACATTGGTACTTACATGATCTGAGTAGCACTGGATCAGTAAGGAGATACAAAGTGACGTGGCTCCAACAGTTACTCAATATTCAAATTCAAATACAGGAGGGAAGCTCAACTGCAAGAGATGGTATAGTGGGGCTACTTCTAAGGCAGCATGATCATCGATCATGGAGGAGTAGTTCGACGGTTCGAAGTGAAGTTCGAAGGTCATCTTTGACAAGTATAAATAGCAGGGAAGCCCTCAGAAAAGACCCCCAGACTCAGATCATACAAACCAGTCTTTATTTCATATTTTCCTTTCCAGTCTTACAATACCTGCACTTTAAATACCTGCACTTTAATACCAGCACTGCACTTCGATTCATAGGAGTAGTTTCAAGTAGACTCAAGTAGACTGTTGCTGTAAACCTCTTCGAGGCTGAGTTTGAATTATTGTAAGTGTTCATTTTAATGAAATACTTCGATTGTTCTTCACATTAACTGTTATTTCTCTTAAATTCTCCTAAGTCAAGCCACCAGTAAAAGTCCTCTTCATTGAGGCTGAAAGAACTAAAACACAATCGTCTGATAATTGGTTGGCAATTATAATTTCTGTAAGGACTGATTGATCCTTGCTGGCACGCTCGCATTTACAAAATTACCCTTCGAAAAGCCAAAAAGCCAACATATATTTTTGGCACGCCCGGTGGGACTTGTTAAAAAATGGCTAGACGAAGACGACAAGGAGAAAATGAACGCCTGGAAGAAGGCGTAGAAGGAGAGGTAGAGATACCTAATCCAGAGGAGAATGTGGTAACACATCCTGTGGAGACTCCTATGCTATCAGAACCTTTGGTCGAACAGACCAGTACTTCTGGACAAGAACCACATGTTCATAATATTGGACGAAACCAAGGAATTGGACCATCCACCGTTCCATCTACCCAGCCAACAAACCCATGGGATGGCTTGGTAGATGCTATGGGACAACAACTAATGAACACAATGGAAAGGTGGGCAACATCCTTCTTGGATCGAATGAATAACCACCAACCAACAAATACAAGACACACAGAGGAAATTTTAAATGTCCCTCAGCAAAGATTGGCTAGAGAAAAACAGCCTATGCAAGTTAATGGACAATTTAATGGTCAGACTAGTACTCAGAACTATGAAAGACCATCGCCTCAGTCTTGGTATGAACCCATTTCAAGGCCTGTAGTAGGCCAAAATGCCCCAGTACTTAACAGTGAAGCCACACAAGTTGGTGGATCTGGCCAAGTACAAGAAACTGGCATAAGAATGGTTACAAATCCCATGTTCGAAGCCATACCTGGCACTAGGGGGTATAATAACCCTTATTCGAATTTATACCCGGGGGTTGGAGGGTTTTCCCACAAATGGGAGGGACGCAACGTCTGTCCCAGCACCTTTCGCAGGCCCTTTCGCAGGACAGGCTCAAAGGGGTTACCCATTTCCCCAACAGCAACCTGCACCACAGGGGCAACCAGTCCCAAATATACCACCTTTTGGACCAAGAGGACCACAGGCGCAGGTTTGTCCACCAACCCTGTGTTTGTCCCTCCAGTAGTGGCTCAGCAAGCCCAAAATATGGTCCCTAGGGACCAAATTGCTGACATTGTTAGGGAGATGTGTGGACCGATGGCTCGGGGGGTCCAGACTCCTGTATACAGAAAACCATACCCAGAGTGGGTAGATAGGGTACATGAATACCCAAGAGGATTCAGAATACCAGACTTTACCCTATTCTATGGAACTGGAAATCAATCGACAGTAGAGCATATAGCCAGATTCGCTGCTCAATGTGGTGAATTCACTAATCATGATTACATAAAACTGAGATTGTTTCCAAACTCTTTAACTGGGGGAGCATTTGTATGGTATATCAACCTTACACCTGGCTCCATTCAAAATTGGCAACAAATGGAAGAGGCATTTCATGCCCAATTCTTCCAATCAGAGCCAGAGGTGTCCATGGCAGACTTGGCAAGATTGAGTCAAAGGCCTGAAGAAAAGGCTACTCAGTTCATTGCCAGATTTAAAAGGGCTCGAAATAAATGTAGAGTCATCCTTCCAGAGCCAGAATTTGTAAGATTGGCTCAAAACGGTTTAGAGTTCAGGCTTCGAAAGAAGTTTGATTCAACTGAATTCAGGGATTTGGTCGAACTAACCTATAAGGTGTCTCGATATGAAGCATTACTAGAAGAAGAACAAGATCGAAACAATGCTTCGTATAAGACCTACTATAGAGATCCCAATTATGAAATCGATGCAGCAGAGATTGTGGGCAAAGAACCCGTAATCTGTGAAGCATTAATTCATAAGGACACAACCATCGACCAGCAATTTAAAAAGAAAGACTTTCACAGAAAGTACTCTTTCGACTTAACAAAAGCAGATGACATTTTTGATCATTTGCTTGCAGCTAATTTCCTTAAGTTACCAAAAGGGGTAAAACTGCCATCTCTTGATGAACTTAAAGGAAAAGCATACTGTAAATGGCATAATTCTTGGTCTCACTCGACTAAAAACTGCATTGTTTTTCGAGACAGGATCCAAGAGCAAATCCGGAAAGGAAGTCTAAAGTTCCCAGCCAAAACAGAGAAAGCTATGGGAATTGACAGTAACCCGTTTCCAGAAGTTGGAGAAAGCGCGGCTAATGTGGTTGTACCAAACTTTCAGAATCTATCTCTGCAGGAATTGGAAGAGGTCAATGTGCAAATGCATATTGCCAACCAGACAACTGCCAAGAAGGAGACTAGAAACCCGCCAGTTGTTGGACGAGGTTTCTCACATCAGAAGGAAAACTCTGATGAAGAAGTACTGGATGACGATTCCTTGGAAGCAGCTGTAATGCAGAGGATGTGTCCTAGATGCAGACTAAGCTACAAATGGCTGAAGGGGCTTCCAATTGATGGGAAGCAATACTATAGGGATGTTCAGAGACGCCCTAAGTCAACCAATGCTTACAACAAAAGGCCGTATCGGCTAGTGATAGGCAGCGACCTTTAGTGGTTGAGCCTGCAGTAGACAGAATGCGTGATAAAGGCAAAGGCCCTTGCATGAATCCAGGCCACCTAACTACTACAGAATGGAGAGTAGCCATTCCGAAAGAAGATTGGAGAGAAGTTCAGGTTATGGGACTAAAGCCAAAGATTGGCTCCCCAGACCAACCTCACACAGAACAGAAAATGGCCACCTCCATCAAAGGCCAGAATCAAGCTCAAGGCATGCGATCAAAACCAAGCACTTACCTCCACGGCCAGTTTCGAAGATGGCTTCGAAGGTGGAAAACGGTGATTCGACATCGGAATCAGTAAGCTCTTGGGTGCCTGGAGTTCCAGATTGGTTTGTAATGCAAAACAAACCTAGGGAATTGTTTGCCAGAAGAGAAGTTGGAATCACAGGAAGGATGGTCAAACCTCCTTTGGTGGCTCCGAACAACTGGGTATTGCTGAAACACCCGAAGACAAAGGAACCAAACATGGTTCCAGTTATCTCCAGATCACAGAGGAGGAAGATTCAGCGTAGGTACACCCAGTACCGCAAGATCTGAAAGAAGGTGGAGAGAGTTCTTCACAGGACAAGACAGAAGAAAAGAAAATTTCGAAGTCAGACCATGCTCCAAAACCAACTTTACAAAGTAAGGTGGTTTGTAGCAGAGAACAATTGGCCAAGTTCATTCTGAATTAAGGGCCAGTGAGAAGTCTAGTTTGGCAGGGCTGGAGAAGGCTCTGATGGAAAGTGACAGTGAAACGGAAGAAGAGATTGGCATGAGCCAAGAGAAGGAAATGGCAGAAGGAATGTTCGAAGCCTTCATGGCTGAACAAGTATTCTTGACTGAAGAACCAGTTGAGAAGGATCCTTCGAAGTTATCAGTTGTCAATGAAATACCAGAATGCAGCATGGAGGATGCTGCTGAAGACACTGAGCAAATTAGCCAAGAGGGAAGAAGGTACAGCCAGCTATCCAGTTCGGCTCATTTCCCCCTGTATCAGTTAACATGGTACACATACTACCCCATGAATTCCAAGCTGAAAATGAGGATCAAAGTGACCAAGACATGGATCCAATTCCTGTCTCTAGCGAGGAGTCACAAGTGAGTATGGTACAGGATGCTCCTGAAATGGCTACTCCAATGGAAACTGAGTGTGAAAGCGAGGAAGAGGTGAGCATCAACCTCTCATATCCTTTTGAATACCCCTCAAATTCCATGACCCAACATGTTAAGCCTTTGTACATCAAGGCTTTCTTTGATGGGATACAGCTAAACCGAGTCCTAATAGACAATGGGGCAGCGGTAAACTTATTACCGAAATCTTCTTTGAAGAAACTAGGGAAGAAGAATCCAAGGTTGATCCCAACCAGCACAACCATTGCTGGCTTTGCTGGAGATAAGCAGATGGCTCAAGGGATTCTGCCTATTAATTTGAGTGTGGGGACCAGGGATTGTATGACAGCTTTCTTCGTCATCGACAGCAATGCCAAATATAATGCCTTACTTGGGAGAGATTGGATCCACACCAACAAATGTGTGCCTTCCTCTTTGCATCAGAAGATCATGATGGCCCTGGGCAATGGAGAGACGGAGGAGATTGATGCAGATCCTCAACCTTTCATAGCCTGTGCAGACTTTGCAGAGGCCAAATTGTATATTGAGGGAGTAACACCACTCAGTATACTGAGGAAAGCTGATGGCTCAGCCGAAGTGACGGCTGATGAGGAAGTGACACACCTGAAGCACTTAGTCCAAGAAAGTGCTGATGAAGAGGTTGTCGTGAAAGATGACAATGATGCCTGGTTATAGGCAAAAAAGTGAAGAGCGAGAAGCCAAGTCCTTGGCTTTGATTAAATTCTCATCATTGGACGTAAAAGCAATAGTCCAGAAAGTACAGAGGCAAGAGAGAGAGGCCATGATAATTGGCTGTAAACAAGAGCAGCAACAGGTCAGAAGTTTGGCCCTTGATAAATACTGTGCATTGGACATTGAAATAAAAGTCCAGGAGATACAGGAAGAAGACGCCTTATGGACAGATTTTGTCTATGAGGAAGAGGGCAGAGATGTCGAATTAAAGAACCTAGGAGCAAAACAAGGCGAACAGCTTGCTTCGAAGGTTGAAGAAACCAGAGAAGAAGCTTCGACAAGTCCTCAGACGCAAGACCCTTAGAAGAGGTGAACTTAGGGGAGGGTTCTGTGCAGCAGCCCACTTATATAAGTACTTGCTTGAATGTTCTGGACAGAAACCAGTTATTGGTTGTTTTAAAGAAATACAAAGATTGCTTTGCATGGTCTTATAATGAACTACCAGGATTGGATAGATCTTTGGTGGAACATAGGCTCCCTATGAAGCCCAATTTCAAGCCATACAAGCAGAAACCAAGAAGGATGAGTCCAGAAGTAATTCAGAAGGTCAAGGAAGAAATTCTTAGACTACTCAAGGCAGACTTTATTAGGACAGCCAGGTATGTTGAATGGCTATCTAATATTGTGCCTGTGGTTAGAAAAATGGCAAAATGAGGGTATGCATCGATTTCAGAAACTTA